>PVKU01002899.1:83888-203338 GCA_004027475.1 Anoura caudifer | reverse complement strand
TCCTCCTCCTCCTCCTCCTTCTTCTTCTTCTTCTTCTTCTTCTTTAAATAATTAGACACTGACTTGGCCATCTGGCTTATAGTCTACGGGGACCCGGGCTGCCTTCCTCATCTCCATCCCCCTCCAATCCCAGGTATGTGCACACACAGAGTGCTCAAAACACAGTGTTCAAATGGGAAGCTACTTTTTGGCAAACTATCTTTTAAAAAAAATGCACACCTTTTTCTAGGGATGTTCAAACAATTCAACAATTAACCCTTAAACAACACAGTTCGAACTGTGCAGATACACTCATACCCACATATTTTTAATAAATACACACCATACTGTAAGTGTACTTTTCTTGTCATTTTCTTAATAACATTTTTCTAGTTTCCTCTATTATAAGAATACAGTATATTACATAGAACATACAAAATATGTGTTAATCAACTGTTTGTAACCAGTAAGGCCAACAGTAGGCTGTGGGGAATAGAGTGAAGCTATAAGTAGTCAAGCTGTTACATTACTAAAAATCAAGTAGGTTGAGGTTTGAGTAAATGATTCTATTCCTGTTTTAGGCAGCTTGGGAACTGAAACTTTTGAACTTTCAAGTCCTGTGTCAGTGCCTGGGTATACATCAAACCTCTGGTTACCCACGAAGGGCTAAGGAGAGACTGTTCACAGACCCAAACCACCAGATCATGGGTCGCCACCTCAGACCAATCTAGAGGCGACGAACGCTGGACTGAGCAGTCTCAAGAATGTGACTTTACTACAGCTACTCTGAACCTTTTGTTCTTTTGTGGAGCACTTCTGGGTTTTGCTGTGTTCCAGTTTCCAAACTCTAAGGCCTATAAATAAATCTTTGCCACTTATTTCTAGCAAAGCTTCCAGACTCTTCTTGAGTTTTTTAACCAGCTCTTGGTAATTAAGGTGTCAGGGAGTCAAAAGTCCTACCAGCATTTTTGACAGCACAGGGCTTGGCACCCTAATCCCCACATTGTTCAAGGGTCAACTTGACTTAAGGACTTCTCCTCCCTTAGCTAAAAAAGTAGCATAATACTTCCTTTAAGGAAATTTTAGTTTTTAAATATCATACAACTTGAAAGATGAATGTTTCTTTAACCGTTGCTTTTGTGATTTTTGCTGTAGTTCAAATGCGATTTATAAGGTGTTTCAATATTCCATAGAAGTTCTTAGTCAAAAAAGATGACTAAGTTCACTGATTATATAACATGTTATTAAAGATTTACTTTCCAGTCAGTCAAATTTTGCTCATACTTACTTTAAAACAAGTATATCAATAAAAATTACCTTCTCATAATCAGCTGAAAGGTCAAACTTCTTTTGGATTATTTTTCTTAAAATATCTGGGGAAAAAAGCCACAAAACAACAGCGAAATTACTTTTTTGGTAAAAGTATAAAATGTATATTTAAAAGATAAAGTTCTATGTATGTTCACAAATTATTATACCTCTGTATAATACTGTACTCTTAGAATTTTATTCCTATTTCTTAATGCAGGTAAATCATTGAGCTAACGAGGCTCTTAACAATTAACAAGGAATGGAGGACAGATGTTTCTGACTTGCTGTTTTGCCAGGAGCAGAATTAGAGAGTTGCCATTTGTAAGAGTTTTCAGTGTCTCACAGCACAACTTAATATTTATCAGCAAACTACATATACTTTCTTAAAAGTCACTGATAAAATGTTACACTGCAACTGCTAATTCTTCATTATTTGGAACCACAAATACAATTCATTCTTTAATAATTTCACATTTATATGATATTTTGCCAGTGAAAGGAATCTTACCATGAACCTAACCCAAGAGTTCTCAATCACAAGACATCTCCCCCAAATCATCTCCAAACACTGCATAAAAACCCTAAAATTTCAGCTATACAAAAATTGGACTTATACACCCACGTTCTTTTGGGGCATTTTTCAAATGCTCACTCAGGCTAAGAGCCACCTCTTATTCTGCTTCACCAATCCAGTAATTAATATGCATAACTGGTGTCCATACAAAGTACTTTGTCTACATTTATTATGTAAATGTTAATTTTGTTCATCATCGCTGCTAATTTTTTCTTCTGAAAGTATTCTAATTTTAGGGCTTTTTTTGTTTTAAAAACTTTTTAAAAAGTCTTAGTCAAGTTTTATATTCAGGTCATTTTATTTAGTCTCTACCCAATGTTTCCTAGTCTCTTTAACCATATGCAACTGGACAGAGTACAAATTATTCAAATTAAGCATAGAATTAAGTTACAGACTTAGAAGCATTATGGTATTAAACATTAAAATTGAGTATTAAAATGTACATAATAATAATAAGCTATTCTTTAGGAGCAAACCTTAAAGAGGGAATCATTTTTTCCTAAATGTCTACATTTGTTAATTGTACTCAGAATCCTTATTAATAAAAATCACACACACACAGAATGAGCCCTCTTGGTCATGTAAAGTGTTTACTTGGAAATGGGATTCACAAAGAGCGGACACACTGCTGAGCGTCTCTGTGAGGACACTGCTGTGTCCCTCTTTGACCCTGAGTGGCAGCCTTGGAAACTCACACTGTGGGAAGGGTCTCTGCTAAACATGACTTAGTCTGTTAATTTGTTCGTGAAATCAACACTGATCAAAATAAAAGATTATTCACATTTTTACTGAAAGTATTAGTTTTATGATAGAACAAAATAAAATTCAAATTTATTCTAGAAAGTTATAAAAACTAGGCTTATAAGTGCGTAACTTTATAGTAAATTAGAACTTAATTAGTACACTCTCATTGTTTCTTTCCAGGCATAAAAGATTTTCCACGGGCTCTTAAAGGTAAACTTGGTATCTTGCCCCTGCTTAGACCGCGTTCCTGAGGGGACGGGGGCAGATGAGCAAACCAAGTGGAAGACCTGAAACTCCAGATGGAACACTAACCGCCCAGTCAATGGTTAGTGTCCTGGAGGCGGGGGCAGTGCACAGTGAGTGGAAGAGCCGCCAGGAAGCATCTGGGGTCATGTATCTAATACGCTAGCGTGAGACATAGAATCTTTCACCCCCACTCTGGTACGGCACAGCCTTCAGTGATCTTCCCTTTGTGGCATAGAACGTGCGTGTCAGCAGAACCCACCTGCCCCCTCATTTTCCTGGGCCCGCTGCTTGATTCCGCAGCTCCCTTGCAGTGAGGCAGGACCTGAGTTCTGGCCAGTGGCATGTGGGCAGAGGTACGTGCATGTCACTTCCAGGCCTGGCCTCTAAAACCTCCCACCAGACCTTCACGCTCACCTTCTCTACCCATTTCCCACCACAGTACAGAGGATCCCGTGGAGAATTCAGAAGCCCAAGGCGGTGGTGGTACCATTGGACAGAGTGAGCCCCAGGGTCCAGACCTCTCTACCTTGACATTTCAAAACACATGAGCAGTGAGAGAGGGGCATCTTCTTCACTGAAATTTGGGCTTTTCTCCTAACAGGTGGTGTCACTTACTTTCACTAAAAGAGCTCTGGCTATTGCAACCTCCACCATATTTCTGCTGCACGCACCCTCCACCTGCAGCCTACCCTGCCAACTTTGAGCAAATAAAGGTTAACTCATTTTTCCCAGGAGAGGGTCTCCGCAAGCACACATGGGTCACAGAGCAGATGGAGACTTGGTGAAGCCAACAGGTTGGCCCTAAGGTAAACTGAGATTTTAAAAGGTATCTTCTTAAAAGACTGATCTTCTGCATTCCTACAAGAAAGTGCATGAAAAGGCCTTGGAACCCAGAAAAATGACTGCAAAATGCAATGCTCCAGTAAAACGATCTTTCTACCTGCTCTCAGTCATGGGTCTACAAAGCTTCGGAGTCATTTATAGGCCTGTCTTCAATGTCCACAAGCCTTTCAAAAGCATCACCACCAACGGAATTTTCTTAATCTACAAAGTACATATTCATAACCCGTTTAAATCACAGATTCAAGCATGTCTCTACTGCCAAAATATTGAAAGGAAATGCTCTCAGATTACAGTGTTATTCTGGGAAATGTGCATCGAAAAAGGATTAAGACTAAATTGACAAGATCTTGGTACCCTCCCCAAGAGTCATGGACACAGAACGGCACAGATGGGAGGGAAGCACCAGCCTCCAGTTCCTGGCTGCTCTTTCTGAAGGGGAATAAAGATTTCAATAAAGATGCAAAGTTTCTTGGTGAAAATGTAAACATCTATGTGGTTTGTATGTGGCCCCCAGCACTTTCTCCAGAGATTGCAGATGGAAGGGATCTTACATTACAAACAGAGGTAATTCACTGCAGTCAAGTCTGGTCTTCCTTCATCAGTCTTGGCTTACTGGGTCTTGTGTTCATGCTTCGGAAATTTCTGATTCAGATTTCCAAAAGCAAGATTATTTCTTGACAGAAATATATCTTATTAATCCACACAAATCTGGAAATTTCTTGTTATTTGGATAACTTCACTCAGTTTACCTGTTACCAAGAAGAATGTTTAAGGAACAGATTCACTGCATGAAAATGTGTAAATTTACTTGAATCAGCATAGTATGTGTGACCAGTTCTGATAGCCGAGAGGTGAGTTAAAAAAGAAAAAGCAGGGAATCATGCCTTGGGCATTTTATTTTAACGTAAGGCAAATCCATACACATCTGTTAGCCATCATTTGATGAGGAGGGGGCTTTTTTGAGTAGGAGTCCTCTGGCTAGAATGGAGGAGAGTTAAGATAGCATCTTTGGTAAAAGGAAGCTCCTCCTCACTTATTTAAAGGCCAACTTAGGCCAACCACCCCATCTCAACGCCACAGGTTTAGGGTCAATGAAAACGGCATCATCGTTGGCTGCCAAAGTCACACAATCCTCACACAGCGTAGGTCGTACAGAGAAAGCATGAAGGGGTCACAGATTCTGCCTGAGGATACAAGAGGACCTGGCTTATCTGCTTCTTCAGTGACTGGAATGGGGAGGAGGCTAGGCTTTCCTCTAACCCCCAAATATGTGGATCATTGCATCAGGGAGGCTTCTCCAAAGAAACAGAACCAGCAAGAGACGGAGCCCTTTACCCTACAGCTCAAAGCCTCCGTCAACGTGACTGAGCTCTTTGGTTTGGCTTTTTCATAAAGAAATGGATGCTTCAGCCCTTCAGAAGCCAAGCTGAGTTTATTAGAACTTACCGAAAGTGATTTCCCCCACCTCCTTCTGGAGGGTGGCCGAGCCCTTTTCCCGTACTTAAAAGGCAATCCAGGCCCCCTTGGTGTGCTTTCTTCCTTCATGGCAGCTGTCAGCAAAGGACTGTGGGGCCTCCTTTCATTAACCAGAGCCGCTTCTCCCCGAAGGATTGATGCACCGGCACGCACAGGCCTGCACCAGAATTAACCACAGCGCTGACTCTCTCTCCAAGGAAAATGCTCGGGAAAAACGCTGCACAGGAAGCTATCTTTGTGAAAACATCTGGTACCAGGCTGGGCCTCATAGATTTCTCCAGGCCACGTGTGCACACCAGTCCCAGTGCTGGGATTTTATTTTTACCTTTACAGCAGGCGGCCAAGCCTGTTAGTAGTGGCCCGGCTCGCCCTTAAATCATTTCAAATTCTTTCCGAGGAAGCAGGTGCTCAGGTTGCACAGGGCAGGGAGACTTCTGAAGTCCCGTGGAGCTTGGAATCCTGGACACAGACAGCTGCGAGTCCCTGGGGGGCTCAGGGCTCAGTGGCCTCCCTAGCAATGGGAGGGGCCGGGAAGGGGCCCTGGGACCTGGGACAGGCCGGCAGCTGTATTGCCACCACTGGTGAATCCAGGGAGGGGGCAGGGAACAAAGCCAAAACATCTGCAGATTCCCCTGGTATTTGGCTTGTCGTTAAGACATTCCTGGAAAGCTAAGTCCATTTATAGCCTTTGTCTCTGCTGGAAAGTTTGCCTGGAGGATCTCTGAAAGGAATGTGGTTCAAATCACTTTTTTTTTTTGGTCTGTCCGGAGATCCACATGATCTCACACACAGTCTCCTGAGAATGTGAATCAGCTAAATCCTGTTGTTCCTTGTGCGACGTGAGGGCTCAGCTATGGATTGTCGCCTCCTTACAAAGGAGGCAGGATGTGGGCACTAGGGGCGGCGGAGTGAAGGGGGACTTGACTTTCTGTGTATACTTGGAGCTCACTTTCCATTTTTAAAAGAATATTCAAGGTTTTTTAAACAAGAAACTTTTATTGACATACTTTTCTCTACCCCTCCCCTAAAAAACATAATCCGTAACACTATCAAGTTAGAACATTTACTTCCTATAAATGTAAGTCAGATTTTACAGTATCTTGTGCAGGATAGATGACCTAGAGCCATTTTTTAGAGCATTTCAGCATTTAGTATTTGTCATTTTAAAAAACCTGAAAAGAAATGAGACTGAAATCTGCAAAAATTTAGATGTTGCCCAATAAATAATCATTGGAAAATAAATAATTAAATATTCAAGATCCAGAAAAGCCTAGCTTTGTCCCAAGAAATGTTTGGTTCAGGCAAAATGTATCCCTCTGGCATTGTGCTAAGAATGCGCCAGAACCTCCTTTCCCGAGGCTGTGCGTCCACCGCTCCCACCAGGCCTGCCGAGCTGCAGGCTCTCCCAGAGTCGATAGCGTTTGTCCCCAAACCGTTCTCTGCCAGTGGTACTTGTTGGTGCAATTGCATGATTTACTTAATTATTATGCAAACAGATAAAACATGACCACAGAAAGTGAGAGGTGTTGTTTATATAAATTCTACATCTATCGTTTAAAAAACTCAGTCAAGTTTTTTAAAGTTGTTGTTTTAAAAAGAAAGAAAAAAAAAAAACTGTTGGATTCAATATGGAGAAGACAACTTGAAAAGCTCAGAGAGAAAACAAGGAGAAACTAGGGGGAAAAATCAGCCTCAGCTGACACCACAAATTCCCATTCTGTGAATAAAACCCAAACTGGAAAACATGAGAGTTGTGTTGCTGGGGAAGTCCTATCAGGATATTCACACTCGCCAACATCATGAATGTTCAGTGCCACCCTGGCTAGTGTGGCTCAGGCAGGGGACTGAGCACTGGTCTGTGAACCAAAGGTTCACTGGTTCCATTCCCAGTCAGGGCACGTGCCTGGGTTGTGGGCCCAGGGGTACATGAGAGGCAACCACACATTAATGTTTCTCTCCTTTTTCTTTCTCCCTTCCTCTTTCTAAAAATAAATAAAATCTTTAAAAAAAATGTTCAGTGCAAAATTAGGAGGTAAAAATCTGCAAAATAACGCTCTTCCCACCAGCAAGGAGAACTAGCCAGATAACATGTGACATTATTGCTTTTCATTGGCCCACCCAAGACCTGAGACTGCAAAACAATGAATTCCAAAGAGCACCAAGCAGTAAAGAAGAAATCACCAAAAATGTTCACAAGCTCTTAAAGGCCAACTGTGGGCTAACATGTCCATATGGAAGGTTCTGGAAGGGCCAGAAACAATGAGTTTTCATTTGCTTACAAGCTCCCACTGGATGCTCTAAGAGAGACTGGGGCAGGGCAGATGCCTAGAGAAAGTCTCCTGGGTAGTAAAGCATGACCACAAAAGGGAAGTGGTGGGCTGCAGCTGGGAGACAGGCAGGGAGACCCCTTCTAGGTCCTTAGACCTTGTTTATAGATGAGGCAAAAGCCTTAAAGCCATCAGGAGGCAGCGGACTCTCTGTGCCAGAGCCGAGGAAAAACTCCACTACGGCATCTAAGGTGGGGGGGTACACGCAAAAGCTGTCTGCCTGTGGGGCAGGAAGGATACAGGGAACAACCTATTGCTGCAGGTGGGGGGCGGGGGCAGGGTGCCAGCAAAACCCCCTCTGCCTTCGGGGAAGGAAAACAACTGTAGGCATGCCACCATTGCAAGCAGGGTGGAAAACTCCTCCCCGAGACCAACAGAGATTCCAGGCAAGGGTTCAGCTGCCTTGGGGAGGCAGTGTAAGAACACCGAGGAAGGTCGCCTCCTCTCCCACACCCTGTCCTGGGTGCTAAGGGTGCAGAGAAGAAAAGATGCAATCTATGCTGTTAATGGGCTCAGAGTCTACTTGGAAGACAGATAGGTAAATAAGATGAAGCAGATGTGCTGAGTGGGAAGCTGCAGCTGTGGGAGGTTCGGCCATCAGCAGGTAGATAAGGGGCGTTAGCAGGAGCAAGGCAAGACCGGAGCAGGTGATCTTTGAGATGTCTTAAAGGGGAGTAGAGATGAATCCAACTATTCAGTGAAAGAGAGAAACTTTAGGAAAAGGGAATATAGGCATGAGATGACGTGACTGGTTTAAGGAACTACAAATAATTGGCATGGCTTAAATAAAATATCCAAGTTGGGAGATGAGGAAAGAGAGGCAATTAGCCTAATAGTTTAGAGCAGAGAATTTCAGCCCTGCCATTTAATGGCTGTGTGGACTTTTACAGGTTGCTTCCCCATTCTGTGCCTCAGTTTCCTCATGTGTAAATGAGTCCTGGGTGGGGGGCAGTCATTAACAAATGACTGGCTCTGAGCTCCCTAAAAGCTGTAAACATCCATCATTCTGAGAAGTGAAGAGTGTACCGACCGTGTGCCAAGCCCTCACTGAGCCCCAAATGAGCTGATTTTATATCATAAGATGTTGAGCAGGACACTGGCATGGCCATGGGTCGAGGGGGATGTAAGGCCTCATGGCACGTGCTTTGGGAGCGCAGGCTCCAGATAAGGTCCCACCCCTTTGGGATCAATAGTAGGCCCATGCTGGCTGACTGGGCTGTGGGGTCAAAGCCCAGGGCTTTCTTTGGTCACAAAATGATTTTTCTGAAAGCCAAGCAAGCCAGGACCTGACTCCTGACCCTGGTTTAGTGAGCCCAGCATTTTAAGTCTTCCACTTATTCGTGGCAGAGATAAAAGCAGCAATAGAAGCTGAGAATGAGACCAGACTTAGTAAGAGCCCAGTGGCCCCCAAAGCCAACACCCCAAACCCAATACAAAGAGGACACCTGCTTGCTTGCTTTGAATGTCTCCTATGTAAACTCCCTAAGTGTCAGAAAGCAAAACCCCAAATGCAGAGAAAAGGAATGAAATGCCCAAAGGCCATCTTCTTTCAATTTAGACACAAAACAGTCCAACTTCTGTTGGGTCTCTATAACTATCCCTGTTTATTAGCTGTGGGATCAGAAACCCTGCAGCTGGTTGGCGATTGAAAGGACTGTTTTATGAGAGCTGAGCCTCAGCACTCAAGAAGGCGGGACTCAGTGAGCCTCCTCAGCAACTGAAGATGCACACAGCCCTCGTCCCCGGTTGTTTCTGCATCTGTGTATGTAGAAACAGATATTCACTGCGCTCCCAGGGATTCCAGATCCTTGAGCTCTGTACAGGCCACTCCCAAAATCGCCACTGAATCCTTGGGAAGTGCTCGACTACGTGGGTTTCCCCAGTTCCTGTAACATGCTGGTACCAGGATGCTCCTGGTGCCACAGAAAGCCCACTGACGAATGGAAAAGAACAGAACGTTACCCCTTTACAACCACCGTGGTGATGGTTTATTAAGTGAAGAATAACCTATGGATGCTAAAAGCACTAGGCAAATGATTGTTGGGGATCAGGCCACCTTAACTGAATCATCCAACTTAATGTCACCAGCAATGGGACAAACTGACAGCAGTAACCTCCCGATGTGATCCACTGAGCAGGTACGGCATTTGTGTAGTGCCCCTACAAAATATTTGATTTGAATCGAATCATCAGACATCAAGATAAATTCAAAATTGAGAGACATTTTGAGGGGGGGAATGGCTTAGGCTCTTCAAAAAAAACTGTTATGTTACAAAGACAAAAAAATCAAAAAAGCCTAGGGAACTCTTCTGGATTAGAGATTATATCGACACAGCCAAAGCAGGAATCTTGGCTGAGTACTGGATCTAGGGAATAACAAGCATGAACATTAATAGGAAATTTTGAGAAATATAAATATAAACTCTATGTATGAAATAAAACTGCTATCCTCATGTTAAACGTTCTGAGGGTCATCCTCACACATGCTTATGTGGGAAAATGACTTATTCTTATAAGATGCGCACTGAAGCACTCAGTGGTCGGGAAGACAGTATCAACTGATGACTCTAGGTAAAGGATATACAGGTGCTCACAGTACTGCTCTTGAAACATTTCGAAAGATTTAAAATTATTCAAAATAAATATCTGGAAGGAAAAAAGTTCCTGGATTTCTCCCCAACTTTCTCCATAAACTTTTCCAAACTGTTTTAACCAAACTCTACTCCCAATACCCAGTTACCCAGTTAAGCTACTGTCCTGCTTAGTAAGCACAGAACTTTTGGACTCAGTTTTAGGGAATCACAATGTTTTACGGTTTCTTCCTTCTTTACCAGGATTCTGATTCAAGGGAAGCCAGAAATCAGTAAAACACGTAAGTGGGAAAATGTGGAATTTAACCTCAGGAATGAGAATTAATAGCAAAAAATTAGAGTTTCTATTCATTTTGGTAGTTTTGGTAATGACATTGTAGATAGTAAGAAATGTCCGTATTCTTTAGACATTCATGTTGAGGTGGAAGGTGGAATGATATTATGCCTGAGTTTTCTTTAAATATCCAAAGGAAGAAAAATATCAAGAAAAAAAGAAGAGGAGAGATGAAACAAGAAAAACGATCATATAATTTTTTTCATCCGATCCACTGGCACATAGAGACTCTATTATTTTTTCTACTTTGGGGTAGGTTTAAAATTTTTTATTGTAAACAATTTATAGGAAATCTTACTTCCCTAGAACTCCACCACCTAATTCTGATCCTCATCACATCTAATCTACTTTTAATGGGGTCCCCTACTAATAATTTTTTGGCCTCTCATCTCTCTTCTCCATTCCACTGTGTTCAGTGCTGTCAGATGAATCACCCTACAGCCATTGTCATCATCTCTGCAGATTAGCTTTCGATCAGAGCCAGCCCTGGCTTTGCAGTCAGGGGACAAAATATGTATCTTGGTTGCCCACACAGTCCTGGTTGTCCAGAGAGAACCTGTTTTTCTGGCCTAATCATTACCAATGTTCCTTTATTCTTAAAATGTCCCATTTAGTTGATAAATTAAATGGGCACCTTGAATAAGGTGGTCTTAAGTTCAGATTCCAAATCTGATACTAGGAAATCTATTTAGCATCCCTAAGCCTCAATTTTCTCATCTGTAAAATCCAGGTAATAATATCCATCATTAAGAAATAATAAGTGAAAAGCCTTGAACATCTTGTTCAAGATACACACTAAGCAATAAGTAGGCAGTTGCTGTAGTGCTATCTCCCACCAAACAAGACTCCTCCAATCTAGCCAGATCTCTTCCCTGGTCCCCCAAATGAAACCTGACTTGATCATTACCCTTCTGAGACTTGCTGTTGGGAACCTCCTTGCCAGGAGCTGTAACACCCCCATGGCTAAGGCTGAGTGAGTGACCTTTGGACCGTAAGCCACTAAGGAGACAAAGCTTATCTCCCTGGCAGGAGCTCAGCTTCTGCTCCTTTTACTTCATCTGTAACTGTCCCCTAATGCTTGATCAGTTAGCCAATGACAGGTAAGATTCCCCTAGGGGGGAATGACCTAAGACAGGCATGATCACGTGGAGGCCTCAAGGAAGGACTTGGGGGGCTACAGCAAAAGGGGGTGATGGACCCTCAGCTTTGACATAGCCTGAATCCTCATTCTGTCTGGGAGAGGTCTCCTAATCTCTTGGTTGCCTTACTTCCCCTGCCTGATTTAAGTCTGAAACAATGACAGAGGGCGGTGCAGCTCTGTGCTGGAAAGGGTGGGTTCCCCAGGTGATCAGGCCTGAGAAAGAATATATAAAATCCTGTGAAACCTGTTTTGCTAAGAATGCTCTCAATTAAATGATAAGGGTCCAAGCAGGAAATGAGTTTGTTTCCCAAACTCATTTTGTAGCCCTTTAGCTAACAGACCCTGACTCAGAATAAGCCCTCGTAGCTCTTTGTATGTTATCTATTGTTTGATCCTTACTGCCTGACAATGATTAATGAGCTTTACCTGTATTCCTGTGTAAAATGAACCCAGTAAAAGCCCATTGAAGAGGAGGCTCTTGGCCCTTCTCCTTTGAGAGATCGGCCACCTTTCCTCCCAAGCAGATCATGTCTTGGTAGACTTATTCTCATCTGTGGCAGCTAGGGGGTGGGGGGGGCCCTGCGGGCAGAGCCCCCCCACAACTTGCTAATGTGATTCCCCCAACCATCGAAACCCTTGCTCTACCCTTCTAAGTTAAAACTTGAGGTCCTCAGCTGACTTCTCTCTTTGCAAAACCCTTCCAACTCGTCACTTGGGTGTGACATTTAATGATCGTCTGGCTTACGCATTCCCTGGACTCCTTCTCTGTAAATACATTTTGTCTTCCCATCTAGAGAGTGTCTGTTCCTTAAAGTAGAAAATGTTCTCTCTCCTACGTAAATCTCATAATCTCTAACCCAGTTCTACGCATCTGTGGCAAGTGTTCGGGAAATCATGCACGTCCTGAACAGGACAGCCAGACGAGATCTCAGAAGATAACATTCCTCTAGGCCAGAATATTTTCCTTGAAGAAAAAAAAAATCTAGAAATATACTATTCTTAAGAAGTTTGGTCTTTTTTGTTTTAAGAAGTTCTGGCATGTCCTTTACCTTGGCTTCTTTATTAAGTTCTAAATGGTTGGGGCTGAAAAATCAGGCCTCTTACAAACTAAAAAAAATCTGAAATCAACATATTGTTGAACTTGAAAACCCCAGCCGTTCCAGTGGCACATGAAACATCAGACAAAAATCTGATTTTCTTACCGCTGGGCCTTTTTTATTAATTTCTGTGCATTTCATATTAATACATACTAAGTGTAAAATGGAAATAAATAAAGGTATGTCTGTTGTGTTTGCAATAAATGACATTACAAAAAAGGATTAGTTTGCTTACTTAGTGAACAAAAGCATATTTATTCAACAAGAGCTCCTACTCTGCTCCAAGCAGCAGGAATCCAACTTCGGTCAACAAAGAAGACCAACTTATGTGCTGAAAGACCTCCCAGGCCACTCCCCCTTCCTTCTTTTTCCTGCTTCTTTTCCTACCAGCTCTTACTAAGGTCTTAAATGAGCAAGCCTCCCACCTCTGAGCCTTAGTGTTCTCATCTGTAAAATGGAAGTATGAAATTGGGTGACTGTTTCTGACCAGATGATCTTCCCTAAATGACAAATTCTCTAACACCAAAGGGCCTAATGCCAATTCACAGTGAACAGGGAGGCAAAGGGCTTCTGTGTAAAGAGCTAACGTCACAGAATCGATAGCAAGCAGACTAAGACTCTGTTAAGTAACTAAGCGGAAGGCATTTTTCATAGATGACTCCTCGAAAAGGAAAAAGAAAAGCAGATGAGAAACACTCAATCTCACCAGTAACAAAATGTATATTAAAATAATGAGAAGTTATATCCCTTGCAAGTGATTGTTTTTGAAATGCCCGACATATTTTTGGCAGTGGCATAAACAATTACTGGGCTTTCTGGTAAACTGATAATTCTTTTAAAAACTTTGAAAAACATCTTATCTTTTGATTAATAATTCCATCCAGGGGAAAAGACACCTAAATGCATGCCTAGCCCTAGAGAGAAACTGGAAATAAAACTAGGGAGAGATGAGTCAGTTTCCCTGTGATTCCGTTCCATTCCATTCGTGAAGTATGAGGTCACTGGCTGGTGGAGGAGCGTTTGGGGTAGAAATGCCAGAACAGGAAGGAAGTACACCAAGTCAGAAGTGGAACGGGAACTCGCGTGTCCCGGGGATCTGTGGATACACATGTACAGTGAGTCCTGCAGATGGCACAGCAGCCTCTTCTAGGAGCGCGCAGTTGCTCTGACACAGAAATGAGACAATGGAGGAACCGGAAAATGGTTCAAGGAGACACAGGATTTTGCCAGAAGAGAACCACAGTGGGGACAGAGGGGTGTTTATAATGCAGGACTGTGGCGCCTGCCGACAGAGAGAAGATGAGGGGTCTCTGAGCGTGAGATCCGGAAGCACAGAGTTGGAGAATGCGGGAGGAAGCAGCTTGCTATGTTTTCTTGAGGGAGGCCGCCATAGGAGAAAACCTAGGCAGAGATTTGGAGACACAAAGGAGCCCGCCACCTACTCAGAAGATGTGGAACTTGGAGATGGAGGCACAGCCTGTGCATAGGCACCAGTGTCAGGAAGGAGCCTGGAGATTTCTAGGAGCTAGAAGGCCGGTGTGACTGCAGCACAGTGAGCACGTAGGGGGGGCACCCGAGTGTGTCCACTAATGCACACAACATCACGGATGGAGGATTGCATTGTTCCGGGCTCTAGAGACACAGCGTTGAAGAGGACAACAAAATGGTCTTACCCCTCGAGATGTTTAGAGTCCAAGAAGCAAGATAAACCTTTATTATAATACCAAGATATGTGCTGCAAAGAAAAATGAAGCAAGGGGAGGGAGTGGGGAGAGGGGTCCTGAATTAGATAGTGTGGCCAGAGATGCTCTCTGTGAGAGGACAGCTGAGCAAAGACTCAAACAACATGAAAACATAAGCCATGCAGAAGAAGGGTCAGATGCTAAGGGTCTGAGGCAGGACATGGTGTGGCATGTTCCAGAAGAGCCAGCTAGTGTCACTATTACGATTGTTACGAGGCCACTATATATACCCCTCCCCACTGTCTATGTACATTAGGAGACCTCTGTGGTGGTCCAGGAACTGGGCAGCCTCAGCTGGGAGGGCAGGTGAGACAAGTGAGCAGGTTTGATAGACTCATCGTAGAACATCCGGGTTTACCTGTGAGCAAACTGGTCTTTAAGGAGACTGGTCTGCTCCATCATTGCAGTGCAATACTTGGGAAGTACTCATTTCTAAAGTCGCTATTAACTTAAATTTCCAAGTAGATATTCATTTGTACCCAGCTTTATTTCTTTTGCACAAGTTACATATAGAACGGCTCTTTAAAGAACTGCCATTCCCTGCACATTCATTTTGCACCGCAGGCTTGTCTGCTTTAAATACAGCACGTCACAATCAGTCTCCTTCTTAGAAGCCTGCTGACCAAATCTCATTAGGCTGAGATTCTGGGTCAGCCCGTTTCCAGGAGGATATTAAAACATATACGACCTCCTCCAGGCCTGGGTATAAGGCCATTTGCTTCCAGTTAGGTTTGAAGAGAGCCTTCATCTAATAAACATGTCCTATTGAATCAGTGACACCATCATATTCAAACATTCTTAAATGATAATTTAGAAACCGATAGGAGGTTTCTTACATGAGGCCATGAATGATAAAGAAATGTCCGACACCAATAAGCAGATATTCCACCATGTTTTGGCCCCCAGCGTTGACTAGGAACTCTCCTCCCCGCAGCTGGTGTCTCAAGCGGGTCTCTCTCTGCAAACTGGCTGCCCGCCTTGTCCTCGCAAGGCCAGGGAGACTCCTGTCACCTGACTGCTGCCCGGCGGGTCTTCTCCAACCCCCTCCTCTAGTTTTAAGTTAGTTTTTTTCAATCCCACTCAATACAAAATTTGGCCTTTAGGATTTTTTTTTTTTTAATTCCTATTCTACCTTTGCTAACAGGGATATGCATACAATTAAGACAACATGAATGAGAAGCAAGAAAAAAGAAAAGCAAGCCCAGGGACAGAAGATGAAACCCCTAAGCTGGAGTAGCAGAGCCTGCCTGCCCACCCCCCTCCATCCCCACGGCCTGCACTCATGCATCGGCATTTGCAGAAAAGGAGCCTGTGCAACCAGGGGCAGCCCCGTTGGCTCAAAGGGGGAGCCGCTGCTCTGAAATTCCCCGGATGCCACTTAGAGTTAATTGTGCTGGCCGATTGTTCAGGAGAAACAAGACTAGAGGGAAGGGTTTTTCCACATGTTCTCACCCAGAGGGAACTTGGAGATAGGATCAGCAACCTCTTCAACAATATCCTAAAACAGAGGCCAAAGAAAGGAATGTGTTTCATTGTGCAGTTTCAGAAAGTGATGAAGGGAGAGGAGGGCTCGCTAGGGTTCACTCTGGGCACACAGCTCACAGCTGGGGACAGAGCAGGTGGGTAGCAGGACACACAGCTGAAGACTGGGGATTTCTAAAGGAACTATAATGACTCATGCCTCATCTTTGTCGTTCAATCCTTTCCAAAAGGTGAAATTTACTCCATTGAAATTATAAACTATTAGAAAACACCACATTTCAAAACCTACAGGATAAAGCCAAAGTGTTCTCAGAGGAAACTATATAGACTTAAATGCATTTATTAGGAAATAGAAATAAAAATGGGTACTGGAATCATCAGGGTGAACACTCTGTAAAGTATATGATTGTCTAACCACTATGCTGTATACCTGAAACCAATATAAAATAATACTGAAAGTAAAAAAGAAAAAAAGGGGGAATCACTTGTTATTTCTGAGATGGATACAGACTGTAACCAAGATTTCTGTTGTCTATATTCTGGACTTAAAATTCACAAATACCCTAGGAAAAGCTCCCATCAAATAAATTATAAGCCAAACTCTTAACAAGAAAAAGAAAAGAGGGAGGGAGATAACCAAATGTCTAACTCAAAAAGTTAAGAAAGAAATTAAACAATGGGACTTCCAGGTATAGAATGGAAGAATTACTAAAAATAGATTGAACAAAGTGAACATAATTTTTCATGTAAAGGCCACGTTAGGAGCCAGTGGAGGCCGGCCCTTAATTCTGGAGCCCATTCCTGTTCCCACGGGGAAGACAATTATGAAGCAAGTAGTACAAGGCCCCTCAGAAATGGTCTGAGATCCACTGAGTAAGACCTGGACCGCCTTTATAGCAAATATTGACAATCATTCTGTTTGTTTTTCTTTCTAGACGTCTGGGAAATAGAACTTACAAAGCATTTTCCATGAGGCCCCTTGTCAATCTTGCTACAAGGTATTACCCAACAGCCTGGCCTAAGGAGCATAAGTGACATGGCACTGATGCTGACCTCAGACGGATCTGAATCCCAGGTCCCACGCTGCCCACTCACAGGCTGCGTGAGACCCAGGCTGAGTGAGTTCTTCTCTCCGACCCTCTATGTCCCTGTTTCTAATATAGAGATGATGCCCACCTCACAGGACACTGGAGAAAATCCAATGAGATATTTCTGCACTGCTCTTGTAGGATTAAAGCAGTTTGATCCTTACACAGTGCAACTTGGCGATATCTATGAAAAGTGTAAATTTGCAAAATTATCAATTGACCTGGCAATTCTATTTCTAGAAGTTTATCCTACATACTTGCACATTTGCGAAATTAACTACAGTGCCTTATAATAGTGCTTATAACAGCAAAATGGTGGAAACTAGTTAGTAATTAATGAACTACTGTGCAGCAATAAAAAAAAAAAAGATTGAGGAAGCTCTTTATGTACTAACATAAAATGAGGACCAAGTTATACATTTGAAAAGAATGTCGAGTGTCAAATAACATATACAACACATTGTTGTTTGTGAGGAAAGGACCATACATGCAGATTCGCTGGTGGAAATCACATCTGAAAAGACACAGACACACAAAGGGCCCCACGATACCTGGAAACAGTGGTTGGGTGTCTGAGAACTGAGAAGGGAATGGAGTGTCACACTCACATCGTTTTGTACTTTCAAATTCTGAGTGGTGTAAGTATGCTACTTCAAGAAAGGAAGTGTTTTAAATTTGGTGAGATGCTTTAACAAATCAGAGTGGAAAACAGCAATAATTCAATAGAAAAATGAACAAAGACAAGAACAGGAAGTTCCTTTGAATACAGAAATACAAATGGAAGAAGGATATGACTCACTTGTGATTAAAGATACACAAATTAAAACATGACTTTTTTTCCTATATCATGTCAGATTGGCAATGATAGAAAGTATTGATAACCAGCATTGGAGAAAGTATGGGAAAACAAACATTTAATGTTTGAATACTGGGAGTACAGATTTGTATACAACTTAGAGAACAATTTGGTAAGTCACTCAAAATTCTGAATGCGCATGCCATTTGCCACAGTAATTCCTTTTCTAGGATTCCTCCAATGGGTTGTACTTACCCAACGATGCAAAGCTATACATACATTCAACAGTGGTCTTTGTAACAGCATTTGAGAGAAACTGAAAACCCAAATACCCACCAATATACCAGTGAAATTCATTGCCTAATCAATGGAACACTAAGTATGTAGCAGTAACAAAGATGAGGAAAATGAACTAAAATGCCATTGCTAGGGAACTGGATAAACACAATGTGGCTTACTCATACGACTGAGCATAAGAGCGCAGCTCAAATGAATGGGTTAGAATCCATGGGTTGCACCATGGGTAGAAACCAAAAACATAACAGTGAGTTTAAAAAAAAAAAAAGGAAAGAAGGCAGAGACAAAACAATGCTCTCTTTATGTATAGTGAGTACATAAAAACATGCCCGAAAGAATACAGGCTTCTGTGGATAAGGAGAGGGAAAGTGGGAGGGAAGGCAGGATCCAGAAAATTGAGACTGGGACTTCAATTTTGTCACTAGCATTTGCTTTCTCTTATTTAAAACAATCTCACTACATGTTCATTCTCAAAGAAGAAATACACTATGCATGTTTTATGAATGTTTTTCTCTGTATTTCTCTGCATGTTGTGAAATTAAATACAAATGAAACAGACATCTAGAATAATCAGATATGTAGTTTTAAAAGCAAGAGGCAGAAAAACTTTGTCAAATAATCCCTTTTGAAAAAAGTGTGTGTGTGTGTGTGTGTGTGTGTGTGTAAAACATTCTGTGGGTGTTTACTCCCCAGAGCCTAGAACTGAGCCTGGCATTTGGAAAGCACTCACTAAGCATCCACTGAATGAATGACTGGATAAATGGCTCCGTAAAAATCTTGTTAGCAAATGTTATCTTTAAATGTCATTTGTTTTTTATGCACATATATTACTTTATATTTAAAAATAGAAAGAACTTCATTTTAAATCACTTTAATAACTACTAAAACTATCATTTAAAAACTATTTAACAACATGCCTGCAACTGGACTCATATGACAATTTGCATTTATTCAATACTTATCCCTTCTCAGGTCAGGTGTCCCCAGGAGCCCTTGTCACCGTTAGAGTGAAGACCCACACGATGGCCCCCACACCACAGCTGTTCCTTGCCCCTGAACTCTTCACAGATATTTAGTTACTGTTAAGTCCAGGCATCTTGTTGGCTAAAATATTATAAGCTTGAGTTTTGCCACAAAAGTAAAAAATCAGTAATCTTGGAAATAAAGTTTCAAGTCTCTCTGATATAAATAGCTGTCATAAAATCCACACACTCTGAATTCTACAGGAAAAATGGGGCCACCACGGCAGCTCCCCAGATAGTTGTATGAAGCAAAGTGTGTAATGTGAAGCATTAGGGTTTGAAGAAAGTAGAGAGGCATTGGTAGCTGACAGTAGAGAAATAAAAAGTCAGTGAAAACCTGACAGTGAGGGATGTTTAACAAGAAAATGTAAAAGTAGAGCATCACGCTCCAGAAAGTCACATGGCCCTGAGGGCATTACTGGTTGACAGCCCAGCAGCGTCATCATCATGACACCAGGATTTCAGGGACATGCACACAGAAAATGCTCGACCTTCATTGAGTGAATAGAGAAAGAAATTTGGTGGAGTGGGAGAGTGCAATCTCTTTAAAAGTTCAAAAATATCAACGTAAAAGCTAGCAATTAGGAAGGACCTCTGATGCTCCAGGCACCCTGGCATCATTAGGTTTATATGGTAGGACTGCAAACTATTTTTTTAAATCCTCACTGAGAACATTCTTTTCATTGCTTTTGGAGACAGAGGAAGGAAGAGGGAGAAACATGAATGCTAGAGAGAAGCATCCATTGGTTGGCTTCCATGCATGCCCTGACCAGGATCAACCAAGTCCACAATCTAGGCACGTGCCCTGATGGTGAATCGAACCTCGATCTTTCAGTTACAGGATGATACTCCAACCAACTGAGCCACACCAGCCAGGGTGAGACTACAGACCATTAAAAGGCCATGTTAAACATGCAAAACTGTACAAATAAATAAAACTTTTATTTGTAAACCAAAATAGTATAGACAAAACAAAGAGATAGGAGGGACCAGATTTCCAGAATATGAACCACAAGGAAAGTTTGAAGAAATAATAGTTTGCCAGGAGGCAAGTGAAGGACAAGAGGCAACAGAATGAGGTATCTGGTCTTGAAAAAAGTGAGGTCCTCAAGTCAGGCAGGGACTGCAGGGAACAAAAACCAGGAGTTACCCATGAAAAGCCGTTAACTCTCTTGTCTCAAACAAGCAGTGGCAGAGTTTTAATTTTTTTTAAAGTGTTGGTAAAGGTGAATGCTACATGATACGGTTGTGAAAAGGTGGGAATAATCAGTTATACTATTTATTTCTCATTTCTTTTACTCTTCAGCACATGCATTGGAATCCATCCATTAAATGAATGGACGACATGAATGATGTATATAAATGTACAGTAGAGACTCTAGGAGCTGAACCTCACTTCCCAGCTGGCCAGATTACGTGGCTATCAGTTCCTTCCCTCATAAAACATGGCTGCACAGTCCCACAGGGGCCAGGTGACCACCTCTGCTGGGGGTCCTTGGCCCTCCCCACTTGTCTTCTGCTCACTTGTGCACTTACTGGATGCGTTAGCTTGCTAGACGTGTTGTAACAAAGCACCGCAAATGAAGTGGCTTAAATGACAGAAATTTATTGCCCTGAAGTTCTGGGGCACAAAGCCCGGATGGAACAAGATGTGGACAGAGCCACGTTCCCTCTGAAGGCCCCACGGAAGGATCTGTTCTAGATCTCTCCTGGTTTCCGGTAGTTTCTTGGCTTGTGGCAGGAAGTCCTGCTGGTGTGTGTACCTGTCTCCAAATTTCCCCTTTGACGAGGACGCTAGTCATACCAGATTAGGTGCCCACCCTACGCCAGTCTGATCTCATCTAACAAATTGCATCTGCAACAATCCTATCTCCAAATACGGCCACATTCAGAGGTCCTGGGGTTAGGACCACAGCATGTGAATTTTGGGAGTGGGGAGACAGGACAATTCAACCCATAACACTGGATTTGCTCCCAAGTTTCTTTCTGCTTCTTTATGTATAATAAGTAATTAATTATTATATGAACTAAAGAAATAATAACATAAAAAAATGACCATTAAAAACAAAGTCAAATGTTCTATTAGGACTTACTAAAAGCCAGTCAATTGGATGAAATTACGTGTGGGTAAACCATAAAAGCCTGGGGAGAAAACAATAAACTATAAATCTAAAACACTGAGCTCCAAGTGTTTTGCTCCACTTCAAAGAAATCAAAACAATAAAAATAAAAATAGAGAGGATGCTTTTGGGTGGGTACTGTTCATATCAGAAACACTAATCGTAAAACTTCAAAGAATTAACTCATAATACTGTTAAGCCCTTGGCCCTACATCAAAAGATCGGTGAAAGAATGTTCTAGGTTCCTTGTTAAAAATCTATTTTAGTCAACATCCTTATGGGGAAAAGTTCACTATATGAAAAATTCAAGTTACAGAATATGTAAAGTATCTCATTTTTTCTTAAGAGTTTCCATATAAGTGAAAGCATGTTTGCAAAGGAGTTTGAAAGGATTGGACCTGCTATGAAGGAATGAATGAATGAATGAATGGACAGTGATCACCAATGCTGCTGCCATTACAAAGAGAGACAACTGGACAGATGTCGCCTGATACAAAGGTGCAATACCATCTATAAACTGTTTTGACACAAAATGAACGTGCGTCTGACCTTATAAAGTCCTAGTTTATAGGAAATGCAGGGAACAGAGGAACATGTTAAGAAGAGCATGACAATACAATCAGCAATCTATAGGAAATGCTACAGGAAAAGTAACTAGGTTCTTCAACAAGTAAATTGCAAGAGGAAAAAAGACATGGAGGGGCATCCTATACATTCAAAAGAAACATAAGGAAACATATCAACCGGCAATGTATAGGCATTATTTGGGTCCTGATTCAGACTGTTTAAAATTGTATTTATGAGACAATTAAAATATCTGAACACTTCCTGAATATTTGATTATATTAAAGAACTATTGTTAACTTCCTATAGTATGATAATATTGTGTCTTTATTTTTAGAGACTCATACAGAAATATAGGGTCCAGTACAAATAACACCCTTTTTTAATTACAAAATCATAAGCAGGTAATTCTGTAACATAACAATATCACACTCAAACACACCATATGACATTTTAGGTGAAATGTTCATATTAAAACTATACATTGTTACGCTCATGTTATTACCCTGCCAACCACACTTCAGCAGGAGTTACTTCTGCCAGACGCTGTATTTACAGATAAATGATAGAAAGACCAGTACTTGCTTCAGAATGAAGGGGTGAGTAGAAGTGGGTAAAGGTAGAAACAGAGCAAGACTGGCCTTGAGTTGAAAGCTGAAGCTTGGGTGATGGGTAAATGAGGTCTCATCAGACTCTTCTCAAAAATAAAATAAAGCCCTGGCTGGTGTAGCTCAGTGGATAGAGTGCAAGCCTGGGAACCAAAGGGTCGCCAGTTTGATTCCCAGTCAGGGCATAAGCCTGGGTTAGGGGCCAGGTCCCCAGTAGGGGGCGTGTGAGGGGCAGCCACGCACTGATGATCCTCTCCCTCTCTTTCTCCTTCCCTTCCCCTCTCTCTAAAAATAAATAAAATCTTTTAAAAATAAATAAAATAAAAATGTTTAAAGGATTTGTTTAGTATATATAGTCACCAAAAGACATATATAGTATCTTCATAGCTACGCTCTGCATAATGGCCCTTCCATGGAGGTAATGTTTGAGTGTCTCCCAGATTCATATGTTGAAGCTCTAATCACCAGTGAGGGCATTCAGAGGTGAGGCCTTGGGATGTGATTAGATTTAGAAGAAGTTAAGAGGGTGAGGCCCTCAGGATGGGGTTAGTGCCCTTATAAGAGGAAGAAGAGTCCAGAGACATGTCTCTCTTTCTCTGCCAAGAAAAAAGGCAGCCATCTGCAAACCAGGTAGAGGACTCACGCCAAATCTGTTGACCCCTCTATCTTGGACTTTCAGGCTCCAGAACTGTAAGAAATAAATATCTATTGTTTAAGCCACATAGTCTTTGGCATTTTGTTATAGTAGCCCAAGCTGACTAAAACAGGCTCCAACTGCAAACTTCTCAAATGCCAATGCAGTAGGATAGATAAATACATTATGGTATATTCATGTGTATACAGTAATAAGAATGAATATTTATACAACATGCAACAATATGAATGAATCTCGCAATGAAAACGCTGAGTAAAAGAAGTCAGAAACCAAAGAGTTTATACTATGTTCACCAGGCATGAACTCATCTAAAAATCGACAGTCAAGACAGGGTTACCCTTGGGATGAGTTGGGGATAGTGAACAGAAAATAATAGAAGTTTCTAGGAATAAGAGAATCTTCTACAAACTCACTTGCTTTTACTCAATCTGGGGGCTAGTTACACTTATGTGTGCAGTTTGTGAAAAGTCATCAAACAGTAGGTTCAGGTGCACTTTCCTGTACGCTTGTAAATACCTCAATGAAAAAGGTTAAATATTTTTTAAATTAAAAAAAAATGGTTCTGATTTAGTAGATATGGTGATAGGATCTAATTATCTGCATTTCTAACAGGCTCCCAGGTGATGCTGATGCTGTTGGTCCAAAATGCACACCTGGAGAAGGCCTGAGCCAGACCATGGTGCCCATGTGTACAGGAGAATTTCCGGGAACAGGCTCTGTGGAACATGCATACTCCCCATGGCCTCCTTCCTGTAGCTTTGGCCAAAGTTCCAGGTCATGCCCACTCCTCGTGATTTGCAGAACCTTGTGCAGATGTGTTGGCATGACACTCCAGAGCCTGTCTGCCATCTGCCCACAAGCTACTCCCCCAGGCTTCTGGCTGTACAGCCTCCCTGACATGCAGGGCTCCAGCTTCACTGCTCTCCAGGCCGGATCCTATGAGCCCCTGTCTCCACATGTATCACCCAGGACTCTGCTTATACATCTAGAATGCTCTACCTGGAACACTCTCTGCCTCCTAAACACTTCCAGCACCCTCAGGACTCAGTTCAAACACTACTTCCTCCATGAAGCCTTCTTTGATTGCCCCATCGTGACTAATCCCTCCTCTAGCCAGCCAAGAGCACACTACTCAGGCTATTTGTGAATATTATTTATGTAAATATGATGATAATCCTAGAAGTACCATTATTATTATTTCTACTTTAGAGAGGGAAAACAAAGAGAGTTTAAGTCACTTGCCCAAGGTCACAGAGCTAGTGGACATCAGAGCCAGGATTCAACCCCAGGCAGTGGCTCCGGAAGGCGAGCTCTTCCCCACGGCTCAGGTGTGAGGCTCATTTCGGAATCCAGACCCCAGCCCAGCAGAGGGCATGTGCCAGGTTGTCAGCAGCCAACTCACCTGGTAATGTCCACCCTTTGTCGTTCTGACCTAGAACTGCCCTGTGCAGGCCACGCTTTGCAGCTTTCTCCAAGTGCACATTTTAGGGCTTCTCTTCGCCTCAACCCCAATGGACAAGCGACGCTTATTCCCATGCTGCCTTCATCCAGCAGCTGCTGGGATGGTCTCTCTTTATTTACATTTGTTCTTAATCTCTTGCATCCCGCATGGATTGGAAATCCTCCTAAAAGGAAATCATTCTTGAGTCTCTTCAGGACAGGCGCACATCTCCCTTAGCGCACACTAACCCCCTCATTTCCTTAGGGAAGGCAGGAGTGCAGTGCAGCAGGATTTCGTAGGCAAGCTTATGGGAACGCAGTCAACTGGACCAGTGTTTTAGTTGAGCTGCAATAGCTGCACTCTGAAGCAGATGTGTAAGGAGGATTAGAGGCCTTGTTACAGTGTGCGGACCCGTCTGTCACCTCCCGGCCAACTCCACCCCACACTCGCAGGTCTCTGGGGACAGGGGAATGCAGTCTGTACAGCCGGTGTCCTCCACAAGGCAGTGTGGAGCCCTGGGGATGAGCCCGGGCTTGGCCATCACAAGGCCCTCGGTCTGTGCCTGACTTGGCCACTTAGCCATCAGTGTGCGTGACTTTGGAATAGTCCCTTAACCTTCCTGAGTCTCACTTTTCCTATCAGCCCAATAAAATTGGCAACTGTGAGCCTGGACTCTATAGCCAGCCACCCAGCCTGTCTAGATTCAAACCCTGTCTCTGCCACCGACCAGCACATGACCCTGAGCAAGTTAGCTGGCTCTCTGGGCCTGAACTTCCTCTTCTATAAAATGGGAGTAACAGTACCTAGCTCCCAGAGCATGGAGTTGTTCAAATCCCTGCATGGAGGCACATAATAGCTGTTTGCTGTTACACTGGTAGGATGGAAAGAGGTGGCAGCTATGGAGTGCCCAGCATGGGTGACAGGGGAGGAAGGAACAATAGATATTAGTTCTTTCCCTTCATGACCTTATAGAGCCAGGACCATTGCCAGTATGACTCACATGCTCTAAAGGACAGTGCCGGCTTTGTCTGACTTAAGAACATGCAGGTGTTGATAGAACATCCTGGTTCTACAGGATATTGGCATAGACACACTTACTAGGCTATTGGCCTGGCCACCGCTTCCCTGAGAACCACCTCCCCTCCCATGACTCTGTGAGGTTTGTGATGGCTCACAGCGTCAGGCCCAGGAGTTGGGACCTTGGCCACAGTTACTCTGTGGATCCAAAGGTGTTGATTGGCTCAGGCAGGACTGAATTGGGACTTGGGACTGAAAGAGAAAAAATACCCAGCCACTGTCCAGGAAGCCGGCCTGAAACTTGTAACACTGGCAACCTGGTTCTTCACCCTGAGACCGCAGGAGTGGGGGAACCCAGAGAGGTGGGGTTGGGGGAGGAGGAATGAAATGGTTATGTGCAGAGAGGAGCTCCTGCGTGGGAGGCAGAGAGTCCCGAGAGTGCAAGGTCTAGTCCCTGGTACCTGACCCCTTCTCTGAGTGCGTGAGACAATGTGAAGTCTTTTTTTAAATTATAGTTTATTGATGATGCCATTACAGTTGTCCTGATTTCCCCCCCTCCACCCAGCAGCCCCTACTCCCTCAGGCAATCCCCCTACTATTGTTCATGTCCTTGGGTCATGTGTGTAAGTTCTTTGGCTACTCCATTTCCTACACTGTACTTTACATTCCCATGGCTGTTCTGTAACTACCTATTTGTACCTCCTAATCCCCTCACCTCTTCACCCATTCCCCCACACTCCCCTCGCATCTGACAACCATTAAAATGC
The DNA here is from genome assembly GCA_004027475.1 of Anoura caudifer. Classification (NCBI taxonomy): domain Eukaryota; kingdom Metazoa; phylum Chordata; class Mammalia; order Chiroptera; family Phyllostomidae; genus Anoura; species Anoura caudifer. The sequence goes on along the minus strand of PVKU01002899.1, from coordinate 177,076 downwards.
TCTCCGTATCCGTGATTCTGTCTTTGCTCTTCTGTTTGCTTTTGTTTTTTTTAGATTCAATTGTCAATAGATTTGTACTTTTTGCCATTTATTGTTCATAGTTTGGATCTTCTTCTTTTTCTTAAATAAGTCCTTTTAACATTTCATATAATAATGGTTTGGTGATGATGAGCTCCTCTGGCAAGAAACATTCAAAGTCACAAAAAGCAGAAACCTACAGCCAAGACTGCTCTACCCAGCAAAGATACTCATAATCGAAGGGCCAACACAGAGCTTCCCAGACACAGAAAAACTAGAGGATGACGTGAAGTCTTGACGATAAACTCCTGTTCACGATCGCCTTAGCTGGTAGGTCTCTGTCACCTGCACCAGAAGGGGCTCCCACGTAGCCTAACACCCGTATGGCATCGCAGGTTCCGCAGAAACCATCTTACCTCTCCCCTCTTCCCACTCTGCCACTTCCCCAGCTCCACTCTCACACGGTCAGCTCTCAGGAGCAAACCCGATTAGCCTACCATGCTGTTGGAAGCAGACCAACCATCCTGTAACAACTTAAAAATATATGAAAAAAAGGCAGAGAATAATTTTTGAGAATTTCTATAAAAATAAAAGCAGAAGGGAAATTCTTTGTTTGTTTGTTCTATTATAATGGCTCTGATCTGGGTCCCCATTTCTGCCAGATTAGTCACAGACACAGCACACTGAAAAGGTCACTCCTCACCATCTATGCCAGGTAATCTTTTATGATGACCACTTCCAATGTGTAAATATTACTATTTTTTCATAGTATTCCGTGGTCAGTTTATAAGTACTATGCTTATCTACAAGGGAAGTGGGGGAATATAGAAGCAATAGCTAGTCCTGGAGATGAGTTTCTCAACCTTCCACTGCTAGTTGTGTGACCTGAACATATAATCCCATCCTGACTTAGTTTTCCAATCTGTAAGCAGCAGGGAGGGGGGTGGGGGGTGGGGAGGGATATTAAAAAGAGAAGTAAGACCATCCCCTACCACAATCATCTGCCACTCAAAGCTGCTGGGAGATTCAAAGGAGCAAACGCTAGCAAAGACGTCTCACAGCAGGTATGAGGGAAAGCAGAAGAGGAGAAAGAAGCAGAGGAAGCAAGAGCTCGTGAGACAGAGATATCTTGGTGGAGGAGTAAAGACCACTCAGTAGAGTAGCCCTGCATCCAAGCCCTGGCTTCTTCCTCCAGTTCTGCTACTGTGGTGCTTGCCAGGAGACACAGACACTTAACTTCAAAAGTTGTGCAACTGCTTCTTCCAAGGCACCTCCATGGGGAATGTCCCCAAGGGAGCAGCAGCGAGAAGTTTTACAGATCCCTCCTGGAGACACCTCCTTTTTTCCACCTCCCTTCCTGAAACTAATCTTGGCGTCAAATTTGGCCAATGTTTCCTCTCTAATAGTAATATTAGTACAGCCATGTAAGCCTCCCAGATAAACACTATAAAGTACATTACATTTATAGTCACATTACACCTACAAAAACAGAGTCTCTGAATATGAAACAGCTTGGCCAAGATCACGCAGCAGGCAATAGGCGGGAGCTAGGATTTAAACACAGTCCTTTGGACAGAAAGTGGATCCGGCCTCTGTCCCCCTCATTATGTTTAATGTGTTCTGAGTTAGCTCATCATTACCTCCCTTTGCACCTACCACAAGAGCCTCCACCTCCCTGTGACCTCTCTTGCCAGCTGCTGAGATTCTTTTCCCCAAGCCTAATTCCACTTCCTCTCCAGATCGCAGCGCCCAGCACCGTGCACCACCAAAGGCAGGGCTTTCAAGAAATGCCTGTCGGATGAATGAAACCTCTGCTTGTGCAGCCTCAGCTTCCTCAGCTTCCTTCCCTCTGCAAAACTCCCTGACCTGCCTGTCCTCTCTGGCTCCCCGACCGACGCAGTCTTATTCCATGAACAGCCACCTCAGGGTTCCACCATGAACCACAGTCTCTTCCGTTCTCCAGGCATGCCCATTCCCTCGCTGGAACAAAGGTTGTTCAACACCCTCAGGCATCCTGCCCTCCACAGGGACAAAGGACTCCTCCTATCACTGTCTTCCAAGTAAGTCCATGCCTCGGACGCTGCGTCACTCTTGCAGCCTCAGGCCAGGGCAGGTCATTAGGAAACACCCCTGCCAGATTCCAGAGCACCTTCTGCCCCAGCGTATCATCTTCCTGGCCTTCCCTAAGCTGAGCTTTTCTTTCCCCAGGAAGTTAAGGAAGCCTTTGTCTCAAGTACTAGCTAAATAACAGAAACATGTGTTTCTGTTTAGAGAGGTCTAAATGCAAAAAAAAAAAAAAAATTTGGTATACCGTTTTGGTTGCGCACAGGATGTAAAAGCAGAAAGCTCCCCAGTCCGATGGCATGAAAAGAGGGAGCTCAGCCTCCAGGGCCCTCTCTTCCCCTCCCACTCCTGCATTGGGACTTGGCATCAAAACACGTGTTTTCTTTCCAATGAAAGACTATACCTATGGGATAATATCTTCTCGGAAGATAGAAGCAGAGTCTTCTCCATCGAGGACTCACCCTATAGACTTCTATTTTGGTTAATATATTACAGTAAGTTAGTGAAGTAAACACATAAGAATCCACCTCTTTTTTATTTTTCCATTTGCAAGTAGGCAGACAGCTACCTATGAGGAACGCAATGGTCCACATGCAAAAGCCATGCTGGTCTCTGTGGGTCTGTTGTGCTGCAGAGTGTCCACTGGACACTTTGAGGCTATGATGAAGTCTAGTAACTACGTGAAAAAATATAAATAATGGGGTGGTGGAAAAAAACACAACATTCCAAGATCATAATCTTGATTCAAGAATTCAAGATTATATTCTTTACGCCCTGGCTGGCATGGCTCAGTGGACTGAGCACCGGCCGGTGAACCAACAAGTCACTGGTTCAATTCCCAGTCAGGGTACCTGCCTGGGTTGCAGGCCAGGTCCCCATTTGGGGTGCACAAGAGGTAACTGATCCATGTTTCTCTGGCACATCAGTGTTTCTCTCCATCTTTTTCCCTCCCTTACTCTCTCTCTAAAAGTAAATAAATAAAATCTTTAAAAAATTATATTCTTTAAACAGCCTTAACAAGTATTTTTTGAATGGAATAGTGTTGGTCTGCTCTGGTCTACTCTTGAAACTTTTGAGAATTTCTTCCTCTGAAGTAATAAGTATTGAATAAGGTCGAGGGGGCAAGCAAGGCTAACTCCCTCAGATTACAGTAGTATCTAAATTTTTCAGAATTTTCCTTCTAGACTGATAATGATGTCGGAGCTCATAACCTTAGAATACACTAGAAATAGGATATCTTTTAACCTAATCATTTGAATGAAGACTTTTTAAAATGCTGCTTCTTTCTTGTAAAATAGTGCAAGGAAGTCTTCCTCTGAAATCTAGAGGAATGGAAATAGAACAACATATGGAAAGAGATTACGGGATTAACTTAGTACCTGATATGCTTTACAATGACACATTTTAAGACATCATTGTAAGTTCATAATAAACAACTGAACTCTATGCCCTTTTACATAAAAAAGAAGCCAGTAGAAACATAGTAGGTATGTGTTTATTCAGTAATATTTATATCAAGCCTAGCAATAAAGACATATGTATTGAAAACAGTGAATTTGTATTCAAAGTAAATAAATAAACTCAGTGTATTTTCTACTTCTGTCATCTGGGTTTCCAAATTTAGTCTTCTAAGCAATGATATAAACAGTAAGTAGTCTTCAGGAATCCCTTCAAAGATAATAGGGCTCAAAGTAAATTATTTCATTAAATCATCAAAATTTAAACTGAACATGAAAATTGAGAACTACACTTAAAACTGTTCCATCTGCTTGATCTAAGACAAATAAATGTAAAAATATTCCAATATAAACATATTTTAATGAAAATCCACAAACTGCCCATAATATAAATAAGGGCTGAAGTTTACTAAATACATTCTCCCTCTTTCTCTCCCTCTCTCTCCCCCCGACCCCGCCACGCTCACCCCCCACCCCCCACTTCTCCTCTAATGAACAGTAGCTGACCAGCTAAGGAAGATGATACAAATTTCCACAATTCTTATAATTTTTAGTAGTCATGATAGTGCTCAAATCTGTGTAGTTTAAAGAACAAGCACAGGGCAGATCTAACATTAAGCCAACAAAAATTTAGGCTGCTGACCCTAGTAGCAGACTCTCCCCATGGACCCTTGTAAGATTCATAACCCCATCGCCAAAAACACAGGCCCTGAAGGCTCTGAGTACAGCCCAGGAGGGCAAGCAATGGCAAGAAGCCCGCGTAGTTGCATGTGTAAAGGACACAAGCACCCGACACCATGGAAATGACCGAAAGGGGCCACCCCTCCTCTCAAGAACTCTAAGAACTAAAACACAGGGTCACGCAGGTGTGTGGGTTTGGCCAAGCCTGTCCTTGCTGGAAGCAATGTCAATGGCATTTTGTGGTCAGTAGAGAAGTGCTGGATCGTTAAACCATGAGGTAATTATTAACTTCTCATCTGATGACAGAGAATTTGCATTTTTACCCTAAGTTTACCTTTGGCATGTACTGGAGAATGAGTCATTGCTCTAGCCAAAGAGAATAAGAAAAAAGAAAAAAAAAGGAGAGCAGGATAAAGAATTGGAAAACCAGCATACATAGTTTGATTTCGTTTCTTCTCATTGCATTCTTGACAACCTATTTAACCTAGTACAACTTTTCTTAACTTCTGTCAAAATACTTGCTGCTCTCAAGCAATTCATCACCTTGAACCTCATCCTTAATACTGACTATAATGTATATGGGTTGCGTTGTCATTAACAAACATTGTTGAATGTACACACAGCTGTTTGGAGAACAATTCTATGTTTTCTGCCACTGTCACTTACCTTCTGGAAAAGCATTGGGCTGCACCACATGGAGGAAGATGTGCACCATTTGAAAGAGAACGCCAATGGGTCCAGGTGTGTAAGAGTCTTTGGTCTCATAGTTCATTGAGGGCAATTCAAATTCCAGACCAGCGGGACTCCTTGGGGATGATGGAGGCCCCTCCGAAATGGTGTTCCAGCAGAGCCCCAGCAGCAGCAGGAAGCTGAGTGTCAGGGTCATGGCTAGCAAAATGCCCCACACATAAGGTGGAAGTGGGCGCTTCCTGCCTCAGAGGTTCTGGAAGCCGAAGATGAGCCAGGAGCGTGTGTTTCTGTGCAGAAGAGGTGTGGGGAGGACCGGGTCTGTGGGGTCCTCCGTTTCCTGGCCAGGCTGGCATGCGCAACCTCCAGAGAGGCCAGTCGTTCAAGGCAGCATCCCTGGCAGAGAGACAAGAGGTGACAGTGGATAACACAGCAGCTGCCTGCCCCAGGAGCTGACCCAGAGGAAGCTGCAGGCTTTAGAGCAAGCCTATCTGCCTAATCTGGATGGGGGTGGGGCATGGTGGGGAGGCAAACAGAAGCTGACTCAGAGCCACAGGGACAGGAAAATGAGAAGCAGCTCCCTCCTCTGTAAGGGGCCACATTCAGACTTTTTGTAGGTTCAAGAAACACCAGGTGTGTAGAGATGGCTATGTAGCCTTGGACACTAACATTTGTTGAGCGCTTACTATATTCCAGACACTGTGGTACATGATTTACAAGTAGGGTCTTATTTAAGGCATTATCCCATTTTACAGATGAGGAAACTGACAGAGGATTTGGGTGGCTTGCCAGAGGTCACAGCTGATTCAAGGCAAGGCCAGGACTCAAACACCGTAGTTTGCCTTCAGAGCCAAATCTTAGACACTGAGGCTCTCCTTAAGGAGCCCTCCTGCTCAGGCTCCAGTCAGAGGCAGGAGGCGTCCAGCAGCAGACTGTACAATTTTTCCTCCAAGTCTGTATTGTTTCCCCTGTCTCTGGACATAACTCATACTCTGCCTTTTATTCTACTTACTTGCTCACTGATCTCATTTCAAGCATCCTCTCCCCACTGACCCCCAACCCAAACTAGAAGAACATGGTCTCAACGGCAAGGACCAAAAGCTCACTGGGTGACATTGGAATTTATCCATCTCATACAGTCACCAGGCAGTCTCAATGGAAACCTTTGCCCCCAAGTCACCACCTGACCAACTAGGGGTCCAGGTGATGAGATTCGGGGTGGAGGGGGACTCTTGCTCACCCTCGGGGAGAGGTGGAAAAAACACAGGAATCCTAAAAGCAGTTACCTACCCAGTGTCTACTGAAAATACCCAATGTGGCCCCTGCTCCCCAGCACTGAACACAAGGCAGGGCACAGAGTGGGGGCTCAGAAAGTGCTGTTGAATATACAAATAAATAAGCCTAGGTCGCTGACTTACTTGGGCCAGTGCATGAGACTAGTGAACTAAAACAAACCTACCAGAACAACTGGGAAGCTCTGCCGGTCCCCTCTGTCCTGGGGTCAGAAACCCTGGATTTTATTTCATATAGTAGACTCGCACTAACTTTCAAAATAAGGACAAGGTGCTCTTGAAACACACTGTGAGGGGGACCATCAAGAAAGTGACACATTGTACAGGGCACCAGTGGACCCACTACCTCCATTCCACCAAGTCAAAGGAGGAGGTGGGATTTCATGGGCTATTTGAAAGATGTGAATTCCTATAGAATCTCCTTAGAGGTTGCCTGACTTCTAAGACCCACCCCACTCCAATTACTTCTGCAAAGAGCCACAATAGAATGACCCTCATTACTTCCTTTATCAACTCAGGACCGCTCAGAGCCCCCATGGGCTCCCAGGACAAACCTCATAAACACCGAGCTTCCATGTTTGCTCTCCATCTCACCCACAGATACGCCCAGGACCCTGGTGACTGTTTGCAAGAGGCAATTACCCTGCCGGGCATGGCAGCTGCAAACACGGTCCTCAGGCTCTGCAGTGCCCGAGCCTTTCACTGGTTCTAACAGGAGATCAGGACTCTGCTCAGTCATCAACTCATTTCCAGAGAAAACAAATAAAAAAAAACAAGTGTCAGCTTTTGCAAGGCCCCTCGGTCTAGAAATCTCCGGGGCTGCACAGAGTAGCAGGAAGGTATGAAACATGAGGTATGTGTGGTTATTTGGGTAGGGCAGGACTACCCTAAGCAGGCAGGCGTGTATGTGTACACATGACCCACATGCACACACACACCATGTACATATATACTACATACTAACCCACTACGTATATACACACAATACATACACACACCATGTACACATACATCACACACTGACCCACTACATACACATACCACACTTACATACTAACACATACATACAGAATGGGGCAAGAATAGGTTCATAGTTCATAGTCATGAGCATGTGAAACAGACTTTATTCTCATATTATTAGTAATTATTGTATTATTTTCCACACAACGATCTGTAAACCTACTTTTGCCCCATCGTGTATGTATATGGGCACACACAACTCACGCACCACATACATGCATCACACACCACATATGCACACACCGACACACACCATGTACATATACACCACACACTTACATACTACATACACACAAACCACATGCACTAACACACAATGCACATTTGTGCACCTGTGGACACAGACCACACACTCACATCTTGTTCTCTGCTGAAGGACAGGCAGGGAGCACAGCAGCTGGAGGGATTAAAGGCTCAGCTGCTAAGAAAGGCTGACTTCCTGGTAATGCTGGCCAAGCCTGGGCCAGGGATAGAGACACACACAGCAGGAGAGAAATGGCAGCAGGCCGGTGGGAGCCAGGAATAAACAGACTTTCAGATTCCTGACGCAGGAAAAGAAGTCCCGAAGAAGTTGCTGCTTCCCACTCAGGGCACATGGGGGTGTCAGGGGCACGTGGCAGTGTCAGTGGGCTGAGGCAGCACTCGGAGCCCTAGGCCTTGACTCCTATACACCTTGCTCCAGCATATCGGCCCCTCTTAAAGTTTAGAGTACATTTTAAGAAAATATTAAAATCTCATGACGTCTGAAACACTAGACAATTGATAAAAGCCAAGTCAAAAAAGAAAAGGTCTTCACTCTAGTTTTAACCGGCAATGCCAAGTGTGGGTGCTTCCCTGTGAAACCACAAACACACACGCGGCAAGTGCGCCTGAGAGCCGCTCCCGGAGCTGCTGGCATCAAATCCAGGAAAACCCTTGTGGGCCAAAAGCTCCACTCGGTAAAGGGGGTTTTTATTCTAAATGAGATCAGTAGAACTAATTTCTAGAGGTGGGGCCATTCACCTGCATGTTTCACAAGCTCCCCTGGTGAGGGATTCTTCAGACACAGAAGGTTTGAGAACCGGAGCTGTTCCTGACCGCTGCCGGGCTCATCCATGCCACTTTCCAAAGACCCTCCAGCTTCCCAAACACAACCGCGGCTCAGCAGAAGTAAGGCAAAGGCTGCGAACTGCCCTTGTTGCCATGCATTTCACTGAGCAGCTGCTGTGTGTGCTGTCTGACTATCTCTGTGCCTGCAGAGTCAGGCGCAGAGTAGGCACTCAGCAAGGACTGACTGCTGAAATCAAGTGGTGGAGGGAAGACTCACAAAATGGCCTATTTTACCTCTTTCAAAATCACATCAAACATTTATTTATAGACAGTCCTGGCTACTTCCACCAACGGAGGCAGCCAACTGGTCTACCCTTCTGGGGGCCATACTTTCTGCTGGGACCCCCAACTTTGTAGGCTTTGGAAATTGCTCTCCTGGGGGCTATCTCCTTGCCTAGGTACCAGATTGATCAATAATGTTGTCTCACCATTTTTCTGGTTTATGAATCTTTGGTTTTCACTCCAAATGCAGTATGAATTCAAACTGGAGAAGGGGCCCAAGAATGTGAATCTTAAGCAAATACCTCACGTGATTCTGGGCCTGGGGTCCAGAGTGGGGCACTTCCTTCCACAAACCCTGGTTTGAAAGCAAACACCATGACCATCCAGCTTCATTTCTTCTCTCCTTTTGATTGAACGTTTGATGGAGTTTCTTTTTAAAGGACCTTTACACTGGATGTGTGTCATGTGGGGTTTTGGGGGGTGGGAGTGGGCGTGATGGGAGCTGCTGGACTTTCTGAGCCCACTTTTGTGAGTATTTGGTAGCCAAGCCCTGCCTCTCATTGTGAGGCCAGCCCAGGCACCTGAATGGGGTGCCCTGGAGGGTGGCTCAGGCTCAGCCAATCAGATGCTTTTTCCTGGGCTTGTGCACAGAGCAGCACATCAAGGCAGAGATTGTTTCTCATCCCTCTGCAGTGCCAGCAACCACATCCAGAGTCTCATCAAGGTTGACAGCATGGCCTTATACCTCTCAGGGGTTCTTGTGTAGGTCCTAAGTCCTGCTCCCCGGGGCTCCTGAGCCTGCCTGGCCCGCCTTCCTGCAGCTTCTCTAAGCCACCAGATGCAATGACCAGAGTTGGCTTCTACCATTTATTTGTAACAAAGCATCCTGGCCTTTAACATATCTCAAAGGTAGCTCTTGGTCCCCCTGCGAAACCTATTTCCTTCATATTTTAAATAGTCAACAAAACAGTATTTGGTTTAAAGTTTTAGTATTTTTAACCTCTCCTCTGATGCACTTGCTTGCATCCTTGTCCTAGACTCACGGAAATAGTCCAGCATGGAATCATAGGGACGTCCATAAAAAAAGTTATGAGACGCATCAAGGAAACAAAACTAAAAGGCACCTCTGAAGAGACAGCGCGGCTGGAGTCCAGAGTCTGACTGATACCGTCTCCACCCTTTCCTTTACTCATCTGTGAAATGGGGCTTCCAGTCGCGCTGGAGGGTTAGAGGTGGCACAGGTCCGGCACCCGGCACGCAGCGCGCAGGCACTAAAGGCCTGTAGTGCTCCTGCCGGCACCAACACCCTGACCCCAACAGGAGAGGACGGCTCCACGGATATTGAAAAGAGAAAACTCGCAAGTGAGTGAGGAAAGACAAATGGGTAGTAAGGTCCCACAAGTTGAATCATGAATGAAGTCGACGATATTCAAGTCCTCCATCCAAAAACAAAAACAAACAGACAAACAAAACCACGGCAATTCAAGTAGTTCATCCTAACACATGGCCGCAGATGGCTGAGTCTCTACAGGGGGTCTACTTGCAGCGCTGGACAGGGGTAAGTTTAAGAAAATCAATCACACACCTTATCCTTACGAAGGTACCCGCAGCCGGCAGGAATCCGGGAAAACCTCCGGGAGTCGTCAGTAGTCACCGCGTGCTGCGGGCGCAACCTGTTGCAGCAGGAAGCTTGGGGCCCTGGCTTCCCCAGGCTTTTTGTCCAAGCCGCCGCCAGGCCAACCCTCTTCTGCCCCCCACCTCTCCCGCTCCCTCCTCCCCCAGAGCCTTTCCAGACAGCCGGACACAAAAGAATGGGCTGCAGGGCTGGTCGGGAAGTGAGACTCCAGGAATTAGCCAGACCCCTGGGGGAGGGGGTTGCTGGAGTAACTTGGCTGCCCCGAGCGAGCGTGCAGGCTCCACAGCTGGGGTTGGCATGGATGGGGACCCCAGTACCATCCTGGGACGGGAGCTCTTGCCCCTCTTGGCTCAAGCTTTCGGAGAAACTGACCTCAGGTCCGGACTCGCCCACAAAGCGAGGCTCTTCCTCTGTCCATGCTTCCCTTTGTTGTCCCGGCCCGCACCTACCGCCGGGGGCGCCCCAGCACCTCGTTCTGGATCCGAAATCGCTGAAGGTCCCCGCACGCTCTGCACCCAAAGCGGGTAGGGGGACGCTTCAAGTTACGGTTAGGGTGCTCCCTGGCGAAGGCGGGGAGATGGCCTCCCACTGCCCCCAGAGCTCCCCGGTGCTGTGGTCCCTTGCACTGCGTACTCCGTTTGGCAAACCAGAGAAAGGTGATCGCTTTCCATACCTTCGGGAGGCTGAGCGCCCCGCGCCCCCGGTGCCACCCCAGCACTCCCTCACCGCAGAACAGGTCCCAAGACCCTGACGAGACTCCTCTTTGTCCACTGCTCTTCCAAGATCGAGTCCTCGCCACGGCCCTGGGGTCCAGGTCCCGGTCCTGCTCGCTCTCCCAGCTCCTGCTCCTGCCCAGAACCTGGGGACCACGCCTCCGGCTCCCCTCCAGTGGACGTAAAGAAGATCCACCAGGCAGCCGGCAAAGTCTGCGCGCATCTCCCCCTGCCCCAATCCCACTGGGCTGGCGGGGTGCCTAGACCACCTTGCCATCCGGCAGCCCCTGTGTTTGCTCTCAGGCTCGCATACACTTGCCGAGGTGTCCGGGCGGGGTCTCAGAGGACTGGGAGGTGAAGGGCGCAGAAAGAACCCTTAAGTTTTCCATTCCCCGCCCCTAGCATTCTAGAAGGGGGTGGGTTCAGCCCCCTGCCGGGTCACAGACGCTTCCCCAGACTCCCCCGGGTGAGGACGCAGACGCTCACCCTGCACCCGGTCCAGCTCCCACTTTGGCCAGCATGACCCTCCACCGCTGCCCTTGCAGTCCTGCTCCCCGGTCCCGGTTCCTGAATGATTAACGAGGCAGCTTCAGGGACCACCGGGAAGGCTTCCGGAGAGGCTCTGGGAGGAGGCTGGCACAGAAAGGCGTCTGCCCTAGAGGCGCTAGCGAGGCCAGTGGCCAGGGTACCTGTTGCCTCCTGCCGGCCTCCCCACCTGGGACCTGCAGATGCAGCCGCTTCTATGTCAAAGTTTCCTTAAGCGTATTCAGTACTCACCCGAGGCTGGAAAGCTGAGCGCTGCGAGGTACCTGGTGGGGACCCCGCTGGATGTTTTAAAGATAGCTAAGCCTGGGGTCCCGGGCCCGCTCCCATTGGACCAGCAGGGCAGCGTCACTGCGATGCCCCCAGGCACGTACTGGACTCCCACTGCAAACATTTCCCCAGGCGGCAGTCCTGCTCACCCGAGCACGCCCTTCTCGCAGCGCCCACGCCTCCTTCACCCAGATAGGACCCTGCGATTGGAATGCAGCTACCCTTCCTTCTGCAGACTCCTCCTCCGACTGGTTCCAACTCAAGCCTGCCTGGGCGGACTCCCCCGCCGCTGCAGACGCTTTTATTGCCAGCTCCCAGCAGACTTTTAAAAACAGTTTACCAAAATAAAACAAAACAAAACCCAAATCATTTGGTTCCTTAGTGTGTACCCATCACAATGCTAGTGGCTGGAGCTATTAAACAGCAGAAAGCAGCCGTCCTCCCATATATGCACACAGACATCCGCTGCACAGGAACGCACCACCCGCAGTTAATCGTTTCATACTGGTCTCCCCCGGCTGTGAGCTGCCCACCATCCCCACAGTCCCTGCTGTCCGCACAGTCCCCACCCGCTGCCGGGCTCGGCGAGCAAACCTTCTGCCAGGAGGAGTCACTGCCTCTTCTAACCGCACTCACCAATGTGCATGTTGCCTCTCACTCATCACTTTCTACCTTGAACTGAGAATATTGTCTGATAGGGAAAATAAGGTGTATAAGGAGTGGTACACAGTGGGTGTGTAGTGCTTGTAGCATGGGTGGGTAGATGGATGAACGGCCGGATCTTTGAATGATGGGCTGGAACTTTAACTCGGTGGCTCTTTCTCTTACTCTAGGATCCACCAAAACAGGCGCTGGCAACAGCATTGTTTGATTTAAAGTTTACACTCATCCTGAATACACCTATCTCCAGGACAACGAATGCGAGTTCAGGAAACTTCTGAAGTAACAGTACAGGTGTGGCAAGGGTAGGCTTCTCAGCAGGCCTGATGTCTTGGCCTGTGACCCCCCTACAGGTCAGGGGGCTCTGCTTTCACACTCCCAGAACTCCAGCCGTCTGGCTCAGAGGCAGCCCTGTCTGGGTGAGTTCCAGAGGTGAATTCTCCCTCCTGAGAGCAGCCAGCTCCGACCTGCCTTGAATTCTGGTCCTGGCCCTTTTCATCACTATGCCTTTGGCTGCTTTATCTCAAGAATTATGCATCACAGGGCTCATTTTTTATTTCTAACAATGCTAACACCACCAGCAGCAGTAGTGGTGGTGAGTGGTTGCAGTTAATGAGTGTTCGCTATGAAGGAGGCACTGTGCTCAGCGCTTTAAGTGCACGGTTTTATGTCATCTTAGCAATAACAGCAGCGCTTTCTCTCTCCTTCTTAAAGAGAAGGCTGAACTAATCTCACTTGTGTGTCCAAGGTCACAGATCTTGTAAGTGAAGCCCTGATTTCAAACCCAGATCTGGCCTCCAGAGCCCTAACACCACAATGACTATAACTCTACCCAAAGATAAGGCACAACCTTCTTGGGGCCTGTGTGCCCTGGTGGGCAGTGCTGTGTGGCCCTGAATTCTTCAGCTGTCTTTGTCCATTTTCTTTACTCCCGACACCTACTCTACCTAGACCATCATAGATATTCAATCAGTGGATGAATAAATAATACACTCAGAATACAGTATTCAGATCAGTTCTGAACAGCCTTAGGTAGACAATGAAGGGACCTCATGATTTTTTCTGTTCATGGTGGCTCTGAGCCCTAATCCGTAAGCCGGCGGTCCTGTATTTTTAGCGCTACTGAATTTCGATATTGCCTGTTATATGCAAGGCCAGAGGGGGCGATATTATTCTCATATACATGCTCAGTCATTAGATGCAAAAAGTAGGTCTCCCTTTCTGAAATGGCTCATTTTCCCTGCCTAAAAGAAATCTAAACATAAAGTAACATCACATCCTAGCAAGAGACAGGAAATTCATTCAGATTCTGTCACTAACTGCCAGTGTGGCCCTTGGTAAGTCACATGGTGGCTGATAAGTCACATGGTGGCTGATAAGTCACAAACCCCCAGGGCTCCACATTCCTCACTGGTCCACCTGGGGCTAGAGGCTACCATTTGGACAGCACAGATAGAGGACATGTCTTCATCACAAAGAGGTCTATTGGACAGTGCTGGCTTCAGTGGTGAAGCATAGTAAAGAAAAATCACAACACGACCGGGATAAGAAGATTGAGGTTCAACAAAGTTATCAGGGTTATGTGACATTCAAACTGAAGTGTTAAGATGAATTATTGTGAGAGTAACCAACTCTTGGTCATTCAAGAATCTGAAGTCTTTCACAAGGTGTTCCTTATGAAAAACTTTGGATATTTTTCTCTGAGTCACTAAGACTAACACAAAATAGGTTAGCAAGTATATTACTCTAGTTAATCTGACAATTTCTACCACAAACAGCTATGCTTCAAAAAAAAATGACCAATATACATGGCAGGACATGACTCTTTCAAAAAACAGGATTGTGTCCTCTCAACTGCCACTGGCCTGCCTTTTTAAGACTGAAACTATGAAATATGTGTAAGAGACAGCCAAGAAGAGGGAAGAAAAAGGGAGAAGTGTGTGTGGGGAGAGAGAGAGAGATTAGTCTAAATAGAAATTCTAGTAGTTTTGCCCTGGCCAGTGTGGCTCAGTGGATTGAGTGCCTCCTGCGAACTAAAGTGTCGCTGGTTTGATTCTCAGTCGGGGCACATGCCTGGGTTGAGGGCCAGATCCCCAGTAGGGGGTGATCAAGAGGCAACCACACATTGATGTTTCTCTCCCTCTCTCTCTCACTCCTTTCCCCTCTGTCTAAAAATAAATAAATAAAATCTTTATTTAAAAAAAGAAATTATATTAGTTTCAAAGGGAATGGCCTCCTGCAAGGCAGGATTCTCTTACAAATATTTTACCTCATGATTTCCTGTTCATCTTTCTCACCGCCCCCCCCCCCCGCAACCTTTGGTATCTAAGGGCCTTGGTACCAAAAATAACATTGCTGATATTTGATAAGCAAAAACCAAGGAAACATTTTTTTTTTTGTAGTCTGAGAAACATCAGGTAAAATTTTTAAGTCATCCACCAAGCCCATTGCATTTAAATCAAAGGCAGAAAAGGAAGACTTCAGTTCAGTTTGGACAAAAGGGAAGGAAGAAGGTGAGGGGTCGCCAGCCCAAGGCCAGGTGCCTCAAAGCTTGGATTCCTAGTGAGCATGAACTCTGGGGAGAAGTCGACAAACTCTTTCCCACTTTAATGGGGGCAGGTTTGGGGTAGTTTTACATTTTATGTGCTAAATCTGTCTCCAGGTAACCATTTCAAATAAACGCCTCATCTCCAAGGCCTGTTTTCATCTGGGCCTGTCCCTCTTCATTTCCCACATGCAGTGATTCAAATGGAGATTTACAGTTTGCCCAGGAACTTGTACTTTATACAACAGCAAAACTTACACCTTCGCTAAGCAGTCTTTTACCCCTCTGGAAATAATTACTATTATTAGTTTCCCCTAAATAATTACTAATTTGCACTTCTCGTCATTATCTGAAAGTACTTACAAGGCATCAGCCAGCTAGTCATTATTTACTTAGTACCTACTGTAGACCATGAACTGGGGACATTAGTTACTCTGACTCGGAACTCACTTATGAAAAAGATCTTTTATCAGACACGGCCTCTCTTGTTTTTTACTATCTTGCATATTTTCCTCATTGGGAGACTTTTTAAAGTAGCATTGTCCGCAAAATTCTCTTCTGCTTCATACTTTATCTGCTACCAAAGCTATAATCAGATGGTTATTTTAAACTCAGTAAACTTTCTGCTAATTAAAACACTTTTTTTTCCTTTCTTTTTTTTTTTTTGGCCAGACCAATTAAGGGGTTAAATAATAGGCCCATCCAGCCTTGAGGGCATTATGCTAAGTGAAGTCAGCCTGAGAAAGGCAAATATCGTATGATCTCACTACTATGTGGAATCTAATAAAACCGAACTTGAGGAAGCAGAGATTAAATTTGCGGTTGCCAGGGGCTGGGGCTGGGGAGCCAGGGAAGTGGGTGAAGGTGGTCAAAAGGGGCACACTTCCAGTTATAAGATAAATTAGTTCTGGGGATGTGATGTCCGACATGATGACTACAGCTGACAGTACTGTGCTGTATATTTGAAAGTTTCCAAGGGAGTATATCTTAAAAGTTTTCGTCACATAGAAGGAAAAATTTTATAACTGTGCACAGTGATGGATATGAACTAAACTTACTGCACTGATCATTTCGCAATTATGTACACCTATATCAACGCATTATGATTTATGCCATACACTAATACATCCCCAGTTAGATCTCAATTACATTGGAAAACGTAAAATAAAATAGAAAATATATAATACAACATAAAAAAATTATAGCTCCACCCAGGTACTTATAAAGAACAGCTGTTTAAGGGATAGACGGAAAAGCATGGGATGTGGAGATTCGAACAAACCTGAGAATGGGTCCTAGCTTTGCTACCCTATTCGTTCGTTCATTCATTCATTCATTCATTCATTCACTTACACAGGCATTCAACATGCTCTGTAGGCCAGATGCAGATACAGCAGAGAATTACCCACTTATAGAGTTTACCCCCTTATAAAGGAAAACATGAAACATTAAAGCCACCAAATCAACACTTCCCCTCTCTGAACTTCACTTTCCTTCCTACAAGATAGAGATTTTGCCGAGATTAAATGATATGATACAGGCAACATCCCTGACACACACACACTCAGCAATGAAGTAAATGGCAGCCATTATTGCTGTTCTCCCTCTTTCTCTGTCAAACTCTCTCTCACCCTTATCCCCTCTTTTTAACCTCATCCCCCAAACATTACATAATATATCCCAAGGATTTGCAAGGCTCCGGGCCAGAAAGGCCAAAGGAGCAGGACATATTCTGACCTCTGTCCTTCAAAAGAAATTCTCCAAGACTTGGGAATGCACAAAGGAGAAGCCCAACCATGTTTTTGATGGAGTGAGGGACATGACTGAACAGATCTTCTAGAAAGGATTGGATTCCACAGAGATAGGTTCCTTTGATGTAGTTCTATTGACTAGGCTATCTCACAACTCTTGAGGGTAGAAGTCACATTGTAGAAAAACGATGACAGTGCAAATGAATGTTCTCCAGTAGAGATCACTTCATTTCTACCATGTAGAAAACATGATCTTAAACATAAAATTTTGTTGCTTTATAGGACAGTGACAAGTGTTGCAACTATTGGCAAAAATTCATGTCAGCGTTCCTGAGTGCTTATATGAATGTCTGATCTTCAGAGGATCCTTCGAACCAATCATAGTGCCTTACTGGTTCCCTCATTAACTAAAGAAAGAATCAGGTAAAAGCTTTGACACGTATTCACTATGTAGTTGCATGGAAATCATATTTTTAATTTCTTGAAAATTACAATGTAGAAGACCTAATGGAGTTTATGATCCCTATGGAGGCAAACAACAAATTTTAAACATTATTTTTAATTAAAATGCAAATAAGTGCTGGAAATAGGAAATGCGTAGTTACCTCTAAACCTTTGAGTAGACTCTAATACTGTAATAGCAGCCCCTTTGCTGGGACTGAGATTCTGTGAGACTCATCCCACAGGTTCCCATCAACTTTTCTTCCAATCCCCTCCCCGCACCAACCTCACTTAGAACAATCTGTGACCAGAGGCTCCAAGATGCACACAATGAACTAACGAGCAAAGCAGAGACAGACTCACAGGGATAAATCATAGGCTGACAGCATTCCCGGGGGATGGGCTTGATAGAGGTGTGGAGGGATTGAGCAAAAGAAAAAAAAAGAGAGAGAGAGAGAGAGAGAGAGAAACTCAAGACATGGACAACAGTGTGGTCCTTGCGGGGGGTGGGGGACAGGGGAGTGGAAGGAGATGGAGGAGGGTGAAGGGGGATAAATGGTGATGGAAGGAGACTTGTGTGGGGTGGTGAACATACAACGCAGTGTACAGATGATGTGTTGTAAAATTGTGCACCTGAAACCCGTATAATTTTGTTAACTAGAGTCAACCTAATAAATTCAATAAAAAGGAAATAAAAAAACATAAATAAACAAAAGTTTGAACCCTGTTCTTCCCACCTATCAGCTGTGTGATCTTGAAGCAAATGCTCTATTCAACTCACAAAGTAGTTCGATCAGGTGTTCACATTGTATGCTGGATCTTGCTCCTGGCTACAGTGCAAAGGGGTGAACAAGACAGGAGCTTGCCTGCTCTTGGGTGTTCCAGAGCCCAGGGTGAGGCTAACAAAGAACAGGGATTCTTAAAGGTGGAGAATGCAGCCACATTGGAGGAGGAACCCTACAGAGGTACTCAGCACATCTGGCCTGGTCTATAGGGACAGCAGTGGCTTCCCTAAGAAAAGGTGTTTAAGGAGAAGAAGGAAGACAAGGACTTGACTTAGCCAGGTGAACAGGTGGGAGGAGGGCATTGCAGGTATCAGGAGAGAGTCCAAAGGCCAGGTAAGTACAGGAATGTGAGCCTTTTGAGGATTAGGTAGAAAGAAGGCCCAAGGCAATGGGGTAGCTAGGGATCTGGGGAGGGAAGCCAATACAGGCCCTGTGGGATCTTGTCTGGGAGCTCAGGCTCAATCCTAAAGGTGACGGGCATTCACTCAAATATTCGGGATATTCACGGTATGATCAGATTTTTGAAGTATGTTCCTGAGTCTCCAAATCTTCATCTGTAAATGAGGGGTCATTATGTGCCCTCTGCTCTCTCTCCCACCTGCCTGTGGTCTAACATTCCACTCAGAGGCCAGGGCAATGCTTTCACAATGGAAGCCAGAGCTTCCTTTGTGATTGGTCCTTCCTTTGCTTAAAAACCCGTGATGGTCCCCATCTCAACCCGCACTTGGAACAATGGCCAAAATACCCAGCATGGCCTGTAAGCATCTGCCACCCCTACCTGGGCCAAGCACATGTCCCCTCAGGCTGTGCCTGACTGTGCCCTTGGCCTGCGGTCTCAGTCCCAACATGCACAGCTCCGGAGGCCACTCCTGACTACACCCCTCGCTGTCACTTGAGGTAGCTTGGTTTTTCCCTGGGTCACTTTCACCTGCCATCTCGTGCTTATTCATCCAATTCTTTCTCATATGCTCCCCCACTAGCAAGGAAGCTCCATGGGAGCGCGCTCGGTGTTTGTTTGCTGCCATCTCTCCGGGATCTGGCACAGTGTCCCCAGCCCATAACAGTTGTTGAGTAAATAGCTGAACAATACCTATTTCACCTGTGTGTTGAGAAGCTTGAATAATAGGATTGCTGTATACATAGTGTTGGATGCAATAAGTACCAAGTAAGTGGAAGCTTCCTTTCGATCCCTTTCCCCCTTCTTCCAGACTCTTAATTAGAAGTCCCTCCCAGGGCGCTATTCACCTCTGGGTCCCCAAATGCCCCACTAGGGCCTCTGCCCTGCCTGCCAGCACCTGGCTCTGTCCCCAACTAACCTTCTTGCTCTGCGCTGCCCTGAAGCTGGCTTGGCCGTGTCCCTGGAGGAAGAGATGGGGTGTGCCATAATTACCATACATGGTGGCTGAGAACGTTGGCAAATCTTGGCTCTAAGCCATTGTCTGGCTGCTTCCGAATGCTGTGTGGCCAAGGCCTGGGTATGACCAACATGCTGGGTGGCACTGAATGCCTGCCAGGGCATGTACTGAATTGGGGCCATTTTACAGAGGCACAAGAATCAAAACCTTTCCGTAAGTCTTGACCGATGGTTTCTTTTCTCTTGACCTTGACCCAATCCAGTCACATGCCACTTAATGACAGGGAAATGTTCTGAGAAGTGCGTCATTAGGCAGTGCTCTTATTGTGTGAACATCAGCGAGTGCACTTACACAAACCTAGAAGATGCAGCCTACTGCACACCTAGGCCAAGCAGCACAGCCTATTGCTCCAGGCTACAAGCCCATGCGGCATGTTAGCACACTGAGTACTGTAGACAGCACAACCCCTGGTGAGCACTCATTCATATACATGTAGGAAAGGCGCAGTAAGATGCGGTACGGAAGACTAAAAACGATGCACCAGCACAGGGTGCTGACCGGGACGGAGCACGCAGGACTGGAAGGTGCTCTGGGTGAGGCCGTCAGTGAGGGGGAGTGAGGAGGAGGCTGGGACATCAATGTGCACCACACAGCCCCTCCCCTGCTGCCTCCTGACAGAGTCAGAAACAGAACATGAAAGCCATCAGAACATGCTGCTCCCTGAACAGGCACGTGGGCGGGACTGATTGGAAATATCGAGAAGAAACTGGCAGGGCAAAGCGAGGGTTACCATCACAGTGACAGTCAGGAGGGAGTGGAAGGTGGCCTGAGGCTCAGTAGGAATCAGAAATCAAGTTGGAGACATAAATGGACAGGGGACTGTCATGACGATGTGTGGTTTTGGCTGTTGCGAGAGGATTCCTCCTGAACCAGGTAGCTTTCTGTCACAATCTGAAGGGACCACAGTCGTAAATGTGGTCTCTCACTGACTGAAGCGCCATTAGGCAGCACGTGACAGTTTTTCATCCGAGTGTCCCTGGCAGTGTGGACTTGGGAGGTGCAGAAAGCCTGCTGACCTCCCTTTTCCTGCAGCCCAATGGTGAGATTCGCAGAGTGCACGCAGGTGGCAGGGGAGGTGGAGGCAGGGTGCTGGGGAGGCCCCTTCCTCCTTATCTCTTACTCAGAACACACAGGGGTCTAAAAACAACAGGGGCTTGTGGCCGCCTCCCTGAGAAGGCAGAGGTGTAAGCTACCAAGGGTTCTGTAAAACCCCCTAGTCCAGGGGTTTTGGACTTTGAGGCTCCTGACTGGTTAAGGGGTTTGGACCTGGGGGCTGCGCTTGTGTGCCGGGTGCTGTGGGTCTCTGTGCAACTTCGGACAGAGGGTTTGTTGCTTTTTTTCAGATTCTCGGAACCAACCTGTGTAAGCAACCGACCTGTGTAAACGTGGGGCCTGGAGATGAGAAATGACTCACCCAGGATCCCAGCGATCCCAGCGGGGCGGCAGCTCAGCCTCCGGCCCCGACCTTGACCTCCATCTGCCAGGTGACCAGCCTGTCTAGAACAAAACGCATTGCATAACTAACAGCACACTCGGAAACAATAAAAACCAAGCTTTGATGAAGCAAAGCAAAGCAAAAGCAATCACGCTAACATGTCAACCCCCATTGTCTTCAGGAGCAAGGGGACAAAAGTCTTTTACCTTTTTGTTCTTGTAAATTTTTTTCTGTAATTCTAGATGTACTGGTTTAAAAAAAAAATTGCTCCTCTATCATTAAAGGAAGAAAACCCTTTGAAGGAATAAAATTACTGTAATTATATGAAGGTATCTCCATCTAACCCCACTTTTAATATATTTTGGGGTGTTGAAAGTTTTTCCAATGGAAAGTTTTTCCATTGTTCAGGTTTATAAGTGATGCATATTGGTAACTGACTTTTCTGGAAAAAAAGCATGAAAGCTTAATAATACATTAATTTTTCACTCTGAAAGTATGTAGTTTAAGGAGTTCATGAAAATACTTTTCAAGAAAAATTTTCATGTCCCGATTAAGTTCTGTTAAACAGCAGAATGCATTATTTGGAAAGATGCTTTTAATGGGTAGTTTTTCAAATCTCATTTAAACTGTTGTAAAGTTTTATTTCTTCAGGGGCTGAGCCAAATTTTCCATGAAAGACAGTTCCAGGGCAATTCTCTAACTCTTCTGTTCTTAGCTCCAGTGGAGTTTTAAACACGTACATTTTAAGCAGCAGCTTCAGCTGATGAGCTCAGTTGATAGCTACTGAACTCAGTAATTTTAAGATTTCCTAGAATAAATGTAATTGGCAGAGAAATACTTGCAATCAGCTATTATTGTTGCTGTAAATCCCTCTCTTGTCCTTTTAAACCTCGGGTAAGCTGCACTAGTTGTTCTGGCCTCTAAAAATTGTTAGTAAGGCACCACCAATTAATGGGATCTCATTGTGTCCAATTGTTCTGATTCATCTGAGGCAGATATCTGTGTAGTTCAGAGACGCCTCAAATAAAAAGAACATGTGAAGTTCTTCTTACCCCCGAGGGAAAGGGACACACTCTTTTAATTAACCCTTTGGCATGTTAGAATCAGGTTTACAAATCCATGCCGGTCTATATCCAGCTGTGTTGCCTTCCAGGATTACATACTGAATTTATAGAGATGAAAATAATTTACTGAATATAAGCCATTTAACTGATTATAAGCCACTTAGTCTTCAAGTATGAAGACCATGTGACTTTAAACCCTGGTTCTGCTTCTAACTAGCTGTGTGACCCTGGCAGTTCACACAGCCTCTCTGAGCCTTATTTATAAAACAGGAAGGGTAATACACACCCTGTAAGATTACTGTTTTTCTGGAAATAAGGGTTTGGGGAGACAAAGCACGTGCTTGCATCATTAGCACAGTGTGCCCATTTCAGATCATTTCTTTTGTCCCAGAAAAGCCCAGAGAAGGGGTTAAGTCACATGGGTGGCCATACCTCCTTCACCAGCGTCCTCATCAAATTCTCACCTTGATTCTCCTGTGCTGGCAACAGGGTGGGGGCGGGTCTCCCCGTGTCATCACACCTCTGGCATCACAAGGTCCCGCCTGTTCTTTCTGCCCTCTGACCTCACCCTGAACACAGACCCCTCCCTCAGTTAGCTGGACTGTTCAGCAAGATTTTACAGGTCTTGAAGCACCAAAAAGACCTAAACAGTTTAACTGACAACTGTCACCAACAAGGCTGCTCTCAGAACACTCAAGACCACCCAAGACTGCCTTCTGTCTGGCTCACCTTCCGCTGGGCAGCGGACATTGCCCACAACACTTATCTCCTCCCTAGCCCTGGGGTCCAGGTTCCCACAGAGGGGCCCACAGATGGGAAAGTGGCAACTCCTCACCAGTTTGGGGTTCGCCTTCCAAACTACTTCCTGTCCCAGCATCCTCCTCTTCCTGCCTGGTTGACGCTGCCGTGGGAGGGTTCCTCACAGCCACACCTGGAGTACCTGGACTAGGTCTGTCCCTGTCCCCAGAGCTCATCTCTGCTCACCCCTGCAGCAGGGGGCTGGGAGCCTGGCAAGGCTGCTTCCTGCCCCCATCCTACCTGCCTGCTGGGCCCTCCCAGGGCAGAAGCTGGTCTTTGGCCCAAGGGGCACGGTAGGCTCACTGGGGTTGTCCTGAAGACCTAGTAGTCCCAGGATGGGGACATAGCTTGGGCTAAGGAACTATTGCCCTGTTTACAAAATAGATACCAAAGCAAATGGCACAGAGCAGTTGTCCAGATTCAAAAGGGACGCGAAGCAGAGCCTGGATGGGCTTCCCAGGAAGACAGAGGCCATGAGAGGACATGCCAAGTAACAGAGGACAGATAGTGAGTATATGTAAACTTGATAGATATAAGTCAAGATTATACTATATCCCAGACACAAAGTATGCAATTCATTTGCTTGATTCCCAAGGCTATCGGGCCTTGGCAGAGTGCTAACGCTGAGGAATGGGGGTGGGGCGCTGGAAGGCCGGCTGGCCTGACTCTGGGCCTGGGATTTTGGCTACCACTCCAGACTGCTTGTTAAGTGAAGAAGCCTGAGGTTCAGGTCTGGAAGAACTCACTGGACCAGGTTTCTTTTTTTTTTTTTCTTCTTCTTCTTATTTCTTTTTTAATTTAAATTATTTTATTGTTGTTCAATTACAGTTGTCTGTGTTTTCTCCCCACCGCTCCCCCACACCTCCTCCAAACCCACCTCCCTCCCTTGCTTCCACTTTCCCCCTTGGTTTTGTCCACTTGTCCTTTATAGTTGTTCCTCAAAACCCTTCCCCCATTGTCCCCTCCCCCCTCCCCTCTGGCTATTGTTAGATTATTCTTAATTTCAATGACTTTGGTTATATTTTGTTTGCTTTTTTCTTTTGCTGATTATGTTCCAGTTAAAGGTGAGATCATATGGTATTTGTCCCTCACAGCCTGGCTTATTTGCATTATTCTAAGTGAAATAAGCCTTTTTTAGGTTTGGAAGTGACTTTTGGAACAGGTTTCTGAGCCACTGTGACATTTGATGCTGAGCTCTTGGCCCATGTCCATGACAGAGGGCATGGTGCAAGCCTCAGGAATATGCTGGGGAACCATGCAACAAGAGTCCTACAAGAGTTGCTTCTTCTGCCCAGGGAAGATGAGGACAATAGAAATGTCCCCAAGAGGAAGACTGCCCCTGCCCCCAGGAGAGTAAAGGGAGCTCATTTGTGAACACTTCCTTACCCCGATCTCCTATCGCCATCACAGCCACCTTGTTGTGGGTTTAACTGGGTCCCCACCCCACCCCAAAATTCACATTGAAGTCCTAACCCCTAGTAATGTACCATGTTTAGAGATAGGTCATTAAAGGAATTAGATAAAAATAGGCCATTAAGGTGGACCCTAATCCAGGATGACTGGTGTCCTTACGGAAAGGGGAGACTTGGACACAGAGACGGACACTCACAGAGGAAAGACAACATAAAAAAGACATGGAGAAGGTAGCCATCTACAAGCCAGGGAGAGAGCCCTTGCGCTGATCCTTCCCTCAGTCCTCGGAAGGAACCAACCGTAACAACACTTCAATGTTGGGCTTCTAGCCTCCAGAACTGTGAGGCAACAAATTTCCATCATCGAAGCTACCAAGTTCATGCACTTTGCTATAGCAGCTCTAGCAAACGAATCCACACCCCACGTGAGGAAACTGAGGCTCAGAGAGGTTGCCTGTCCCCCTCAGGGGCCCCATATCTGTGAAGGGGCAGGGATTTTGGCTTCCGAGCCCTTTCCTGCTGCACTAAACTGTTTCTCCCCAGGAAGTGGGAGCCTGAATAGCCCTGGGGTTTCCCCACACCCAGAACAGCCTGCACCCTGTACCGTAGGCAGAAAAGGGTGTGAGTGTGATTTGGGTCGCCCGCTGCCCCTCTGTGGTTAGGTAGCCCCCGTGCCGGTTAGCTCCCTGGGCCCTCGCCGGACCGAACACCTCCTTTTCCTGCTCTGATCCGATTCCTGGCAGCCAGGAGGAACA
The DNA here is from genome assembly GCA_004027475.1 of Anoura caudifer. Taxonomy (NCBI): domain Eukaryota; kingdom Metazoa; phylum Chordata; class Mammalia; order Chiroptera; family Phyllostomidae; genus Anoura; species Anoura caudifer. The sequence goes on along the minus strand of PVKU01002899.1, from coordinate 152,323 downwards.
AAGGCTGGTAACACATCTTATTTACATCAAAAGTCAGCAAAAGACTTGTTGGGAGGTTCTAGTTCTTTAAATCCAGGGAGCTTAACCCTGGGAAAATAAATAAGGTGGCCACAGGAGATTTCTACAAGTGAAAATGCTTGGCTCTTGGTGGCTGCCACCTTCCCCACGCTGGTGTCAACACAACTTGGATCTGGGTCTGATGGGCCCCCTCCAAGGGGCCTGCTGGGTTACCTTTGTTCACCCCTCCCAGGCCCTCTGGAGCTTAAGGGTGTGGAGCTGCTCTTATTTCCTCCTTTTAGAGCCAAGGAAACCCAAGCTCAAGGGAGCAGAGGAGGGAGCCAGAGTCACCCAGCTAGTGGCAGAGCTGAGATTCAAACACGACCTTCTGTTTTCTCTGCATAGAGTTCTTCCTGAGAAGGTACCAAGTGCTGTCAGCAGGAAGGAGGAAAGAGCAGAATGAAAACCTGGGCGGGCCCTTTCTATACCATGTGGACCTGGCCTCTGATCTCTCTCTCTCAGCAACCTGGTTTCCCCCAAAGTGTGGCTGAAATCAGGAATCAGGGTGGGTCCCCCAACCGAGGTCACCAGGCCACAACACAGGTCCATCATGACCACCACACCCCACCACCTTTTATGGATTCTCCCCAGGGAGAGGAGAGCAGGGAGAAAATTCCAGACCATGAGATTCCTGGGAAGCTTCCCAGTTGTGCCACCTCATTTCCATCTTGTAAACCCCATGAGATTGGCTTTCCGATTTTATGCCCAGGGAGACACGGAGGACAGATTCGAAGGATGGAGGGGCCTTAACCGGGAAAATAATTCACCTTGAACAACCTCATCACACCATGAGGGTTAAGTTCACAAAAGGGCACAATGTTCACTTACCGGCCACTCTCCCTGGCTCTGCTGGGCCCCGGTGGGGGGTTGGGTGGGGGAACCTGCACCAGAATGAATCCAGATGGCCTGTGGCATAGAGCGTAGTGGGGGAGACCTGCTTGTCATCCAGAAAAGGCCTTCATGGCTCCAAGGGCCTGATAAATATCTCTTTCTCCTTAGGGGCGGTGAGGCCCACTGTGGGGGTCCGGCCCCTCCTGAGGGGTCATGCAAAGCATCCATGGGGGGGAGGAGTCCTCTAGTGAAGCTCCTGTGGTGAGGAGGAGAGGAGGGAGGGTCGTTCCAGCAGATGGAGCCAAGCAACAGGAGTAAGCTGGGGGTACGGCCCTTTTCTCTCTCTTTTTTAATTGAAGTAAATTCACATAACATAAAGTTAATCTAAAATTAACCATCTTAGAATGAGCAATTCACTAGCATGTAGTACATCCACAGTGTTGCACAATCACCACCTCTATCCAGTTCCAAATCATCTTCACCACCCCAAAAGAAAGCCCTGTTCCCATTAAGCCGTTGTTCTGCATTTTCCCCTACCCCCACCCCCAGCCCCTGGCAACCACCACTCTGCATCTGTCTCCATGGATTCTAAGGGCCTGTTTGTGCTAGGTCATTATCATTGCTGCATTTTACAGAGAAGGAAGCAGAGGCACTGAGAAGTGCGTGCGTCCAGGGTCACACAGCCCTGTCCCTACAGGGCTGCTTGTCTCAGCAGGCCAGGTGTGTGTCTCTCACCTGCCCCTAATCTGGGATATAGAATCACGTGGCCAGGGCCCTTACCTCCAGGCTTCTCATTCTGCCTTCTGGGTTGCCCAGGGCAGCTGCGTGCTTCCTCCAGGGCTCGCTGCTTGGACCATCCCCTCGCTGGAACTGCAGACGTTCATGAAGGTCTTCCAGATCCAGAGCAGGGCAAAAGCACTGGGGAAGCAGCCTAGCTGGCCCCAGGGTTTCTGCTGCAGGTGCTGCTCAGAGACTGCACAGGGCCCTCGGGCAGCGCCTCGCCAGGATACTGTGTCTGCAGCCTGCCTGGAGCCAGACACCTGGTCTAGCCTTACACATGCTATCTCAACTCCCAAACAAGGGCACATGCCTCAGGCCTGATAAAGCAAGGAAGACTTCTGGGGCCTGGCTTCTCCCTGTCCAGCTGCCCCGCGCCAGCTCACCATGGTCCATATTTGATCCTGTTACCAAAACAATTCAATGGGCCCATAGAGCTTTCTGTGAGATTCCACAGGAGGGCTGTGAGGCTGCAGCCTTTTCCCAGGATGCTAATTAAAACCACAACCCAACCCATATATCACAAATAATTCAGCCTGGAGAACCACAGGGACCCAGGGTTCCCACTGCTGCTCAGGTCCCTCCACAGCATGCTTGTTCTTGCTACTCCTAGTCTTTCTGGCAACCTCCCAGAGATAAGCTATTTTCCAGCAGGAGCTGCTTCCTTGTTGCTGGGAAAGCTGGGACTAGGGGCCCACATGGTTGCCTTGGCCTGGCAGCCCATGGGATGTGGGGATGCCAACTGACCAATCCCCACCTGGGGGCTGCTGCTTGGCTGGCCTGCAGGTGAGGCTGGATAGCTTGTCAAATAGGATTGGGTCTGAAAGCAGGACACCCCTCCCCTCAATCAAGCTCCAAATGTCCTCCAGTTGGGGGCTTGGCCTGGACACAGGTGGGCCTCTTGGTTTCTGAGTGACCTTACTCATGAATCTGGAAATTACTGTGCCCTGGAACCTATCCCTTGAATATGTCAGGCACCCAGCAGGTGATGGAGCAGCTAAGCACGTGTCACACTATTATGATGTGCTGCCCTGAAAAGGGCACATTGTTGATGTGTGAGTATGGCCTTGACCACGGGAAAGGCTTGGAGTGCCCACATCAAATAGACCTGTGGGGCATGTGATGCCTCTGGTGGTATCTGGCCACCCAACCCGTCTGAGCTAGCTAACCAAAAATTCATCTGGTGTACCTCGAGAAATCTCTGCCATTCATGATCCATGGATGAAGTTCCCAAGACATGGAGAAGCTCCCCAGCACTTGGACTTGGGATCAGAGTAACAAAGCAACGTAACTGCTCCATATTCCAATGGCTCTCCTATTACATGAGCGAGGCGCAGACCTTCCTGGTTGCATCCCGCAGCTGTCCTTCCCCTCCTCCCTTGCTGGCAATGCTCTGACCTGGTCTGGGCAGTCACTCTCCCACGTGCTCAGGGGAGCTAGCTCCTCTTTGGTCACAGGTGATGAACGTGTCTTAACCTAAGCCACTAATGGTCACTTTATTCCTGTGACCACCATTATATAGACTCTGGCATGGGATGCAACCTTAGCTTCTGAGCTAAAGGAGAGGTCCTTTATAGGACTCGGGGGAAAGGCTTTTCTCCCTGATGAAAAGAATATGTGAGGAGAAACTGCCCTGCCATTCCTGGACATGGTCCTATGCAGCTGTGCTACATGCTCAGCTGTAGGCTGAGGCTGCCATCTTGCAGCCAGGAAATAAACCTGAACACAAAGCCAGTAAATCATGAAGCAGTGTTGAAAGCACCCGGATCCTTGATAACATTAAACAGCCTGCTGCCAACTACCTTTGTACTGTTTGTTATATGAGATAAGAAGTCCTTTACGGCTAAAGTCATTTATTTCCAGACTTCAGTGTACATAAGGATCACCCAGGGAACTTGTTCTAATGCAGAGATTTGAACCGAGCAAGGCTGAAGGGAGGCCCATGAATCTGCATTCCTAATAGACTTCCAGATGATGCTGATATTGGTCCCTGGACCACACTTTTGAGTAGCCATGGCTTAAATTAACTCAGGTTGCATGCTCTATTTTCTGCAATCAAAAGTACTATAGTTCATTAAGTGCTTTTGGTGGGTGCATGACAAAGAATAATTTTACTTGATACTCACAAAGCTCTTGTGCAATATTGGTTCATTTGATCCTTACAACAGGCAAATGAGGAAACTCAGACAATTACACTTGTCAGAACCCTTTTGTTTGCAAGTGACAGAACCCTGGCTCCAAAGGAGTTTAAGCACAAGAGAAAAGTTAGTGTTCAGTAAGAATGGGGGCCAGTGCAGGCACAGCTGAATCCAGTGACTCAAATCGTGTTACCAGGGCTATGTTCACGTTATTCTCCCTGATTTTCTTCCAGGAACAGAGAACCCGACTACCCGCTCTCCAGGCTCATCCTGTCACATTGGTTTGGGACTCTCAGGGACAGTGTTTCTCTTGCCCAGTGTCCACATATGAAACCCCCGAACCACTTACAGGGCTGTCAGCTGGAAAAAGTGAGAACAGTCAGGGAGCAACCGCAATGGCTGGGCGTGAGACCACACAGCTCATGTTAGGATGGAAGGCGCGGAAGATGTAAAACACAGTTGGACATGTCTAAATACCTTTGAAAGATTTTTACTTGAATAGATTTAAACATTAGGAAAAAACTTGATCAGAATTCTTGTTGCAGGCCTTGATCCTGAAAGTATGATCCCAATGGTTGCAGTTTCTTTGATCCTACAGCTTGTGAATGTGAGTCATGACCACCCCCACTGGGAAGCATTTCATTCATTCATTCCCTGCACACATAGTTGCTGGCCCTGCTGAATGCCTGGCTGGGGAATGTGACCGGTAACCCTGAGTCTGTTCTAGTTGGGAGACAGCATCGAGTTAGGAGATAACCGCACCAGCAGTCTCACGGCAGAAAGAACCATTTCATCACGGGCCCCTAAAACTTCATTCTGTGACTGTACTACTCAGCACTGCCTTGGGTTTGACCAAAGACTGATTTTACCATCTACCAATTTAGAATTTGGCCAGTGCATACTGAGTACACTTCCGGAACATACATGCACTGGAAAGGACACACACACTGGCACATTCAAGCACAAGTGCGCACACACTGACACATTCAAGTACAAGTGCACACACACACACTTCTTGCTATCCCGATGTTTCCAAGCCTCACCAAGCTGTAGTGTGATTATATTGACGATAATCCTTATGGGTGGCGAGTAGTTTCAGGCCTTCCCTGTCCAAAAAAGTGTATTAACTGTGTTAGAATGGATCTCAAATACCAGCTTCCAAACTATTTTCAGGTTCCCAGTACTCCCCTCTGGGCCATGGGCCTTTTTGACTTGTTTTGCCAAAATCCTACCTTCTCTTTTAAGTCCTCTTGCAGCGTCCCCTAGCACTTCCGGTGGCTGTGTAAATCCATTCATCTCTTGGCCCAAGGAAAGACAGGAAAGTCACAACTAGAGTGTGCCTGTCATGCCTGGGACACATTTCACATCTGGGTCATTTAGGCCTTAGGATTAGCTTTCCAACATGCATTGACAGTGGCTTAACCAAGATGGACAGTTCGCTCTCTTTTGTGGTGGAGTCTGGAGGTGGACTGCTCAGGTGCAGTGAGGACTCAATGGCCCTCATAGCCTAGGCTCTTTCTAGCTCTTTCTTTTCCCATCCTGATATACACCTGACCCAAGAAGGCTGTTGCAGCTCCAATATGTGATATCTGAATTGGAGGCCAGAAAAAGGGACAATGGAAGAAGCAAAAGGGTACACTTTCTGCCTTGCCACACACTGGGGAAGTCTGCGCAAGACTTGTTTGTGCGACTATGACAGAGATGCCATTGGCCCACTAACACTAGCTCTGTAGGGATAGAACATCCCATTTTACCTGGGGTCATCACTGGGTGGGATAAAGACTGTCTCCTGCTGCCCTGGCTGGTGTGGCTCAGTGGATTGAGCACCGGACTGTGAAGCAAAGGGTTGCAGGTTCAATTCCCAGTCAGGGCACATGCCTGGGCTGCAGGCCAGTCCCACAAGGGGCAACACACATTGATGATTCTCTCCCTCTTTCTCTCTCCCTTCCCCTCTCTCTAAAAAAGTAAATAAATAAAATATTTTAAAAAAAAGACTGTCTCCTGCAGTTCAGATATCTGGCCGACAGAAAGGAAACAGGATGCCCTGCCCAGCTTCCAAAGGGCCGGGCCCTTCTTCCTTCTCCCCTTTCTGCTCTCTGGAAGGTAGAAATAATTGCTGGCGTATGGAAGACAGCTTGGAAGCCGCATTCCGAGGACTGCAATGACGAGAGAAGGAGCCAAGGTCCTTGAGAGTCACGGGCTGGCTACGTGAGACCTGGTTTGCATCTGTGCAGACTATATTGTCAGAGACGCAGAAACATCTCTTTGATTATTTTGAATGTTGTTACAGCAGCTGAATAAATATCATAACTAATACATAGGTGGCCACCTATCCTGGACAGTGATTCTAAACTGGAAGTTTGGGGACTGGAACCGCAGAGAGTCAATGTCCTTTTTGGGGCTCTTAATAGAAGCTCTAGAGAGCTTTTGCTAACTTATATAACTTTCCACCCCAGCCCCCTGCCCAGAAATTCTGATACCACCCCATCGCCCTGTTGGGCCCAGAAATTCTGATACCACCCCATCGCCCTGTTGGAAATAACTATAGGAGTAATGTCACTGACAGACGCGCACTAGGTATGATAACAATATGAAGGCAGGAAAGTTGAGACCTGTTAAGCTAAAAGGCTGATGGTCACATGGGCAGAATCGGGAGAGCGAGAGGGGAGATGACCTGAGCTGATGGCGTCAGGCTCGGACCCACCGGGGCAGCCATGTGGTGACGCCAGTCAGAGAAGCTGCCTTGGAAGCATCTGCAAGACAAGTTCTGCTGGAAGTCTTGAGAGAAAACTGGTGCACCTGGAGAGGAAACACCAGAAGGAACTCAGCCTGGGGGTACATCCAGGGTCGAAGGGCAGAGAGGAAGTAGAGCAGATGGAGCCAACGGAAGAGAAAGAAGCAGCAGCTGGAGAGAGGGGCAAACCAGGGCAGTGCAGGACGGCGGGGTCCAGGGAGGGAGGGAAGGAGAAATGAAGTGGAGGCACCAAGAGCTCAAAGTCAGCATGACTGGCGACGGCAGAGCAGGTGAGTGGGTGTGGGGTTTAGAAAGCCTTAGGTAACCACAGAGGGTGTTGCTCTGGGGCATTCTTACAAGTGGGACAGGTGGTACTTTCATTCTAAGTCAAAATAAACACTGAAAAAAATAAGAGGCAGCTATGAAAATAACTTTAATGGATCAGATCATTTGCTAGTAAAACAAAGTTATAATCAGCCCCTGCATTTCCTGGCGTTTGACACCTTCCAGATGGGACAGGTTACATCATCTGCAAAGCCTAGTACAAAACCAAACATGGGCCTCTTGTTCAAAAAGTATTAGGAATTTCAAGACAGTGACAGAAAGGCGTTAAAACAAGGGTGGGGTCCAGGGCACCTGCACAGGTGACACGTCCGTGAAGCCGGCCTACTTCTAAGTAGTTTCCTTCTGTTCTTTAATTTCACAGAGCAGTTTCTGAGATGGTCTGACCGCTCAACTCATGTAGAGTGGGTGGCTTTTTCTGGCTGCTCTGCATCAGAACATCCCCTCCTATTTGGGGTATGTCTCAGTATAACCATCCAGATGGGGGGCATGGTCCCCTCCACCACAAAAATTCCCTTCCAGCCCCTAGGAAACCAGGGAGCAAGCATGTGATCCAGACTCAGCCAATCAGATGCCCCCTACCAGGATTTCAAGTCTGGAGTGGGTGATGCAAAGATGCAGGGTCCTTGGAGACACCCCCCTGTGTTGGTGGAAGAAACAAGAGCCAGGGGCGGAGGTGAGGGCACAGGAGGAGCAGCCGTGAGTGTCCAGGGGAACCAGCGGTGGGGGCCCATCCCACCATTCCTCGGGACCTGCTCTGGCGTTCTCCGCCACGGAGCCCCCCTTTGTGCTATCCACTCTCCAAACGTCGGTTCTGCGGGGCGCCCAGGCCACCCTTAGGTTCCATAGCTCATTGGGAGCCCAGCAAAGCTGTCATATTCGCAGTTGTGGTTTATCACAGCAAAAGCTCACAGATTATAATCAGCAACAAGAAGAGGGGTGGCGGGAAGGGTCCAAGACAGCTCCAGGCAGCAGCTTCTGCTGTCCTCTCCCAGAGGAGTTGCGGACAGTGCTCTCATCTCCCAGACCACGTGTGACAATACACGCTGAGTATGGCCAACCAAAGGCACTTGCCCAAACCTTGGTGGCAGGGTTTTTATGGGGATTCGGCCACGTAGACACAGCTGATGATCCACACGTCTGACTTTACTGTCTCCCCATCAGGAGGGTGAGCTGGTGCTGCTTGGCCCAAGGCCCCACCCTAGATCACTTCGTTAGGGGAGACCGTCTGGCATAGCCCCTAACCACCCCAGGTGAAAAGGCCTCTCCTGTCCGGCAGAACATTCCAAGGACTTAAAGTGAGCTCCCGGGACAAGAGGCAAAGGCCATACCTTTCTTTGGTGAAAGTGAATCCTTTACTGCACACCAAGCCTCCTCCCCCAGCTTTTCCATCCATTTCCTAGGAAGTCTTTCCAAACAGCCCTGCTGCCTGGATGCCTCTGGAGGCACGAACAGCGGATACTGGGAGCTCCCAGTTCCCAAATGAGTCTGCTGAGGCAGATTGCTCTGGGAACTTCCCCAAGGTCACACAGGTCATTCTGCTGCTCACATGCCCTTGGACCTGCCCCGGTGACCTTTGGCTGGGGCTTTGCCCAGCGGCCCAGGGCAATCAATCATCACTCCACAGGCAGCAGCTGTCCAAGAAGAACCAGTCACTGGAAAGGTCAGAAGATTGAGGTCAGTCAGCTCAAATTCAAACACTTGTGGGTCTGAGTTCTTTTAACACCCATGCAAGTCTGCAGAAATTAACCAGGACTGGGCCATCCAAGAGTGTTCTCAGGAGAATACAGAAGCAGAGCCTGTGGATAAATTTCTGTAGATCTTTACTAGTTTCCCAAGATAGCCCCCACTCTCTGTGTTGGGGAGCCAGCCAGACTTCCTAGGAGAAATGGCAACACCACAGGGCTTCCCTGCACCCACTCAATGGGGAACAAGCCTTCAGCACTGAGGTGACTTCTCTAAGCCACTTGTCCCCCACCCTGACCTAGAGATAACGTCCTTGGAGATGCGCAAGTTTTGTTTCCCAGCCAGGGGACAGTTCACCCAGTCCTATGCCAGCTGGTCCCATCTGCTGCAGGGAGCCTGGAGAGGGAGGCGATTGCTAGGTAACCACAAGGCCCCGAGGGTGGGCAGGCGCCGACACACAGCAGCTGCCACAGCTGGGCATGCTGCCGGTGCCCCATTCCAGAGGAAGTCCTGGGGCCCTCTGCCAGCTGAGGCCCCAGATCTAGGGCCTGTAGAGAGCTGCTTAGAGAATCTTCTTGATCTCAGCAGTGCTCTTGTTAAATCCTGGAGAGCCCATGGACCTTGGAGAGCATACCTTCCAGCTGGGAGACTGAGGCCATGAGTGGAAACCGATACTTAGCGCAGAGCTGGGACTTATGTTCAGTGGTCCTGATACCTGCTCCTCCTTTAGGGGTGACCTCTGGACACAGTAGGCTCTCCAGGATCCCACAGAAGGGAGCTGAACTTTGCCGCAGTGGATGATGCATTCATTCATGCATGCATGCATTCATTTATTCATCACTCATTCATTCACTCATTTAACAAACACTTACTGAATGTCTACTGTATTAGTTTCCCAGGGGTACCTAACAACTTACTGCAAACTTGTAGCTTAAAATAGCAGAACTTTATTCTTGTGCAGTTCTGCAGGCAAAAAGGCCAAATTCAAGGTGTTGACAGGGCTGTGTTCCTTCCCAAGGATCTCAAGATTTCTCCCCTATCTCTTCCAGCTTCTGTGGCTCCAGGCCTTCCTTGGCTTGTGGCTGCATCACTCCACACTGCCTTTGTCTTCACATGGGCTTCTTGTCTGTGTCTTTTCACTTCTCTTCTCTTGTAAGGATACTTGTCATTGGTTTTAGGGCTCACCCTAATCAGGATGATCTCATTCCAAGATCCTTAATTATATCTGCAAAGAGCTTTTCCCCCAAAAAGGCCAGGCACAGGTTCCGGTGGATGTGTCTCTTAGTGGCCACCACTCAGCCCACTACACCTACCACATGCCAGGCTCTGCTGCAAATCCTGGATGTTGCAGGAAACACACAGACAGGGCCCAGCTTCCCAGAACGGTAAACAAACAAACAACTATAATTTACTAGAACTTCAGGCAGAGAGAACCGCTCTGCAGCACACTTAGGAAGGGCAGAGGGGCAGAGAGCATCTGGGCAGGGGTGTGCTCCTTGAGATTAAGCAGTCAGAGAAGCCCCCTTGGAGGACACAATTGCATGAGGGGGCCGTCGTTGCCCATGTCACTCACACCTGCCCTAATCCCCATCCCTCCAGGTTCAGGGTCCCAGGAGGCAGCGGCACGGTCCCCCGGAGACAGTAGCGACTTGGTGCTTGTGCCCGGCAGAGCATGCTTTGGAGGAGTGTGGCGTTTCCTGAAGCCTTGAGCTGCTAATGTAGCCAGAGAGGGAGTGGTCGAGCGTTGGGAGTGCTGGGGCTAGAATTCGGACTTTCCAGACTGCCATTACCGAGTGCTCACTGGGGACCAGCCATGGCCTTGGTCTTCCGGGACGCTAGGTGAGACTTGTCTTGTTTGGTGAGATTGCCTGCATTTCCCAAACCAACAACAACGGGTTCTCCCATGTTCTCAAAGGAGGTGGTGGGTATCCTGGCAGTAACGCTCAAATCTGCAGGAACCTGTGACCCCTGCTCCCCACTCATCTGATTCAGCGGAAATGGAGCAGAGAAAGCCGTCCTTCCAAGCAGACTGGCAGATGTAGGGAACATCATGGTGCTTCTCCTCCTCTTCTGAGGGGAAAGACAGAAAAGTAAACTCCTCAATGTAGATGAGGGAGGGACAGGAGGAGAGACCCTGGGAGGGGTGGTGAGGGCAAGCAGGGCAGACTGGTGTCTGACTCAGCAAGGCATGTCACCCAAGCTGCCGAAGGGCTGGCCGGGGTGGCCACGGGACCAGGACAGAGTGTGGCGACCACCCTGAGGGAGGGCTTGAACCCATTCCTGAATGGGGAGGCCATGGTCAAGTGGCGTCCCCTTTTCTGGTGACACTGAGGGGTGAGGGCGGCAAGAGGAGTGGCCTGCGTCCCCTGCAGCTGCCTGGGCCAAGGGCGTGTGAGTTTTCTTGTGGGCTGAGGGAAGACAAGGAGATATCCCACCTGAGAGGGTTGCTTGCCAGGCAAGGAGACCTCAGGGTCAACCCTTGGGCAGGAGCTGAAGAGATGAGAAGGAGCCGAGAGAGGTCAGGTCTCAGGGGGTGGCAGGGTGGGCATGAGTAGAGGGGCTCACTCTGAAGAACCACAAAAGCAGCCTGTGAGAGAGAGAGTAGAAAAAGGGCTCTTATGGGTAAATCATGTCTTCAGAAAAGACCTGTTGAAGCCCTCACCCCCTGTCCTTGTAAATGTGACCATGTTTGGGCATGGGAGTTGCTTAATGTAATTAGTTCCGACGAGGCCATGCTGGATTGCGTGTACTGTGACTGGTGCCCTAATAAGAAAAGGGCAATGCAGACACAGACACAGAGGAAAAGGCCGTGTGAAGACAGATGCACAGATGCAGAGACAAGAGGGACATTGCCTCCAGCCAAGAATGCCTGCAGTCACCAGGTGCACGCAGGGACTCACCCCAAAAGACTCCAGAGGGAGGGAATGTGGCTGTACCAAAACCTTGATGCTGGAGTTCCAGCTCCCAGACTTGTGAAAGGAATTTCTGTTGGTTTTAGTCACCTTGCTTGTGGCACTTTGTTAGGGCAGCCCTAGGAAATTAACGTAGGGACAGCCTTCGGGCACTCACCACACAGCAGGTCCCAGGGGCCCAGCCTTCCAACAGGAGTCCATCAGGACTTCCTTGCTGGCACGACTTCTCTCCCCCTGCCCATGCTTCCCCCTGACTCTGGAGGAGCCAGGCACAGCGAGGCCTGTGGGGGAAGGGCCACTGCTTTGAGTGAGATGTGAGATGAAAAAAAAAAAAAGGAAAAACAAACTTCGAGCTGAGATTGGGCTGGAAATGTTTTATGTTCTCAAAACGACCAGAACAAGATCCCACCATCCCTTGGGCTTTCCTCTAAAATGGAAAGAACCCTCAGTTCAGCCTCTGCAGCCTTACGCTCCTCTTCTCTGGGCACTGAAACCTGACCTGGAGCCCAGGCCATGGCAGGGAAATGATCCAGACGACAAGGAATTTCAAAACACGTTTTCAGGCAGCAGCTTTGCCTGGAGGCTGGCCAAAAAAGGTCACCTAATGGCCAGGGCAACAGTCTGTGTTTGAGGAAAAGCTTACAGAGAGAGGCCAACAGTTGAGCCTGGGGACTGTGATGCAGCAGCCAGCAGGCCAGTGTGTCCAGCAGCAGCCAGCAGCAGAAAGGGTGGGCGTTTGAGGGCTCAGGTGCTGGAGGCAGCCGGTCGAACTGCAGGAAACAAAACCCTCTAACAGTTTCTAGGCCAATCGAGAGTCGGTGCAGGAAGTCAGGTGCTTACAACCTTATCTGAAGGATGTTGCGGGGGTGAGGTTGGGGGCGGGGGTGCACTCTAGACTGGGTTTCCAGAGGCTTTTAAAGAGTGGCTGGGATTTGTTTCATCAGGGATGGCGAGACACACCAACACGGACGTGGCTGTCATGAAAGTATGCTGTCCTCACAGAGCCCTAGAAACAGTAGGCGTGGGACACCAGGCAGGGCCACGCAGGGCCACGCAGGACCCAGGTCAGTCAGGAGGCCGAGGGAACAGGTGGGAAGCATGTACCAGAGCCTGTATCACGTTTTCCACAGGAAGGCACTTCCTGCAGGGTAAGCAGGCTTGGGGTGGGCGAGTGTGAGTGATTTCAGTGGGCTCCAGGACGCAGGGGCTGTCCCTAGCTGTCTGGTGCCCAGCCAGACACCATCCAACCGGGTGTGAGGGCCTAGAGAAGAGGGGGTTGGGGGTACGGGCTCTGGGTTGGTTGGTTTGCCTGGGAAAGACACAGTGTCAGACCAGTCATTTGCTAGAATTAGTCAACTATGGGGGCGGGGGGGCGGTCCCTCCAGAGTCAACAAGGCCCTGAGATGTCAAAGCATCAAAAATACAAAACAAAAGATATGATTGATACAGGAATAGCCTTATTACTGCAGAACCGGCCAGCTGGGGGAGAAACAGCTTCTGCAACATTCTGGAAGGCGAGGAAGTGGGAAGCCACCTGGAAGCTGCTGCGTGGAGCAGGGCGAAGCTAACGAACATGAAGGGCTAGCATAGTGAAGGGCGTGAGGTCCTAGGTTCCTGGTGCCTGCTGCCATTCTGACTGTGGCCTTGAATTCTGTCACGGACTGCACAGACAACGATCAGAGCACTGGGTTTGCACTTAAAAAGGAAAACAAGCCCTGATGTGCGGTTATCTCTGAGCCACCTGGAGTGACAACCGCCAGGACAGTGCCCCCTGGACCCCGGTTCTGAGCGCGCACGATCACGCTGGCAATGTTGGAAGCCCTGAGTTGAACTGCACCTGGCATCGCTGGGATAAGGGAATAGCGCTGAACCTCATCTTTCCCTGAGGGCTTGGGCCTTGCCGGGGATCATGTTCCTTATAAGAGGTCTCAGTAAAGCTCCAACGTGGCTTCCAGTACCTTCCTGAAATATCCAAGAGATCATCCATCTGTGCGAGGTTTCCTGTTGCCCACCAGGCATGGGGCAGAGTGACATGAGACCCAACCCAGAGTGACTGGGAGGCAAACCCAGGGTCCAGCCAGGGAGAGGGGTCCTCTCTTGCATTTCCTAGGGCTGGGGAGACAAACAGGTGGAACTGTGGGGGGACCGAGGTCTCCGAGGACAGCAGGGACGGCACATCACAGAGTTCCCCAGGCCAACCATGATTCTTTACACCCTACTTAATTCACCCAACTTCTCCAACCAACTGCATCGCTATGCACTTTGGCTCATGGCGATGCCAACCAGAGGGGTGTTTGACTTCTCTGGGTTGTCTGAGTAACACGTCCCTCACCGTTAGAGAGATGACACACTCATCGGAAGACAGAGATGTACACTGCATAAGGACTCGTCGCCACCCCACTCAGCTGGCTGCCAGAAAAAAGACAGGTAGCAGACGGTGTTGGTGAGAACTGGGAGAGATCGGGACCCTCACACTCTGCTGTGCTTGGTGGAGCTGCTTTGCAGATGGTCTGGTAGTTCCTCCAAAAGTTAAACCTATGACTCAGCATTTCCTCTCTCAGGGATCTATCTACCCCAGAGAGATGAAAACAGTTGCCCACCCATGAACTCATGCATGACTGTCCGTAGCAGCATTATTTATAACAGCCAAAAGGTGGAAGCAACCCACCCTCCACTGACTGATTCCGAGATAGACAAGACATGTCATAGCTGTGCAATGGGTTCTCAACAGTGAAAACGAAAACATACGGATGCATGCCACTGCGGGGATGAGCCTTGAAAACATGCTAGGTGAAAGAAGTCACAAAAGGCCACATGGTGTGTGGTTCTACTTACATGACATGTTCAGAGCAGGCAAATCTATAGGAAGTGCATTAGCAGTTGCTGAAGGCCAGGGTGGACAGTCTGCAGAGTGACTACTAATTGGTGTAGAGTTTCTTTTGAGGTTACAAAAATGTTCTAAAATTGGTGTGGCAATGGTTGCCCAATTCTATGACTTTACTGAAAATCATGGAATTGTACACTTTAAATGGGTGAATTGTATGGTATGTAAGTGACAGTCTAATAGAGCTGTTATTTAAAAAGAATATGAAAGCTTATGTCCACACAAAGGCCAACACATGGATGCTTTAGCAGCTTTATTTATAATCACCACAACATGGAAGTAAGATGTCCTTCAGCAGGTGAGTGAATAAATAAACTGTTGGACATCCAGACAATGGAATATTATTCAGCACTGAAAAGAAATGTCCATGAAAAGACATGCGCAACTTTAAATGCATACTGCTAAGTGGAAGAAGCCAGTCCGAAATGCTACATACTGTATGATTCCAATTATTTAACATGCTGGAAAAGGCCAAATTAGGGAGACAGTAAAAAGATCGGTGGATGCAGAGGTGATGGGGGTGGGGGCGTGAGTAAACAGAGCACAGAAGATTTTGGGGGCAGTGAGGCTATTCTGTCTACTATAAGGATGGATACGTATTATTACATATTTGTCCTAGCCCATAGGATGTACAACACCAAGAGTGAACCCTCATGTATTTTATGGACTTGGGGTCCTCCTGATGTGTCAGTGTTGGATCGTGAATTGTAACACATGTGCCACCCTGAGGGGGGTGTTCATTGAGTGGGAGGAGGCTGTGGGTATGGTGGGGGGGCGTGGCAGGGAGCACATGGGAGCTCTTCGTAGTTGCTACACGGTGTTGATGTGAAACTAAACTTGTTCTTAAAAATGAGGTCTATTTTTTAAAAAATCACATGAAGGGGAAAAAAATCACTCAGAGTCTGATCACACACACATGATCACTCAACAGTTTGACCCATGTGCTTGGAATCTTTGTAAAGACTTTTTATATAAATAGTTTCATGTTCCAGTGTTTGAGTCTGTTTTTCTCCACTTAGCAATATGCTGTAAACATTTTTCTATGTCAATAATATCCTAACATATTTCTATGCAGATGAACTATATTTAAACACTCTACATTTCTACGCACCATCTCAACTTGTGTTAGTACTGTGGGGGAAGAAAAAACTTTCCTCCGCCTGCTGGTGTGATCATTGAATCTACATGAGCCAGATTAACAAGAGAAAATAACCAAATTTCATGACATACGCACATAAGGGACCCCACACATGGGCGAGCCCGAGACCCTGCAGACATGAGAGAGCAGAGACAAAAGGGAAGACAAGATGTATGGGGGGTACGGGTTGGGGGGTGGAGAGAGGGGTGTCTGGCACAAATAACGCCCCCTTTTTATTACCACATTTTTTTATTACAAAATCATAAGCATGTAATTCCATAACATAACAATGTCACACTCAAGTACACCATAGGACATTTTAGGTGAAATGTTCAAATTAAAACTATAAATTATTACACCCATATTATTACCCTGCCAACCACACTCAAGCAGGCCTTTCTTCCGCAGGACCCTGTGTATGACATTCTGAGCTAGGGGAGTGGTTGGACACTCTGGGGCTTGGGGGGCGGGGAAGGGAGGGCTGCCTCAGGACAATAAGAAGAGCAGGTGGACAATCAGGAATGGCTTGTCTGCCCTGGCCTCTAGGTGGATAAAAGGTTATCTCTTACAATGTCTTATTAGGAGCAAGGCCCCTAATTTAAATTCTTCTAGGCAGTTAAAGGGCAGGGATACAAAAGTTTTTCCTGGGCCTGCAGGGTCTCAGGTGGTTTGTCTTTAGCCCAAAATAATCCAAATGCCACCAAAGCGCATCTTGGATGACTTGTTCTGAACCCCTACAGTATAAAGAACACTGTGATAAATATCACATGTTCTTAGAAAAAATTCTTAATGAAATAAAACAGTGAATATTTGTGGAGTGCTTAGTAAGGGCCAGTACCTGATTCAAGTGCTCCACAAACGTTTGTTGCCTGGATCCATGCACGCACGGAGAGACTGAGGAAGCTGGCCTTATCGTGGGGCCCATTTCACACATCTAAACAGCAGAGAGGGAAAACGGCCCCCCCTAGGATGACCCCCAGGGGCTGGGAGCCTGCCCCTCTGAATTGAGACTGAGTTCACGAACACAGAGAGGAAAGGTTCTCGTTCACAGTGAGGACCCTACGTCTGCACTGAGGTTCAGCCACAGTGTTCAAACCAGGTCAGCAGCTTGCTCGGGGGGCTATTGTGTGGCCCAATTTAATAGTTGGAAGTAAAAGGACTTTTGCAAAGTGGAGAAAACCCTACATCAAGATCAGTCATCTCTGTTAAGATGACAGAGCTCATTAATGCTGTTTTAATTAGGAAATCATAGGAATTTAATTTGCATGGCAGTAGGGTGCTCTCCTCAGGGGACATGGTGGGGCAAAGTCGCAGTTGTGGGTCAGAGACCTGTGTTTGCGTGAGTCTGCTCTCCGGCCCCGGACAGAGGTATAGCACTGGCTACCTCGCCTTTCCAGGCCTTGTTTTCCTACTTTGAAAAATGAGAGTAATAACACTGATTTCTTCCATTAAATAATGGACGAGAACACCGTCCAGAAAGCATCAGGTCTGACCAAAATACAAAGGTTTCATTATCATCACATCAGGATCACTTATTTCTCTCGGCCATCAGTCCAGGGGAGCCCAGCTTTGCTAGAGAATGGAGACTGTGCTTCTTCGTTCATTGATTCTTTCTTGCCCACCATCTCCCAAGGACTGGAGGTGGTGTATAGAAACCTACATGGAGTGCAGCATCGTTTCAGTAAACACCACGGTGAGTCTCAGAGGCTATTGCTTACAGGCACTGCGGTAGGAGTGATTTTGGGGGAATTCCCCTTGCCTCTTGGTTTGTTGAATTTATGAGTAAGGGAAGAGAGGATAGTGAGTAGAATTCCCTTTAAGTTCAGGGAGGACCCACTTTTGCAGCACCCATGATACCCTCTTAGATAATCTCTTCCTTACAAACATGGTCCCAAAGGCATCATGGGAATGGGGCCCCTTTCCTGCCCATCGTCACCGACCATCACCTTCACGACAGGGAAGCTGACACCCCCAATGGACAGGGGCCAGGACTCGCACTAAAACATCAGGATAGGATATGAGCAAAGACTGGTGAAGCACTCCTTCAACAGAACGAAAAAGAAACGCCGGTAAAAACAAAGATGCTTTATTTCTGAGCACAAAGAAGGCTGAGCAAAGCCCTCCTTTCGGGGGGGATTTTGTGTGCAGTCTGGACAGAATGGCGATCATTTCATATCCAGCTACTGTGTCCTCAGCTGTGGGGGCCACAACGATGGAGGGACGTGCGAGGAGGCTGAGCGCTGTGGCCTGGGGGCTGCATTCGGTTCGGCAGATGCTCTACATTCCGTGGCTCCGTCAGAGATGACTCACCTTGTCCATGATCACTGTTCAAAGCCATTGGGGGAGATATCCAGAGGATGAGCTTAAACAGAACCTTGGTGGAGTGTTTGTGATGATCGTGCCCTTGAAAAGGCATTAGGATACGGTACCCTACAGAAGAAAAAGAGCGCAGAGAGATAGTTGTGCAACCGAGCACAGCTAGAGACACAGCCCTGGGGTGGGTCAGCCTGTGGTTAGAAAAGTGAACTCTGGGAACAATGGCTGCTGGGAAGGTGGGGGCCTGGGAACTCCTGCCCAAGGACAACGCTCTCTGTTAGGGACCAAATGCTTGTGTCCCCTCCCTGTGCCCTGCCAAATTTACGTGTTGAAATCTGTTAGTATACACAGACCCAAGAGAAGATCCCTGGACCAGAAAACCCATCTCTGCAAATAGAGGGCAGGGGAAGATGAAGAGAGCGGCTGGGTGCTCTAATCTGGTAATGGACGGCGTTTATTAAGAGAAACTTCCGTAGGAGGCACACCTTGGACAGCTGCCAGATGGAATGAACGTCTGCACCTCTTGGCAGAAGCCAAAGAATAGGCCTCTTGGCAGAAGCCAAAGAATAGGGTAAAGGGTAGGGGGATAGTACATAAATGCTACCAGGTTCAAGAAATTGCTTGCCATGTCGACAAGGCCAGGACAACAGCCTGCTCCAGAAACTAGTGGGAGGCAGCAGAGGGTGCTGTCAGAACAGCATCAATTACCATCAGCTTATCTTCCAGGGGGCGTTGCAAGAAGCAATCTGCCCCTTCTGGCCCAGGTTCAGCTCCTAGGTCAGACAGGTTATGCCATGGAGGAGTCTCTGCTCCCCCAGATCAGAACCCCCAGTACAAGGTAGGGAGGGGGTGACTAGGAGGTGGGACCTTTGGGAGGTGAGTAGGTCCTGAGGGTGAAGCCCTCGTGAATGGGATTCATGCCCGTATTATCAGGGCTGCCCAGAAAAGCAGACTGATAGATGTATAGATATATGAGATTGATTGTAGGAATTCACCCACACAGTTACGGAGGCCAAGAAGCCCCAAGACCTGCTGTCTGCAAGCTAGAGAACCAGAAACACAGGGCTCTGCCTCAGTCTGGTCCAGAGGCCTGAGGCCTGGGGAGGCTGCGAGTGTAAAACCTGGCGTCCCAACACCCTGGAGGAGTGAGGAGCGCCGATCGATGTCTGAGGGCAGGAGGAGACGGGTGTCCCAGCTCCCGGACAGAGAGAGTTCCCCCTTCCTTCCTTTTTGTTCCAGTCGAACCTTCAATGGATTGTATGTCCCCTCACACTGGTGAGGACTTGATCTCTTTATTTAGTCTACTGAGTTAAATGCTAATGTATCTTCCAGAAACACCCTCACAGACACACCCAGAAATAATGTTTTACCAGCTCCCTGGGCTTCCCTTAGCCCAGTGAAGCCGACAAGTAAAATTAACCATCACTGTGCCCTGAGAGACAGGAGAGAGCTTGCTTCCTCTCTCTCTGCTCTCTGCCATGTGAGGACAGGAGAAGACAGCAGACCAAGAAGAGGGTCCTCATCAGACCAGATCTGCCAGCACCGTGACCTTGGACTTCCAGCCTCCAGCATTGAGAAATAAATGTCTGTTGTTTAAGCCGTCTAGTGTTTGATGATTTGTCACAGCAGCCCGAGGTAAGCCACTCCCTGAAGGGTCTCTCCTGCAGCCTGGCAGTCAAGGTCGTCCGTGGATGGCAGGGCTCAGAGGACTCTCCCAGCCAGACTCCCTGCACACATGCCGATGTGACGGACACTTTCTTGCCTCCCCACCTTCTCTCACAGGCCTCTTTCCAGGCTTCACTTCTCCACACCCCGTCCATTCTTGTAGGTCCATCCTTGTAGGTCTAATGTTGGCCCTGTGTTAGGTGTTCCTGATTTCTACCTTCCCTCTTATTCCATGCTGTCGGAACTCTGATTTTGTTCCAGGCAGCTGATTGTTTTAAGCCACTGATTTCCTTTCTTTCCCTTCCTCCCTTCCTCCCTTCCTTCCAGATTTTATTTATTTATTTTTAGAGAGAGGGGAAAGGAGGAAGAAAGAGAAGGAAAGAAACATTGATGTGTGAGAGGACCATTCATTGACTGACTCTCACACGCCCCCAACCAGGGACCTGTCCCACAACCCAGGCATGTGCCCTGACTGGGAACTGAACCAGCAACCCTTTGATTTGCAGGCCAGAACTCAGTCCACTGAGCCACAACAGCCAGGGCCCAGATATGCTTTTTAAAACCCCCGGAAGGTTGGCAGGGGTTGGGACAGTCATCCAACCAGGGCTGCCGAGATCGTGGGGCTCCCGTCTTGCTCACATGCTGTGCCCCCTCTGGAAGGCAGTTTCACGACTCACATCAGAAGTCATGCGGCACTTTTGCCCCAGTAACTCCAGCTCTGGGAATTTATCCTAAAGAAGTAATCAGACCAATGCCTAACAAAAAGAACTGCTTACAAAAATTAGGGTCTGATCGTACATGGTATTCCAGGCCTTGTGGGGGAAATGAAGCACATTACAAACCATCATGTTGGATCTCACTGAGATACATTTACATGCAGAAACTCACATGTGTGCATATATATTACCAAAAGCAGTTGGGAAGAAGGAGCGTGCACCAAATTAGATGGTGAAATTATAGGTCATCCTCTCCCCACCCCTACCTTTATCTGAATAGTCTTCTGACTACTCTATAACTAACGTGTATTAACTGAGGATGAAAAATAATACACGTTTTTGTAAAATTGCTTTGTGGTATTTGCTGTTCCTTGAGGTGGGAACAGAGGACTGTCCCCACCCTCCCCCCTTAGCATGGGGTGGGCAGCGCCTGGCATGTTATAACTGTGTTTAGCGAGCCCATGCCCAACATGGTGGGCAGCCCTCCCACCGGTCCTGGCCCTGCACGCAGACGATTGGGAACCAGGACCTAGTCTCCTGCTGGTACAGGGACACCATGACCCCACTGCACCCACCTTGCCAGATGAATGAATTGTCACCAAACAGAGATGATTTTTCAAAGTGCCAGGGATCACGTAAACCCATGTCGTGATGCCTCCCACTGTCATGGTTCCTTAGGGAGGAAAAAAAAAGGTGATTCAACAATAAGCAGCAAAAACAGAATAATCTTTTCATAACCCAACTTCTAAAAATAGCACTCTGCGGCACCAGTCAATGGAGGACTAGAGTCATACCAGAGTTTGGGAAGTGTCAGCCTGGAAGAAGTCAGAAGGGACGGGACATTTGTCGACTGTGGGCTTTTGTTGGAGAGTGAGACATTGTGTGAGCGCGGCTGAGGGCTCTTGGCAGGGCTGTCCTGGGGCCGCTGCTCTGCCATCGGAGGGACCAGGTGTGAATTCCTGGCTCTGTTCTTAGCTGGGTGGCTGTTAAGAGCCTCCCAAGCCTGTTTTTACATCTGTAAAATGGGGACCTGCAGGGACATTGTGCAGATTAAACAAGTCTTGTACGATGATTTTCGGGGGGCGTCTAGTAAGTACTGCTTTACACATTGTTATCAGTACTCCTACTGCTCTCGTTCTTCCTTCGAGCCACGGCTGGGTGACAACTTATCGGGGGTACAGGAGAAAAGCAGCTGGGAGCACAAGTTGCCAGTTGTAAGAACAGTCACAGGGACATAAAGTACAGCACAGGGAATACAGTCAATAACCCTGAAATAACTGTGTCTGGTGCCAGGTGGGCACTAGACTTATTGGGGTGATCACTTCGTAGGGTATTGAAATGTCTAATCACTATGTAGTACACCTGAAACTAATATACTATTGTATGTCAATTGTAATTAAGAGTTACACTAAATTAAATTTTTTAAAAAAGGAAAAAAATCAGCTTGCCTTGGGAGAGAGGTTGGACTTGGGCAGGACAAAGGTTGGGTGCCCTGTTAGAACCCCTTCAGGGAGGTCCCATCATCTTGGGACTCACCTCGTCTTCAAACGTGTTGTCTTTGAAGGAGTCGTGAACAGTGCGTTGACATTTGGTATATTTGCAAGGGAATCAGTTAAAGAAGCAGAGAATCTGAAAGTGCATGGCTTTATGTCACTTTGACAACGGCTCCTTCCCATCTGCAGCTCTCGGCTGACAGTGGCGGGGCTGAGCCCAGTTTCCTGCTCCTTCCTTTCATCCCCACTCCTGGAAATGTGGCTTCCCACCTTGGCTCATGGGTAGATCCCAACTGCCTCTGGGGATCACTGCAGAAGGTAGCAGATCTGGTGGCCACTCATCACCACGGCCCAGCATCCAGTGAGAAACAGAAAGTCAGACAAAAGCCAACTGTGCCTGCTCTGCAGTGATCGCATGAAAGGGCTCAAGTCTAGGCCGAATCCTGTTCTGACTGTGCCGCCCACCCATGGAGGGTTAGCGGGCCCTGCAGGTGCTGCTGCTCTGCCTTTCCAGGGGACAGCAGAGTGAGGTGAGCCTGTGGGGGCGGGGGGGGGCATCTGACACTGCCCTGTGACTGCAGGATGCCTCAGACCAGGCTGTTCCAGAAAGGTGTGTGGCACCCCCACAACACCAGTGCCCTCATTTCACGCTGGCTGCCCTGTACCCCATTCTACGCACAGCATAAAAAAGCAACATCCTAACTCCTCCCGGCTCCTGGGCTTCAGTGACCTACTCCAGACCTCTGCTCTCCACCCCTTGCTGCTTTCACGCTGCAGTAAGACCGTCCCCTCTCCCCTGTCCCCCAGCACCACCCAACTTCTGCTAGTAGAATCCTCCCTGCTCGCTGTCAGCCCAGCAGCTTAGAATTCGAGGTTCCTACCCACATGCTGCCTCTCAGAGGCCTGCTCTGACCATCCAGTTTCCAGAAAGCATCACGCCCCAATGACACTGCCCTGTTTCCTCTACAGCACTCACCACCCCCTCACCACTCACCTGTTCCCAGGTGCATCATCTGATTTCTCCACCGGAGTAGAAGCCATGAAGAGAAGGAGCGGAGCCTCTGCCCTGTCTGCTCTGTCGCCAGCTCAACAGCACCACTTACTGGACTGCGTGGCCTTTCCCCCTTCTTCAGCTTTGTTTGCTGACCAGGGCTTCTCAGCCTCACATGCTCCTGGTCTCTGCGTGACTAGTCTGAAAGGTGCCACGGCTGCTGGAAGGGGAGAGGGGGAGACGGTGAGGCACAGTGGGCGGAGCACTGAGTTCTGAGAGCATCTGGAAGCCGCAGCTCTGCTCTATCCCAGCTGCCTGGCCTGGAGCAAAGACATCAGGAAAATGCAGATTTTTTAGCTTAACTGTAGACATATGCTAAAGAACTTTGGCCCCACATTCTATTTTTGTCCCTCCGATGTTTACTTTGGGCAAAGCTGATGGAGTTGTTTCTGGCCATGATTCTGGGGCCCAGACCCCAGAGAGCGATGGCCCTGGGCCAGCGGGTCTCAAACTGGACCATGCGGATCTTCAGGAGGGCTAAAAAAGCAGGTGGTCCGGCCCCACTCTCAGAGTTTCTGATTCAGCGGGCCTGGGTGGGGGCCTGGAATCCCTCTGCATTTCTAACATGCTCCCCGGTGGTGGGATGCTGCTGGCCCAGGGAGCACACCTTGGGGACCACTAATCTAGATAAAAGACATCAAGTGATGATGGTCAACATAACTGAGATTTGTACAGTGCTCCAGCATCTGTAAACCGAGTTTCGGATGCATTCCTATTTGGTCCTCTCAAAGCCCTGAGAAGTGGGGGTTATACCCATTGTACAGATGAGCAGACGGAGGTTTGCAGGGTCACGCAGAGCACGTCCTGGCTCCAACACCGGCTGCCCCCCACACTTACATCCCGGAGGGTTGAACATCCTAGACATCCGGTATGCACAAGGTCGCTCTACCCTACGTCCCTGAGTCCTCTGACTGGCATGAATGATGGCAGTTGTTTCCGGAAGGGGTCTCCTTGCCTGGGCTCCTCCCTCTTCCCACAAGCAGCCTACAGCACAGGCGTGGCAAGCACTGGTTTCCAGTTATGGAAGGGGTTTAGCTTTCTGCTGTGGTAGTGCCACCTGTGTGATCTTGAACAAGTTGTGTAGCACTTTATGGTTTACAAAGTAGTTTTTTTCTTTTTTTTTCCATTTACCCTCTCATTTGGTAGTTACAACAATCCAACTTGTAATTCCACTTAAGCGCCCTGGCCCGGTGGCTCAGCTGGTTGGAGCGTTGTCCTGTACACCCAAAAGGTCACAGGTTCAATTTCTGGTCAGGGCACATACCTCACTTGTGGGTTCCATCCCCAGTTGGGGCATGCATAGAAGGCAAGGGTTACCTTTCTCTCTCACATCAATCTCTCTCTCTCTCCCTTCCACTGTCTCCAAGATAAATAAAAACATATCCTCAGGTGAAGATTAAAAAAAAATTCCTCTTAAGCTCCCCCCACTGTCTACAGGGTCAAGTCCAGGATGATTGGTAAGGTCCCTGCCCCTGCCCCCCCACCGCCCCGCAATTTCCCTTGGAACAGAGCAGAGAATGGCCCCCATGTCTATTCATCCCGTAAACACTGGCTGCCTCCACATGCCAGGAAATGCACAGGATGCTAAGGCTCCACACAAGATGTTAGCAGTGACGTGGTGGAGCCCATGGGCAGCGGATGTTTCGCTGCAACCAAGCCGTTTTCACGGCAGCGCTCATCCCGTGGGGCTGAAATCGCCCTGTTGAACGGTCAGTCCCCCCACTAGACTACAGATACACTTTGTGAGTGGCCTCGCTTATTCATGCCTGTGCTTTGCAGTAACCGCACAATTAATGTTTGTTAACTCAAGCCCAAGAAGATATCGATGCGTTTTCTGTTGTGTTTCACTTACCTCATTAACCCTGACTTTATGATATTTCTAAACTTTCCCTAGTATTTACATTCTTCTGCAGGCATATCTCAAATGAAATGAGAATATGACCCAGTTTGCAGGTGATTCACCCTGTGAGAGCTTGCCCATTCTGCACTTCTAGAACTGTCCTCTTACAAAGGCGCTGAATATAATTTCAAGAACTCCTTAGTTTCCTCACCTGCTTTAAAAAAAAGTTGCAAGTTAAAAGCAAAAACATCATGCAGAGAGCCAGGCTTCTTTTTTGTTACTTTCATATCAACTTCAATTGCAACTTTACCACGCTGTGCTAAATGCGCCTTCCCCCACTTTGCTGTATGAGCTGACCACCCTCTTACCGAAATTCAGAGCAGTGAAGCCATGCTTGCTGGCACTGCTGCACATTAGCAAACTTTCTGGACCCTAAGGCTCCCTTCGAACGCCAACGTCTTTAACGACGTCCCCTCTCAACCGCATGCATTCCTCTCTACTCAGATTGAACATCATCTAAAGCAGCCTCGATGTCTGACACTTATGATGCCACATGTCACACTGAGTGAAGAACACAGCAGTCTTTTCAGCAGTCACTTGTGTGACACCATTGCCTCAGACTGGCCCCAGATGACATCTTTGCTGCTTTTTTATTTTTATTTTTAAAAGATTTTATTTATTTATTTTTAGAAAGAGGGGAAAGGAAGGAGAAAGCAAGGGAAACATCAATGTGTGGTTGCCTCTCATGCA
The DNA here is from genome assembly GCA_004027475.1 of Anoura caudifer. NCBI lineage: Eukaryota > Metazoa > Chordata > Mammalia > Chiroptera > Phyllostomidae > Anoura > Anoura caudifer. Next base: position 126,993 of record PVKU01002899.1, on the reverse strand, counting down.
CCCCCTATTGGGGGCCTGACCTGGCCTGCAACCCAGGCATGTGCCCTGACTGGGAATCGAACCGGTGACCCTTCGGTTCACAGGCTGGCACTCAATCCACTGAGCCACACCAGCCAGGGCTCTTTGTTGCTTTTTTGACACATGTACTAACTCTGTTCGCTTCTACTTCCCCATGCTCGTGGGCTACGCTCCTGTTCTGTCACTGTGCACAACCTTCCTGAGAGACAAGGGGCAAGGTACAGCTGTCGGGCAGCATGTACCATCAAATGGGGCTTTGCCACTTCTGAACAAGTCTAACGTTCAGTTCAAGATGGCCCAGGGCACTGGGAGACCATCCGCTGAGTAAGTGGGGCACAGTAATCTATCTTTTTCCCTAGAAACAGCAAATGGTAAATGTGAACCCGAGTGTATTTTCAGAAGCTGGTGTTTTAGTGAGGCAGGCCTCACACCTCACTCATGTAAAGCTCTCTAAAGAGGCCCTTTCAGATTCCATAGTGAGTGGATGAGGGCTGGAGAGACCCTCTGCACTCAGGGGCTTAGGAACAAAGGCATGTCTCTCTCTTGGGTACAGGCAAAGCTGAGAGTTCCAAGTGGGCAGGCACCTCCGCTCTGCAGGGGCCTTCAGGGACTCAGGCTCCTTCCCACCTCCTGTGAGTGCCAAGTTTTTTACCGGCATGGTTGCAGTGAGGGCGCACCTGCTCCGAGTTCCAGCCGGTGGGAAGCAGACAGAAGGTAGAAGGGACCTGTCATGAACTATGCCCCTCTCACTTCCACCCCTTGGGGAGAATCAATCACTTGGCCACATGGAACAGCAAGGCGGGCTGGGGTGCGTAGTCCCCGACTAGCCAGCTTGGTGCCCGGCTACCACTGTGTGTCTGCAATGACCACTGGTGTCTCCAGTAGAAGCGCAATTTCTTATTTGTGCTTGATAGAAGTCCTGGAAGCTGCTATACGATCATCTTATCTTTAGTAAGTTCAATAGGAAAAGAACCAGGCTTACAATTCCTGATACACAGGTGATTAATAAATCTCCGTTGAAAGAACAGATAAAACTGAGACACATCAAAATGTCATGACTTTAAATTGCTTTGTGGGTGTATGTCCCTCTCTGCTGAGTGACCAAGAGCAGAAAGAGTTTCTGAGGATCTAAATGTAACAAGTTTCTTCCACAGACGTGTGTGGAGAGTGTAAAGTCTACGTGCTAGCCCAAATACAGAGGTGCAGAGGGAGTCTGGGCGAGCTCCTGAGTGACCCTTAAGGTTCACACCTTGATGCCGAAGGAAAAGCCAGTCAGAGTCCGACCTATGTCGTGCCTTACATTTTCAGCACCAAAGTACTGCCTTGAACTTGAGTCCCAGGTGCGAGAGGCGTATTGTGAGACATTTGGAACCCTTGTAAAGTGCAGAACCTCCCCCTGCTAACAGATATTAAGTGGTCTATGATCAAGCCACAGCTTTTTTTCTTTTAAAGACAAAAATCAAACATTTTTGTCACCATCAAGACCAAAAGAATAATTCAGATTTGCTAGTCCCATCACTTGTTAATTAGAAGTAAATTCTTATAGAATGGAAAATTCACTCCACCAAATGTAACAGTAAACATCATCAAAATAAATTCCGTGACCTTTTTAAAAAAGATTACAAAATTGAATTTATTGAGTTTCACACAAGATGCACTTATAAAATTAGTACTGAATGCCATTTTGACAGCAGAAACGAACATTGTTCCAAACTCTCAATATCTTCTGCAAAGGAAATGAAACTCTCGTGAAACTGACAGATCAGTAACAGTGATTCAGGATGAATTGAAAGATATGCCACCATCATACTTTTGCTCTGGTTAGGGATATATTTGGCAAAGTTTTCCCCAAACTATTCCTATTCACCGTGGACACTTTTAGTGGAGAAGATGAAAAAAAAATCCTAAATTGGGGCATCATTAAAACATAGACAAAGCAATTAAAAGTCTTTTCATTTTTCACTTGAAATGCTTCATGGTCAATGAAAGTATTTCTGCACTATTTCCTTTTACACGATGTGAACATTAATCTTCAGATTTCTTTAGCTAATGCAAAACATTAGAAAATCACTTTTGTATGTTGAATAAACAAGACAAAACTTTACTCAAGCCTGTTTGTGTTTCACCCAGGAAACAAACCACCTAAAATTGACCTCTGCGTACCATATGCCTGCACCATTGGCAGAGGAGCTGAGTTTCACAACGAAATCGGTGAAGGGAACGACAGTGAACAGTGACACCCGGACACTCTGACATTAGACGCTTTAAAAGGTTCAGAAAGATGCAGAAAGGCTTCTCAAGATAAAATGTGGTAGAAAATAACTTGCTTATGATATAGGCCACAAACTAGTAAGTAAGCAGACATGGAATCCTCACCTCGAACAAAACCAAAAAGCACCTTTTGGTTGTTCTTCCTGACATCCATACACAAGAGCCTCAGAGAGCCACCCACACACCCCAAACACCCCATTTCCTTTTTCCCAACACGCTCCCGCCCCGCAACAGGCACACGGGACAGTCACACGTCCCCACACAGACACAGCCCCACAGAGCACAGACGGGCCCCAGGGGTAGGCACGGCACCCCCGTGGCCACTTCACATGGAAGGACTGACATGCTGGGTGAGCCCACGCCGGACGATGCTGCTCAGCCCACTTCATTGTTTACTTTAAATCTGTTACTCAGAAAACTCAAGCAACAGTCAGCATCTTTGAATTTTGTGCATGGACAGTTTTGCAGCCTATTGAACACCAAATCCTTGAATTGTAACAACTGCCTAAGCAATTAGTTTGCAAGTGAGACCAGTTAGCTGTACATTGACATTAACACTGCTCTGCTTTCTCGGTATAAAAAGTACCTTTTTGTAAGGTAATTTCTATTTCATCCACTGCGATTAAACACCACACAGGTCACATTTTGCTTTAGAGTAAACTGAAAAATTATGAAACATTTTCTCGGTGATGCATAACCTTCATTGATTAATATTTTTTAAACAGACAAACTGGCTTAGGGCTTTTTTCCCCCTATAAAATGCTACTATTCATCATGTCTTATTTAATTAAGGTAGCCTTTTATTCTGAATAATCCAGATACATCTTCAAGGATAATTCTGTGATGAGAACATTTATCTTGACTTGAGTTCAATTATTATTATTTTTTTAAATACTTTGGCAGAGGAAGTAGTTTGAAAACGGTTTGTGGAGACAGTATGAGCCGGGGAGGCCACGTCACAGAGAAAGCGTCACAGCTTCCCAGGTGCGTGCCCTCTGCTGGAGAGACCCCAAGGCCAAGTTTGGTTGTTCTGGAAGCACGGACCGACAGTGATTCTGAGGTTGTTCCCACGGGGCCGGAGGGGGACCCTGCGGCTTCTCCAAGCAGGGGGATCCACGAAAGTTGAGGCTGGAGGCTGCTGCTGTTTCATGACCTGACCTTCGACCAGACCACATCACTGGAAGAAAGATACGAAGATTTGCTTTCCATTAATAATTTAAGTTTTTAAATAAATATTTAAGTGCCACTCTCCACATCTGTCCGCCTGGCAGCACAGCTCGGCCACCCCAGGACTCGGTGCTCGGCACCCAGAGCCGCAGAGTTCAGTCGATTCGGTTTCCGCAGATCGTGAACCTGTCTATGTCCAAGAGGTCTTTCTTTGAGGACCTGTGTTTCAGTTCAGAGTTCTCCTGTGTTATGTCCTTCTCGTCACCATCTGGAGTTGTCAGGAACTGGTCGGAATTGCTTGTCACAAGTAATGGCACAACATTTTCCTTTTGATGGCTCGGCTGGCTGGTGACTGAGGCAGACAGGTTTTCTTCTGTGGAAAAACAGACCCATTACCGTTAATTAGGAAGGGCTGCTCCCAAACTCAGAGTCAGGATGCGCTCACCAGCGCAGCGGCCTGGAGAGAAGTGTGAATGACAACCAAACGGCATGCTGCACCAGCAGCCACAGTTCAGACAGTGACACTCAGAGGTGACGCCACTTGTGTTTGCTAGCCCACACTTTCACACAGGGGCTGCTACAGGGGTCATTTCACACAAACGACACCGGCCCGGCTTTGGCAGGAGCAAAAGTCCCACATGAGGAGCTCCCTCCTGCAACAGGTCCTCGCTGACCACTGCCAGGCCGGGAGCATGAACGTCAGCTCCTCCGCCGGCCGTCAGGGCCGAGCACACCCTGCAACGCTCCAGCTCTCACGTGCAGCCAGTTCTGCTAGACTCGGCCTCCCACCTGCAGAAAGCCCTCATCTGAGACAAACACAAACCAGTAAACAAACCCCAAATGTTTATTTGGGGCAACAGGGTCCTGCAGCCCTGGCCTAGGGATACCTGGACTGGGGCCTGGCCCCGCCCATCAGACCGGCTCGTCCAGTCCCTGGAGCAGCAGCCTCCTCGGGGTGAAGCAGACGCACCTCAGACTGCACACGTTTCAGACGGATAGTCCGCTGTGTGCTGGCCTGCGCTACGCCCACCGCTGGTTGCCTGTCTCTGGGTACTCCCTCCATCCTGCTCTCCCTGCTCCCCAACCCCAGCTGCCATCTTTTGCTTTTAAAACATGATGAACACCATGCCAGCCTGAGGGCTGGTCCCTCTCTGTGACCTTGATTGGGGCCCATGCTGCCTGCCATGCAACACCTTCCCAGTGTTCCCTGGCCTCACGCTCAGAGAACTCATCCGAAATCCCCTCCTCCTACATGGTCCTGGGTCCAGGGGCCTTGACCTGCGACCTGTGCCTAGGGCTTTAGCTCCGCATTGGTGTGGAGGCTCCTTTACGGCAAGACAGACACTAAGTTCTTAGGAGCTGAAGGAGCCTAGCACACCAGCACACACGCGACCCGCTGCGAACGAGCCAGGTGGTCGAAGCAAATGCAGTCCCCGGTTATGCGGACACTGCTCACATGTTCTTTATAACGAAAAACTTACTCCAAGTGCTGCTCCAACCTACTGCCATACTTCACAGCAGCTGCCTGTAGCGTGCACATGGCGAGCGTGGGCCTCCCTTCGAACTGGGCACCCATCCTTGCCTGGCCCATTTCCTCTGTTCCGTTCAGACTCAGTTTGGGCAGCACCCACTCCAAGAAAGGACGGGCCTTCTCCTGCCCCCTCCACACCCGTTGATAAGCTCACTCCCTTGTTTGAATTACCCACCTGTGTCGCCCCCCGTCAGTCTGTGAGGCCCTGAAAACGCAATGAGTCTGCTTTGTATTGTGCAGGCATGCAGTGGCTCCGTGCGTTCACAAATACGCCATTTAAACTAAGTGTCCTGTGAACCTAACACCCGTGTGAACAGGAAACTGGCAGCTAATGACAATTCAGTCAGGGTCCTGTTCTTCCTCCGAATCTTCCAGGCCAGCAGCCCTGGGGTTAGTTATCCTCACCCGTCTCCTCCTCACACTGCACGACCGCAGCAGCAGCTCCTGGGCTCTCCAGGCCCTTCTAGGACCCACCAGGCTGCCCCACTCACCTCTAACCTCTAACCTCTGCTCTGAGCCAGGCAGCCTGCCCCGGTCCCTGGTCTCTGGGCTCACCCTTCCTCACTCTATTTTTCACAAAGACTGACAATCACCTTTTTAAAGTGTCTGCTGAGTCACATCCCTCCTCTGCTCCAAGCCCTGCAACAGCCCCTTCCCAGGGTATGAAAGCCACAGTCCTGGGCCCTGGCTGAGGTGGGGCCCCGCGGACTCTTGGACCTGTTCCAGTCCCCGCCTTGGGTCTGCATGTCCCCCTACATGCCAGACACGGTCCCACCTTGGGCCTAGGTGTGTGCCTTCTGGCCCTCTGCCTGGCCACTCCTCTCCGGAAGGTGCGTCTCCTGGTGGCTGGGGGGTGTCCGCTTTCCCCAACCCTGCCTTGGTTTTCTCTGCAGCACCTCGTCACTGCCACCCGACAGGGTGCTCATTCACTCTCTCTGACAGCCTGGAGTGGGTGCTGCCCTCTCCTCCCATAGCAGGTCCCCGCACAGTGGGTGCCTGGTGGCCATCTGCCAAACAGCAAAGGGATGTGACAGCTCAGAGCACTGCTTGAGGCATATCCGGGTGTGACCCACACAGGGTCACTGACAACAGCAACTGAGCAAAGTAAAATCACATCCTGAAGGTGCTGCTAAATGCTGATGGGGCAGTGGCGGTGAGTGTGTTGCAGGGATGAGTTCAAACGAACACTCCTCAGAACATGACGCAGACGGAGGTGTGGCGAGAAGGGTGCCTACCTGGAGAGGGTTTGCACTTGCTCTGCAGTTTACTGGGCGGTTTGCTGGGAGTGCCAGTGGGGGGAGGGTTGAACAACTTCTCTTCCATCTTGGCCCCCTTCACATATTGGCAGGATTTTCCCAATAGCACAATGCTATTCAGTACTTTCAGGGAGATCAGCCTAAAACCAGAAAGAGACGAATGACCACCGTTGGAACTCACCTCGGTCACTGTGGGTGCCCCCTGCCACCAGGGTGAGGAGAGGACCCCGGAGGTGGAGGGCCCAAGCCTGAGACACCCCCGCGCCGAGCTCCTGAGGCTTCCTCCATGAGAAATTTATGACAAATTCCTCACTTCTCATTGTAAGAGGAAATCACACCCTTTAAAAGTTACAGCTTCTAACTACTGATCATTTACTTTCTTCTTACATCATTTAGAAGTCTTATCCAAATGGTTTAACTTTCCTCTCATTACAAAATAACTGGTTTTGGTGAAGTCAGGTGAACAAAAACATGTATGAAGCAACTTAGGGTGCCACACGCCAGCGCTAGCCCGTGGCACCTGCGGCGTCACCTTCGGCTGCTCTGCTACGCTTTCTCGCATTTCCCCGAGGCCCCCTCCAAGGCGGGAGGGCCGGGGTCTGGAGTCGGAGCTCGGGCCGGGGGCTGAGTCCACGCTCCCACGCTAAGGCCACTGCTGAGACACGCATGGACCGGGGCTCTTCACCAGCTGACCCACAGAAGGACGGTCCCGGTCAGGCGCTCAGAGCAGTGCCAGCCACACAGAAAGGCCGACCGATCTTGCTGCTTCGCTATCGTCATTGCTGGTTTGCATGGCAGTGTAGGATGACTACTGTTTCCTATCACTTAATGTTCCTCAGTGACACTGTTCTAATGGACTCATAATACCGCTCTGGAAGGGTTATCATGTAACAAAGTTCCTCAAAGCTCTACTTTCTGGATATTTAGGTTAATTTTGAATATTTTTCTTCCATTAAAAAGTCTCTGATTATGAAAACTTACATTAAATCTGTATTTCCTCAAAATAAATTCCTAGACAGCTATAATTATAGAAGTCAGATTTCTAGACCAAAGGTACGTAAAATTTGCCAGTATTGATACAAATCTGGCAAAAATTCTGGGGAAAAAAACAAACCCTCCCTGCTGGGACCTCCTCACATATGGGGCCCTTAAGTGACCCAGCACCAAGGGCCTCACCGCCAGCTCTGCAGTGAGTAAAGACGTGGGCTGCCGTTTCTTATGTCTGAGACGAGACCCTGGCAAACACAGGAGATTACAGGTGGAGGGGGGGGCAGTGTAAGGAGGGGCGTGGCAGGAGGTCACAGAAAGAAGCAAAAAGACTTCGTCACAGTGGCCTCTATACCCAGGAGAGAAGAACGCAAACACCGAGGACCTCCCACAGCTGCACGGCCACAGGCCCCCAGGTCACGCACTTCCCCACCTACCCCCAGCCCCAGCTTTGCTCAGTGACCCTTACCAAACCTCCCATGGCCTTCCTCAGCACTGCCTAGGGGATGTCTAACAGGATTTCTGACTTACTAGAGCCAGCCCTGACCCCTCAAAACACAAAATGAGCCCCGCATGTGTATGTATGTGTGTCACAGCCCCCCCCCCCACACACACACACACAGAGTTCAGGGCAATTCCATGGCCCCAGGGGCTTGGGCTCCAAACTCTGGAATCACACTGGATCCTTCTCTTTCCCTCATGCTGCACATCCAATCAATCCATCTGCAAGTCCCGCCCAGCTCCACTTTTGAAATCTATTGCTACCTGACAAGCTCTCACCACTCCAGCTCCAGCCATGGTCACCTGCCCTGCAATGGCAGTGATGACCTCCTCACCTGGCCTCTGCTCCTCCTCTCGCCATGCTCCAGCCCAGTCTCTGTGCAGCAGCCTGTGTGGCCCTGGCAAGAAGCCAAGGGGATCTTGCCTTCCTCTGCTCAAAACCTTCCAGGGGCTGCGCCTCCCACAACTGCTAGGTCTTACCCACGCCCCTAATCCCACCCCCGTGCTCCCAAGGCTGCGCTCCAGCAGCTCCTGCACCAGCCTGTCCTGTGTCCCCTCTGAGCCTGTTCACTCCCCAGGCGTCTGCATGGAAGGGCAACTCACAGCGGCCTCCTGGCTGCTCTCTGCAGGGCAGCCGCCTCTGTCATGTTTTTCTTCCCAATGCTTGCTACCAACAGTCACTTTACAGTAATTTGTCTTTCTGGTTGTTGCTTGTTTCTCTACTGGAAACTTCAGTGATACTAAGGCAGGTACTCATGTCCTTTTTGGTTGGTCCCCAGACCAGTCCTGAGAGCAGTCCTTGGCACTGAGCACTGCTCTCTGAGGACGCTGAGCAGACAGATACCTAAGGAGGGGCTGAGCCAAGTGGAGATCCTTCCCCCCACAGCTCAGTGAGAAGAACGGTCTGAAAGAGACTGGGTGTGCATGGGTGGGAGAAAGCACAGCATTTGTGTCAGGAGGCCTGGCTAAGTTCTGACTTGTTTTTCCTGAAGGGAGACTCCTGGGCCTGCTGGGGTTAAGCAGAGAGGCCTTCACAGACAGGTGGCTTTGAGAACGTTTTTGAAGGAGGGAAGGATACTTTTGGTATTACCCTGTTATGGGGTAATCAGAATAAGTCAACAGAATGGAATGGTGGGTGAGGTGCAGTAGGGTGGGGGTGGCAGGAAGGTTGTGAATTTTCAGTGATTCCGACTCACACACACCCGCTCTGGTGAACTGCGCACAGGCAGCCGTAGCTAAACAAAGGTTTTCTGACACAGCAGCTGCACACGTCCCATCCTGATGTGTTTATGTCAAAAGGAAAACACTGGACTGAAAGCTTATTAGACAAAGGTGGGGGCAATTACAGCGACACTGTTTCATGACTAAGACACAATGCCCTGCACTTCGAAGGGCAGCGTGAGGATTTGTGCCAGAAAGGAAGAATCTTGTGTTCTAATGTCAAAAAAATTGAAAAGGTTGCCTTAATATGGTAATAGCATTTATGTGTTCATTTGGCTGGAAAACAGGCCACAGTCACGCAGGTGGTCAGATTTAAACCCGCTTTGCTACCACTGAAATTCCCCACGTGGCCTGAATGGCTGGGGTGGGGGGCGGGGCTGGGAAGCACATTCTTGACTCACTATGCCCCTGAGACGCTGACAAGTGACTGTTCCTGTGCTCCTGTGACACGTGCCAAGTGCCAGGTGCGGGGTAGAGAGCAATGCAGGAAACACAGGCAGTGGGAAACGGCGACAGCGCAAGTGTCTCTGGAGAGCAGACCCCCACCCGGGGAAGACTCTGAGTGACTCCACAGCTGCCGTCATTCATGCCCATGCCCTCCCCAGGCTCCTCCTCCTGAGACACAGGTGTGGCCGCTCGCAGACGATGCCTGGAGCACAGCTCCCCGAGCTCTGCTGGAGCCAGTGCAGACCCAGATTCAGCCAGCCACGGGCAGAGAAACTACACCTCTGCACCTTCTTTGGTTTCTGAGACACGGGCCTTGAGCATGCTGAATCTTTAATGTGGCAAACAGTAGAAACTTAGAGGCTTTCGAACACAGGGAAATGTCTGAATGCAATGGCAGACTTTATTTTACAAAATAAAATGGGTAAAACTCAACACCTAAAGCAAAAAGAGCGTTAAGTAAATAATTTCACTAAAATAAAATCTAAAGTGCTATTAACACTACTAGCAAAGAGCAGCACATGGACTTAAAGCAGAGCTCGGCTGAGTTGCAAACTCAGCTGCGGGTGCAGGCTGTCTGGGGGCCCCGGGCCGAGAGACTGGGTGCACCATGCCTTGACTCATCTCACACTCATACTTTACTGTACGACCAAAAACATATTCAAGAACGGTTCATCTTACCCAAAATAGAAGAGTATGACACAGGCATAAGACAGGATTCCTTGTACTTTAATTGAGCTTGTTACAACTCTGATGAGCTAGCCAGAAACAAACCAAAACAACAAAAACACACAAACAAAACATAACCACAGAGTTATTAGTTAATATTTAAATAGTCATTATGCTGATTTTAACACTTTAGGCACACACCTGTGGCCTCTGTCTCAATCCCAGTAGGCAGGCCATTCTAGATCTGTTGATTCATACCAAACTGCGGCAGCTCATGAAACCTTCTGCGGAGGGTGTGGGTTGTTCAGGCAAATCTGGATGCTTGTGGCTAATGCTACGCTCAACTACTGACTCTGTGAAGTCAGACATTATTCCTAGTTCATAAATGACAACGTTTGCTTGGCCCCAGTAGAGAAGCAACTCAGCTGATTTTTAAAATAAAAAGTTACTTTGGAAAATACAAAGGAATTCGTCATGCTTCCTGTGTCCCTGCTACAGCTAGGACCATTTAGTGGGCATCTCCATTATTCTTTTTTTTGGGTCCTTTGTTTCTGATTCTTTTTAAGACACTCCCCCACCAAACATGACTTGCACAGATCAGAAAGAAAAGGGAAACTTAAGAGGCTTTTACTCCTGAAAAAAACAAAATACTATTACAAAATCAATTACATAAAGATAAAAAATTTCTGTCTCCTTGGGTTAGCTGAGGTTAAACACCTATTTTCTTTTTTATCTCACAGAAATATAGGAATAAAATCACTGCCCTGGGAAGCCTGATGAATAAATCTGGTGGGATCTGCCACTGGAAAAAATATATATACATTATAGCTTTGGCTTTATAACGTGCCCATACATATACAGGTATTCCTCACTCTCCAAAAGATCACTTTATACCACTTTGCTTTTATAAAAGACCTCCATTGGTACCTGTTTTTGCTAACTGGAAAAATCCAAAGTTTGCTTTTATTATAAAAAGCAAAAATAATGTGCAGGGTTTTATCTGCTGGACACTGCAGGTGGCTGCACTGCTCCCTCCCAGGGAACCCCCCTCAGCCCCTCCGCCTCAGGCCACTGCAGCTGCAACGGAGGGGCACCTGGGCTTCACCTCAGTTTACTCTGCACATCTCTTAGCAAGGGGTGTCCTTGCTAGGAGGTATCAGGGAAGCCCAAGGCAGCTGGAAGGCTGTTTACATTAAGTGTGTAACTGGACATAATTAAGCACTTTGATCCTGGTGAACAAAGTAGAGACGGACAAATTCATGTCAACTGCTTCTTTGTTTTATGCCATTTTGGCTTCTGTGAGGTTTCACAGAAGCACTCTGCATTCAGATGGCAGGAACCTGTGTCAGGGCCCAGGGGAACTGGGACATGGAAATGGGAAATTGGGGAAAATAAGTGACCCTATCTAGTGATGTCGTTTCCATTAAATAAAAGAGTTTACTTTGGTGTCTTCAATAAACATCGTAAAATACATTTTAAACAATACTTTTAAAATGCTGCCAATAAAAGAACAACTGGAGGAAATAGAGGGGTGGGCTGTCCTGTGTCCAGGGAAGTTTCACTTTGAGAAAACCGACACAGAAGTCCACATCACTCCCTCTACTGGAGAAGCGGCCTGCTGCACAAACACCGTGACCGAAGTTAATGCGGCTCTAGGACTTCATCTGTTACCATGACAGGCTTGCCAATGATCACATCCAATGAGGCTCAAATGACTTCATTTTTATCTAGCATATTTTAGGTGACTTTAAGATACATACATCCAAAGCCTCATTTCCATGAGAACTTAATACATGACTTCTTTTACTTTTTTGAGGTATGAACTCATTGTAGGACCCAGGGTAGCATTTAGAAGTAAGCTCTGCCTCCCTTGGGCCTTAATTAAAAAACTGATTCCTGAGGCCTCAGTATATTCGTCAAAGCTCCTAAACATCTGCCAAAGCTGCAGAGTCACTTTGGAGTCTGAGAGAAAGGCACTGATGAAAACCCTAAAGAGCAAAACACCCACCAGATCACTATGAAAATACTGGTATTCCAGAAGTTTTTTGTCAATTATTAAGTAAGCCTAAATCTTGGTCTAACAACATAAAAACTCATTTAAAGACAAAAAAATTTTTAAATACTTAAATAAAAATCCATACTAATCATGAATAGAGTTTTCTGGCAAATATGTCACTAGATCATTATTATTTAGCAAACCAGAGCTGCGTTTGAACACAATCATCTAACAATCCTTTCAAACAGAAGCTGGGCAGCCTATCTCAGTTATCCTCACACTGTGTGTATCATGATTCTCATTGTAGAAAATAAACAGAGAGAAAGTTAATATTCTACCTTATCAATCTTTTAAATGCTTAAATAATTATTTTACTCTTTAAAATCCTCCCTCTTCCCAAAGTTTTAGGAGTTCCTTTTCCCAAGAAAACGAAAGCTATACTATTCTGTAATAAACTACTGAAGTCACCGAACACATTTAGGGTGTGGTTATCTGGACAACTGCACTGAAATTTAAGTGACATTAAATCTATAAATTGCCGACCCTCTGCAGCAGCCAGGCAAACTGATCTAAAACACAGCTGTTGGGACCTGCAGCTTCTCCAACCATCTCTTAGGTGATTCCATGAGACTGTGCATTAAGTGAGAGCTCCAGATGACCTCTGCTGAGAAGATGGTTGCACCTGTTTTGATGTGAGAACAGGTAGCAAACCAGGAATATAACCAAATACAAGTGCAGCCAGCCAACCTTCTTAAGGAAAATTATTAGAGCCCGAGGTGGCCAGTAACTATTTACAAGGCTGTTCTGAGCAATTCATTAAGATATAAACTTGATGACTTTTTAAAGTTGATTTAGTAAATTTCAGTGCTATTATTTAGAAACATATATAATCCAGGATATAAGAGTAGAAACTTTCATCATAAAACTTTGGAAAAGGAGCACAGAATATTTCTTTACTTAAGCATACCATAATGTAACCTACTTCACTCGTTTCCAAGTTTTCACTATAAAAGCCACAGTAAGGTATAACTCTGCCTATAAATCATCATGGGCTTTTATAACTATTTCCTTCGAATGAGTTCCCAGAGCTGGAATCACTCCATAAAACTGTCAAGCTGCCCCTTCAAAACGCCGGATCAACTTGCACTCCGACCAGCGCGTGCTACAGTGGCCAGGGCCACGCCTGCCACCAAGTATTTCCATTAAAAAAAAAAAAAAAAACAACAAAAAAAAACCTTTGCCAAATGAATAGGCAAAGATCCTTAATATCACTTACTTATTGGATGGCTCAAATTCTAAAGGATAACAAAACTCCCAAGTCATTTTCCTTTCATTTTTATATCTAGTCCTTTTGAAACAAATTTACTAATACTCTGTTTATTAATATTCTATAATGGTGGGCATTGCATCATTTAAAAAAAGAAGAAAGCACGGACTTACCAGGACAGCTAGCGGGAGAGGGATGAACCCCATCCTCCGCGCCACGGAGTCGCTGTAGTCAGTGTACGCCTGGACAGAGAGAGGGGACAGGGCTCGTGGGGCTCAGGCCGCATGCGGGAAGTGCCACCCACTCATCACTGGCATGTTCTCTAAACAGGTGAGGTTATGAGGAAGGGCACCTGCATCTATTATATAATTTAGCAAAATGATTTGGAAATCTAGGTGTTCATAAGAAGTTGGTTTTTTTTTTAGAAGTTTTAAATACAAACTTGCATCAATATTACAATGCTGTAAAAATCATGTCCTATTTATGTTAAGTATTAGTATTATTTTTATTAATTTGTAAAAATTTAGTGTCAAGAACAGGAATAAGTAGTAAGTTTAAGTTGATATAGCTTTCCTTTAACCAATATTTCCTGTTAAATTAAACCACCATCAGTTAATTTCAGATCATGTCTTTGATATTATGCTCACATTTTTCTGTCGACTGCTAACAAGGTCAAAAGCAAGGCTGGCTCTGTATTCACTGTAGACCTAAAGACAAATCAGAATGCAATATTAAGTAATGTAGTGCAAATATATGTAGTGGACAGATTTAAACTTTGTAGATAAATGAATATGTTCAATAATTAACCAGAAAAAAGGTTCTAATAGCCACGTAGACATCTGGGTAGTGATTCTCTATTTGTTCTCCTACTAAGAAGAATAAAACAGCCTCAATTCCCCCAACCGTTATGTTCATAAGCCTTTTAAAGATTTCTTTTCACACAGAGATAAATACTCAATGATTACAATCCTGAGAACTTACAATTTTGGGAATAGTAGCTATTTTAAATAGTCTAATATATGAGGTCTGTCCAAAAGGTATCCTCTACATAATATGAAAAATAAAGACATTTATTGAAGAAGATACAAGATACAAGAAACATCGTACATAGGACAATGAAGACACCTCAGTCCCTTTCCAACTAGGCACCTCAGGACCTCACACAGTTCTCCCAATCGCCATCAGCTGTCCTGTTGTATTTTCCTGAATCTCAATGACAGTCTGAAATCTCTTCCCTTTCAAAGGTGATTTTAGTTTTGGGAAAAGCCAGAAGTTGCAGGGCACCAATCTGGGCTGTAGGGCGGCTGAATCACCCAGGTGATTTGATGTTTCACCAAAAACTCTGAATGAGATGTGATGCATGAGCAGGTGTGTTGTTGTGATGAAGCTGCCAGTCACCAGTTGCCCATAGCTACAGTCTTCAGAATCTTCCAAATTGTTTCCATGGAGGAATGTTCAAGCTTAATGCAAAATTTGATGCAGATTCATTGATCTTCTCACTCAGTCATTTTGAATGACATTCACACAGTGCACATGCTCCCTCAATGGCGTCTACTGCCCCCACTGACTAGTACAGTGAAGTCATCACTGTTTCAGTCCACTCTCCTTGGCTATTAAGTTACACTGATGTCATGGAAACTGTTCTCATTATATAAACAATGGCTGTACTTTTTCTGGACAGACCTTGTATATAATAATTTGGAAATTTTAAATTAAGAGAACAGCTTAAATTATTATTCCATATACAATAATAATGATGCCTTCTTAGAAAATAGATGCTGAGCAAGACAAAATTGAATTTTGATAGCCTAATGTTTTAAATAGGAACAATGTGATTTTTCAAAGTTTAAGTCAACAGATGATGGTAGCATTAACAGTTTATAATGATTTTGAGTTAGTGGCGCTCTGACCACAACTACCAGTCAAGTCAGGCTGTCCCTGCACCCAGAGGTGTGGAACTGGAACTGTTTAACACTGAACTATTACACTTTTAGCAGTGTAATGCTTTCTAGAAATGTACAATTATAATTCTTAAAGTAGTAGTACTCTTCTATTACCTTCAATATAATGCACCAATAAATGCAATAAACCCAAACTTGTTATTCTACAACTTTATAATACTAAGTAGAAGTCAACATCAAATACTGAATTGGTTATGAAAATACATACATCTGCAGTAATGTCATTGAACTTGGTGATGAAAGCATGCTTTACTATATCCACAGCAATTTCTGATGCAATCACCATACAGACATCTGGAAATAGCACCCAGAGATGATCTATAAAGTACAGGGAAAAAGCAATTAAATCATTTAATATAAATCGAATTCACATCACAGGCTAACATTGAAATCTGAAGTTCACAGGGCAAAACTGCGATGTTTTCAATAAATAATAATAGAGCTAGAACTAGCTTTCAATAAATTATCCAAGGAGCCTATTTTATCAAGTTGAAGAAAAACTCTCTCAACACATTTATTCTGCACTTTCCCTGTGCCACGCACTACTGGATGGGGACACCGTGTGAGCAGGGCCTCCGCCTCCCTTCCTGGATCCAACTGGAGCCACTGGTGGGTGACTACGAAACCAGCAGGCTCGTTGTAAGCTCCCCTAGCTCCAGAGCTGCCTCAGTGGGAAGGGACGTGTGCTGGAGTCAGCCGAACAACTTCCCCTCTTTGATCACTGCAACTTAAGATAGAGATCGACCATTTACCTCACTGGCATACTGATGTGACTTGTCAAATTTGCTCACCTTTACATTTACTAAAATGTCAATTTAGTACCAACTACCTGATAAGAACCACAACAGATAAACTCCTAAACCCTGAAGAAGGATACAGGAGTGGGACAGCATGAAGCAAGTGAGAGATGATGACAAGGACCTGTGATGACTCAGGACCTGGAGGCTGGGGGCGGGTGGAAATAACAGAGAAGGGCTCTCCACGCTGACTGGAAGGCGTGGCCGTGTCAGTGAGTCTGACACAGGAACAGGATTGGGGAATCACATGATCTGATTTTATGGTTTCTACAAGAAAATAACTCTGGACATATTTTTCCAAGATCATGGATCTCATTTTGTATGTTTCTGATTTTTCACAGGTACTTGAAAACTAGCAATGAATCAAAGTAAATTAATAAGAAGTTATTAAATGACTATACCATGCATGGTATGCAGGTAATAGAGAAAATGCAAAACACAATCTCACTTAAGCACAAGGTTTATGAAACCGTCAGATACTGGAAAACTGTTACTTGCAAGAGCCGAGCATGTGATTGTTTGCCACCAAGTGCACTGTGGCATTACCGGGCTGCGCTGTGATGGCCTGTATGCTTCCTCAGCGAGCCTGCCAGGGCTAACAGAGGGCACCACCTTGTACATGGGCCCTACAGCCCACAGCTGGCAAATGTCCCCCAAACGGAGGGTGAAAACTCATGGAATCCAGGTGACTTGCCAACCTCCATTCAGGGATGTATATAAGTAACATTTTACTGCTTTACGTTATGTTTCTTTAATTTGTCATTACTCAAAATGCTTATTAATGTTAGGAAAGAACAGAAGTTCTTCTGGTGAACCCCCTTCCTACAATGCAAAAAATCTGACTACACTGAGATAACCACAGTGTAGCTGCAGTGATAAGGAGGCTGGCAGCTGCAGTGCTCAGCAGGGCCCACTGGCCCGATGAGGACACAGCTGCGGCCATGGTGTGTGGGGACGGGGCCTGGTGAATGGGGACGGGGCCTGGTGAATGGGGACGGAGCCTGGTGCGTGGGGATGGGGCACGATGGGCCAAAGACTGGTACGCATGCTCTGGCTTCCCACCACACCAATCCACTCTACCGAGGCAGGTGCTGCTGATACCCGGAGGGGGACAGCTGAAACGCTTTAAGTTTCCTGCAACGCTCATTTCATTCCATGTAAAAGAATGATTTTTGGTTCAAGAGTAAAATTAGAAGACACTGTAGTTGTTAAAAATTGCTTACCTGGATTCCAAGAAAACTGTTCCATGTTTCTTAGACAGACTATTAGCAAAAGCACGTAATTTGTAAATCGCTCTTTAATATCTGAAAAAATTCAACATATGAATACATAGTGCATATAAATAATAGTACAGTATGTATGTAAAATAATTTTAGTCAGAAAATGTAATTACCATATTATGTGTTAAGTGTCTATAAAATAAATACACTATCTCATATACAGAATGGTGCTACACTGATAAGCCATTTACTTCTTTCACTAAACACAATTCCAGTATGAAAATTCTACTTTTCTAAAAAATTTAAAAAATACCCAAACCATCAGTCTGCTCATATTGAGTCAGATTCCTCCAATGGTCTTTGGGGACATAAAACAACTATTTTCATCTAGAAAAGGGGAAAAAAAAAAAAAGCGAAGCAAAAAGGAAAATACAGGGCTGGGTAAAAGCAACGCCCCTGCAAAGCAGAACACTGCGTTTGCAATTTGGTAAAGACCAATTATATAGGCACTGACCTGCCAAACCCTTCCCCTGAAACAAGTGTTACATAGGCTTTTCTTAAAACACATGGAGAATTTGCAGGGGGCGGGAGGGGGGGTGTCAAATTAGGTTATGTTTTATAACATTTATATCATTTACTAAATACTCTCATCTTCACCTAAATGAATTTAATAAAAGCAAACTAAATTCCTGCTAGAAGCTAGTTTACACATTTCCCTTTACAAGCTGTTTTCTTATTGCAGCCTAAGACACTAGGGAACCAAGGAGTGAAATCAAGTGCACAGACATCTATAGTGAGCCCGGCACTGCGTGTGAGCACGCCTATGCAGTGGTGGGGCGGTGGTCAGCACAGTCCCTCACGGAGCAACCCGCCTCCCAGCCTGCACACACTTAGCTGGCGGTTCCCTACTGTTCCAGTATCTCACAGCCCTGAGCCCCACCTTGCCATTCAGTGGTGGGACCCCCTGCAGTGCTCTGCATTTCAATTGCACCCTGAAGTCCTTCCTTGAAATACCTTGGCTTCTCTTGTTTTATGTCTACCTTTCCCTGTTACTCTGCAGCAAATGAAATGGCTTTTATTCTGCTGCCAAACCTTGGTCTCTATAAATGGGCTGGCGTTTTCCATGTGTGTATTCCCTAAATTCCTACCCTTTCCAGTTAGGAGCAGCACCTTCGTTTCCAGGGTAGCTCGGCTCTAAGCTCTTATTTGGGAGGGGTCTGAGCTGCCACAGTTCTGCTCTTAGTAGCTCAGTGGCCCTGCAGAAGTCAAATTGCTTTCCGTATGTTTTAGTTTTCAAATCTATAAAATGGATTAACATCATCTCCCACAAAGAAATTTCTGGATTCATGAGAAGTTTCTGAAAGTACAGTAGGGAGCTATATAAATATTTGCAATTCTTTATTATCTTTAACATCCTGAGATTGCAATATCCAAAATAATAAGCAAACTTAGTAAAGATGTTGAGAGAGTAAGAGGAAACCCAGCTTAAGTCAAAGAAGCAGGAAGCATGGCATCAGAGTTTGAGAATGAACTGCAAAAGAATACTGCAGAAGGCTGCAAGCAGACTCTAATGGTACGTACCACTATTTGACATCTGAAAGAGATTGTTCTTTTCAAACTTCTTGAAAACACTTCCCTTAATTTCAACAAACTGAAACAGTAAAAAAGAGAAGTTACCCTTATCATTATAATAGTTTTAAAAATGGACATAATACACATAAAACTTCTGGAAGAATAGCTAACATGCAGAAAAAATATTTTCCCCACCCAGAAGATTGCTGTTGACGTGCCCGCATGACGTCCCATATGTGGAAACTCTGCTACTCACGTTATTCGACATCATGATGGTGAGCAGTGACTTGTTGTGTGAGTTGAACGCCACGTTGAGAGTCGTCGCTTGCACCATTATAAGAATCGCATGCAGAACTGGCAGTGAGCGGGGTCAAGGAAAAAACCCGTTTGTTGTCATGTTCGATTAACACAATCCTTCACAATTTTCCAAGTGAATAATGAGGGGGAAGATGACTCTGTGTATTTTATTTGTTGTAATTTTTCGACTAGTTGGCCCCAATCTGACACAATGGGGATGTACGCCACCCACGTGAGACACGCCAGCGCAGAAACGGACCTGCGCCCCGCTCACGTGCCCGGCGAGCCCTGGCCCGCAGCTCTCGCTCTTTCCAGGTCTCTGGCACTTGGCGCAATGCTTGGGAAACAGGCCCTTTAAAAAGTTTGTTAACTGAATGGAACAAATTATGGTGAATGCTGGAAGAAGACACTTAGCAATATACATTCTGAATTAAGATGATTGCATTCCAAAATAGAAAAAAAACACAAAGTGAAAGTCTGGATGTGATTTTTCCCTTCTGGTCCTTCAGGGGACGGGGAGCCTAAGATGGAAAGAATTGCCTGATAATTAAGATTCTTCTTCATATGTCGTTTTTTTGAAGAAATCACAAGTTGTGGAATTATATTCATATTACACATGGAACAGTTTACTTAAATTAAAACAGTGACTTTTATTCCATTATACTTGAAACGAGCTTTTACTCTGTAGAAATCTTCCCACTTAGCCCCTTAACTTTCCAAGTATTTAATCCAATTCCTTCAAGTATCACTGTTTCAGAGATAGTACAGACAAATCACAGGACACATCCCTGTGAATGCGTTCTGACCCACATGGGACTCCGGTGTAGGTATGCATGTGTGTAAATGCATATGAATGGGCACACACACATATTATGTATAATAAAGCCTTTAGTTTTCAAATGAAAACCTTTAAGATGGGGGTGCAAGGGGAGAATAAAACCTCTAAAATTCCTCCCAACCAATTTCAAATTTCACTTCTAGATGAACTATAAACATTTTAAGCCCAGGTTATAACACAGAATTTGCAGGCATAAAGATAACTTAAAAAAAAAAAATTCCAAATAAGCGTAAAAAGTGACACAGATTTATATAAAGTACCTATAATACCTTGTTTTTTAGTAGTTCAAAGCAACATGCATACGGGAGGCTCTTTACATCAATTTACAATGACTACCATGACTAATTTCTCAAAAGAGAGCAGACACTTCGCAGTCACGTTCAGGTTCACACGTGCCCTTATAAATGGGAGAAACCGCGAACCGACTGAAACAAGGCGGGCTGCGTGTGACTGCGGGAGCCCCTGGCGAGTCTGAAAGGATACAGACGTAGAGCACAGCCATGAAGAAGTGAGGGATCACGCCAATGTGGGCTCTCTTCCTTTCTTTAGGCTCTGTTGCTGTCCAGTAGAGAGCATCTAATATGTCTTGGCCAAATGATGAAAACAGACGATCTGCTACCTAAAGAGAAAAATTATTGAAAAGGTGTTTCTTAATATCCCATTTAAACATGTTACTAAGATTCAGAGGCAGCTTAAATATTAGAAATCTACATTTACACAAAAATTAACCTTTGAAATTGAGACCATTCTAAGACCGCCTGCTCTCTTGTGGCTCCCAGTGTCTAACGCCCCACCCGGTCGTCTTGTGGTGGCTCATGCCACTTCCTCGAACCTCCTGAGCTCCTGGTCTACTGTCTGCCTCCCACCCCGGGCACATAAGCTCCGTGAGACCAGGCTTTGTGCGCCTCTGGACCTTCAGGGGCTGAGACAGTTCTCTGCGTGCACGGACTGTCACAGATTTACCGAACGAAGGAACAATACCAGAGCTCTTACCACGTACCTGGCAGGGTGCTGAGCCCTTTCCCTGTGCTGCTTTGTTTAGTCCTCACAATCTGCCCTGCGCTTCCAGCTTATAGACGAGAAACTGGGGGTTAGAGAGGCTCAGCCCCAGCAGCCCTGCGCAGGAGAACCAGGACCACAGGCAGGTTCTCTCTACACCCGAGCCCAGACTTCTCGTCCATCGTGCTTAAACAACCCCACCAACCACCGTCCACAGAGTGAAGAGTATTGAAACCATGTGATGGCAATTCACAGACCCTTTTCCTTGACCTATCCATAATAACAGTAATAATGCCACCTTGCGGAGGTGAACCAGGGGGCGTACACATTAATTTGGGGGCAGGTAGAGGCCCTGTCACCTGCAGGCCCCTGGAAGGTAGGCAGTAAGGGAGAACCAGCAGGGCCCTGGCACGAAGAGCCACTGCAATGGCAGAAGGAGAGAGACGAGGCCGGGCTTGCCCTTCTGAGAGGGGGAGGGGAGGAGGAGGACAGTTACTCTGCCTCGCAAGCTTGACTCACACCCACTGTCTGCACCCCATCGATGGGGCACAGCAAGTGCTGGGCACTGAGCTACAATCAGGAAGCTGGGGGTTGGTGTGAAATCATCTCAGTTGTGAATTTAGGAATAACGAGGATGGCTTGAGTTCCACGTCTCCCGTGATGAGCTGGGAAGCCCTCAGGTACCACAGCAATGCAGCCCCAGAGCAGAAAGGCCCGAAGCTGCCCCACTGTCCCATCCACCCACCCACTAGGAAAAACCCCTTTCTGGGAAGGGCCATCAAGGAACATGTGTAAAGGACCCATGGACAAACCAAGGGGTTGGCATTGAGGGTTGGAGGGGGGGTCAGTGGGGGGGGGCAGCAATGGCAGGGAAATGGAGACAACTGTACTTGAACAACAATAAAAAAAGAAAGAAAAGGAAGAAGAAAAAGGAAAACTCTTTCCTGGCTAATTTAAGACAGGTAGACCTTACTTATGTTCCTAAAATACAGTAAAGAGAAAATGTAATTTGAATCTCAAAAATGTATTATATAATGTAGCATAGCTTATGTTTAAGAAACATTAAGATTCTGCCCATAAATAAAGCATGTTTTGCTTTGTGTAACTGTTAGTTTTTGTACCTATGCAGATGTTCACCTGCTGACCACTTAATAGTGAGATACACTGTATAAAATGTTAAGAACTTAGAGATACTGGGAAACTCATGTTTACTTGCTCTATGTGAAAATTCAAAGTAATTAACATGTAGATCTATTACAGCAAACATATATAATCTTATATTTTCTCTAGGACCTTTGAAGTTCTAGCACAAAGCAGACAAGGGTTTCCAATGAACATGCAAAACAAATTCTCCCGCCTTTTGACCATTCACTCTCTCAAGGCAGCCACGACTCAGAAGTATTCAGGCAGCAGTCCCTTCTTCCTTACTGGGGGCATGTTGTGCCCGGACCTGCCACCCACGGCGGCCCACGACCAGCCGCACCAGTGCATCTTGCTGGAAAGACAGACTCCAGCGCCAGCCCAGATCTATGGAAGCAGAATCTGCATTTGCATGGAGCACAAGGACTAGACAAGCTCTGAAGGCCAGAGGCACCCTTACTGGACCTGGGGCAGGTGGGGGCTGGACTGACTGGGTGGGCACACGGGGCCCTTCCTCACCTCGAGCATGTTGTAGATGATGTAGAGCTTGATGACTGACTGCCCCCTGATCAGGTGGTACATCATGGAGTAGTCCACATAGTGCATCATGAAATAGCAAATGACCAAAATGACGCCCTTTAAAATGTCACACACCTGGGCCGGCTGCAGCAAGCGCCTGTCCCTGAAACATAAGAACGAATAAAAATATGATTTCTACTTTCTACATTCTTGAAATAAAGAATCTTTACTGGACATATACTGGCATACAATGTACAATGGTAACGAGAATTAGGCTGATCTTTTAAACACTTCCAGAGAACAAGGAATGTATATGTACGCACATAACTGACCACTCGGCAGTGTGAACTTTCCTGCCCCCGTACGGAATGTGAAGATGTTAAACCAGAATGACCATTAGAAGTGGGCAACCTTGACCAGTGGGCAGGTGTGTGTGGAGCGAGTGTGTTTCCAAGATGACGACCTAAGCCTGTAATTAACTCCGTCACGACGCCCTGCGCTGCACTGGCCCTGTCACACAGCACCCGTGCTCCGTGCGCGCGCTCTGCTCGCGGCACTCTTCCTTCAACAGCATGACAGACGCCCCATCCCGGTGCGTGGGGAGCCTGCACTCCCACAACAGTGTGAGCGCCCATGTGTGGAGGTGCCGTGAATGACTCCGCGATTGCTGACAGATTCCCAGGCTTCTGCAGCTGCTAACCCTGATGCGGCGGCGATGTCAAACTTCGCATACGAAAGTATGTCTCCAGGGTAAATTCCTAGAATTGGGACTTCCAGGTTATGGTCACTTGACGCTTTGATAGAGGCAGCTGAACTGCCCTCTGCAGGGACTGCACCCATTCAGACTTCAACTGGAAACACAAGAGAAAGCCGCAGCCCAGAGGTGTCTACCCCGTGTTCAATCCACTTCCGGGCCTTTGCTGTTCCCAACAGTGAAAAATGGTGTCTGGTACACTTTCACTGTTAATTTCTCTCACTGGGAGACTGACATCTTCTGAAAGTTTTTAAGCTATTTATATTTTCTGTGAATTCTCTCCTTATATCTTTTCCTTACTGATTTGCAGAACTGCTTTCATATTACACAAGTTAGCCCTCTGGGACATGAGGTAAAAACAGTTTTTCCCCAATTAACATGAAGAGAAATCATTCCTTACTTCTGAGGTCAGAGTATGGACAGTGAAACCTAAATCGTGAATGAAAACATTTTAAGACACAGCAAAAAATACATCAGAATAGTTTAAGATGTCTGTCACCAGACATAAACTCCTGTGACAAGAGTGGGGGGAAGCTTTCTCTCTGTTGTAGGCTGACCCCTTAAGATAGAAAACACTCAATCTCTTGGTAGGGCAGCTGTTAGAGACAGGCCACCAATAAAAGGCCCGAGCGCTTTCCTTAGGAGCTACAGAATCTCTTCATCTCCACCTCCCCGCAACCACATTAATGGTAAGGTGAGCTCACTCTCCAGCTGGGCCCTCCATGTGCTGAGCTACCCACTTATAGGAGTCTATTCCTCAGCCACCTCCTCCCTGGAGCGCTTTCCTAGCCCCGTCCACATTCAGGTAGGGGCCCTTTCCCTCCAGAGAACCCCTGCAGGATTCAGCAGGGAAGCCGTGAGCCTTCCAGCTGTTACCTGGGACGCCGTGTCACGAGATAATGGCGATGCGTGCAACGCCAGCTCGGGGAGCAGTTGGTCCAGAGCCTGGTCCCTGCTTCCTTCCTACAATGTACACTGCACGTGGTTTCCAGTCAGGAAGGCGATTTGCCTGTCCACTGAGAGAATGGGGCACTGCAGAAGCCCTGAAGAGGGGCGCCTTCTGTGAAGACTACATCCAGGAATCTAGAAGCAGGCGGGAAGGCACCGGGCTGAACCAACGGGCCTGAAGGGAGCCCTGATCAGAACCTGTCTAGGTCCGACGACACACGGTGAGACAGGCCGAGCGGAGCGCAGTCACTCTCGGCAGTGGAGGTTTTGGTGAAAGGTTTTGGTGAAGTTGCAAAGGGGCAAAGCGGAGTGACCTCTATCGTCCTTTCTCTGTCTCCTTCCTCCCCTGGGCACCCAGACTGAACTTCATCTCCCACATTGAACATCCGGCCCAGAACACAGACCTCTGCCAGGGGCTATCCAACCAACAAGGTACTTAATTCCCTGCCCTCCCCCCACAAGATTAAAAATAGAAGAGAGGTTACATTTGTCGAAAGTTGGAGCTAAGCATATTTTAAATTCATATAATGAGGGGAGGTATTTTGAATGCTCTTGGGCTCCTGGCCTGTGTGTGACAGTCACCTTGGTCCGGCCAGGGGACAGATGAGGCTATACCACCCACCTCCTTCTCGGAAGTATGGGCAGCCGGGCATATGCTGAAAATCACAGGTTACCAACAGTCATGGGCCTCTGTATCTAAAAGCCACAAGTCATGTTTTCTGAATTAAAGAAGATGTCAGAAACAAAGTAGGATGGCATTAATGAATCTGCATTAGTTAGCAAAATGATTTCGGTAACTAATTAAAGCAGAAAATGGTATTTAGAGATTTTGAAACTAGATTGGCCACAACTTGGTTAAGTGATCCTAGTGAAAGCAATTTACTTGAGAGAGAAGGGCTCCACAGTACATGTATCTGATCGTGTTTCTTTACCAACATCTGCTGCACAAGACCAGTGCGCTGGTGGATCTGGGAAGAGCCCCTCTGCTTAACATGGCCATTGTTAGAAATCAGAATGACCAAACGCTGGAAACCTATACCCCAAAATAACACACATTTTGAACCAAAATGAGAGTAAATTAAAACCTAAGCATTCAGCATAAACAACTTCCATGAGCTCTCTTTGGCCTAGGGTTAAAGCAGGCTGTAGAAAACGACAGAAAGGCTGGAGTCGGCGATGCGACAACCCAGCTGCTACAGAGCAGACACATTCCAGGCGCTCTGCACACGCCACCTAGTTCTCACTGCCATCCTGCAAGGAGGGGACTCTCACCACCCAGCTGTGAAGATGGGGCAGAGAGGTCAAGAGCGTGCCTGCAGCTGGACGGCTGTGAGTTACGAGGTGGTGGGGCCGGCAGCTGGGCCTGGGCAGCCGGCTCCCAAAGGCATGCTCTTCACCACCATCTACCATTTTAGGCTTTTCTGTAAAAGACCTTTTAAACTGAGAAGAACCAACCACTCAGTCCCTTTCATCTGTCAGCAGAATGCAATACTGTGTAACTTATCACTGTATTGTCTTCTCATTTGGAAAAACTATTGAGCTGAAAAACCAATATATGTCATTTCTGCTCTTTATTTCCAAAAAGAAAACAATAGGACTACAGACCATTGCATCCACTGCTTTATGTGCTCTCACTCCTCTGGCAAAAATCTTCTAGCATAACTCGTTGCTACAGAGATGCCTCTGATTTTCAAAATAAGTACTATTCAAATAAGAAATAAAAGAACTGTTAAGGAAGAAGGGTCCTATTTTCGTATAAATGTTCCTGTTAATGAAAAAGGAAAGCTGCAAAAATAAAAAACTGTAAGTAAGGCAGCATCTAAAGACATGAGTATGTGTCATGGCCTGTCCAAGTAAGAACACACCTGACCTCAGGACCGCTCACCTGGTTGGCAGCAACGTGAACCAGGCCCAGCACTTGTTTGCTTCTCTGCCAGGGTATTTTTAGATGACACTCTGATAAGCATTTCCAACCCCATAAGAAGCTTATCCACAGCCCTGCCAATCAACTCTAAATTGGCTTTTGAACAATACTTTCAGACCCAAGTTCTTCCTTGCAAATGCCTGTTAAACAGTAGTTACTGGCAATTCATTTTGCAAATACTGAAAACCCATGAGCAAGAAACAAGTGGAATAAGCTGTTGAACAGAGTGAAAAACCCACTAATCTATTTACAGGTTGGTTGTGAGTTATCCTAACACAGGTGATATTAAACAAGGTCTTCAGCAAGACTTAAATTTGTTTTAAATTGTTGAGTTAAACTGCTCTTCCAGAAACCACATTTTCTACATCTCTAAATTTTATCTCTTACCCACTGAAATACTTCCATTAGATTTGCACAATTACCAACTGAAGTGTTCCCGGCATCTCAAAGGCTCACAGATTTATGGGAACAAAATGGTGTCGGAGTCAAAGAGGAGCAGGGAAGGCTTTCTCCCCCGCTGTTCAGCAGAAGGTAGTATGCTCACCAGCAAAAACTGGCCCCAGACAGAAAGACAGGAAGGGACAGCAGGCAACACCAATGAGCAAGAGAAGTGGGGTAACCCTGCCTCGTTAACTTTCAAGTCGGAGCTGGAACCTGCCCAGGTATTGTCACGAGATGCTTCATTATAAAATAGTTAGGCTGGATCTTTCTTTCTCTCCTTCTCTCTCTAAACACTTTAAGTTATTTGCAGTATAATGGAAAGAGTAAAGAAATATAAGCCCTACTGAAATGAAAAATGTAAAATATTAAACATGGTTCTCATTTATGAAAGATTAAGTCCCTTTATAATTTTAAAGTTAAATTAAAATAAAGTATTGAGATTAAGAAATTTTCCTTAATTAGAAAACTGAAAATTTTAAATCTGGCTTTCATGGCATGTGGTAAAATACTAAGTGCTTAAACAGAATGATTCAAGTTTTCCTTGGGCTTTAAAATAATTTCACACTGTACTAGGAAAAACCAGCTGGTTTTATAAAGCCATGTCTGGTGTTTGGAGTGACAGAAACTAAAAACCGCTTGCATGGAAGGAGCCAGGCTCAGCTGGCTGCTGTGGCGGTGGGGTCAGTATTGCTGCTATTTGCTGCCAACTCGGGCCCAACGTGGGTCACAAAAGACCGTTTTTTGGAGTGACTTTCCCACGGTAGGTGGGGTGGTTCCTGTGTAAATGTGGACCCTGCTTCACCAGCAGGTAAGGACGGGGAACCGAATTTTCTGCAGTGTATGTCCACTCCCAAATGGCTATGCCTGCCTAGGCTGTTTTTTCTTTCCCATTATAATTAATATTTGTGTGAACTGCTGTCCACTGGGCCATGAAAACAGAAGGAAAAATCAGGGTTTACTCACCACAAGGAGTCCCTGTGACACCGCACTCCATTCTACAAAGGAAGTGAGAGTGCTCCTCCCTTCGGTCTGATTCACGAGAGAGAAAGAGAGAGAGAAGGTTGTCATGTTGCTACGCTGCTTCGAGCGGCAGGTGAGGAAACGGGGGACAGCACCACCTGACGTCACAAAGGCCCTCTCACGAAACACACACTGCTCTCTACAGACCGGCTGCCTGGACCAGCCCTGGGGAGAGGAAGTAACAGGCGGACTTGCTTCCCCAGAGAAAGTTACCAAGAGCTCTCCTTACACGTGCTCCAGGGCGGCATTAATCACTGGGGCCAGAATCAAGGCATATGTCTAAAACGAGAAAAATCTGTGTGGTATGTGTTTGCGTGAAGTTAGTTTTAGGTAGAACTATCCTGAAGGAAGTAAGGCATATTGAGGAAATCCAATGGGTTAAGAAACTCTCAAGCACTTTCAATTCATAATTTTTCTGGGAGATAAGAGCTTTTCTATGACATTAACACTTGAGAAAAAGACACTGTAGCCTCTAAAAAAAAAAGTCTAAGAAGTCTCACACAAAAGTTATACCTAAAAACCAGGGTGAGATCATCAAAAAATCTGCTTGTATGTATTTTATTTACTCTAGAGGAAAAGAAAAACACTCTGGTATTTATCACTTAAACCTACTCTACACTTACTACTGTCTGAAATGTTTTAAAAGTTTTCAAAAGTAACTATTGGACACTGGCACCAGATGGTATCATTTTTCTCTATAATTGCCCCCAATTTTTAACTCAAATGTGACTGAGAAGTCCAACACACAAAATGAAGTCACAAGTTTTAGGAGGAAAGAGGAGTCACAAAAATGCCAGGCAAATTAAAAATATTTATACAAGTTGTTATTCTATAAGGAAATTTGGAAAAATTAGGTTTGATACCTCTGTTAGCATAACAAAATACTTTTACTCTTCCAAGAAACATGGATGCCTTATACGATGAATCAAAATCTAATGCAGATTTCCATGTCCTCATCATTTAAAAAATTATCTTGATTCAAGAAGTATTGGGATTCTTTTGCTAAGAAGACACTACCCTATGTGGGAAAGAGGGAAGAAACACCTACTTGAATCTGCTTTGAAAGAATCTGGGTGTGTTTCTTTACTTTAGTCTACGATAAGAAAATACTTGGGGCAAAGAATGTTTAAGATTGTTCACTCAGTAGAACAGCTTTCAGTGCCGTTTTCTGGAGAATACTAAGGGGAGATGTAAACCTTTTCTGAAAGCAGAGCATCTTTTGCAGACAACATACTCAACTGCCAAGTCAAGCTAATTACCCTGCCAGCATCTTAAAATGAACAATATTTTAGCAGCCAAAAGCCAGCAAAATGCCCCCCACAGGGGCACTGGCGATGAAGGCGGGGTGTCCCTGAGGGGCTGCAGAATCGCCCTGGTCCTCGGGCACTGGCCTCAGCCTTGGGGAAGGGCAGAGTCCTTGTCTGCTTACACCCGAGCAAAATCCCCAAACCCACAACAAGTTTGCAGAAGATTTTGAAACAGGTTCAAAGAATAAATTCTAAAGCAGAAAATATGGAAGGCTGTCAGCTTTCAAAAGCCTCTCGTGAATGCTGCACCAGACAGAATTCTACAAGGAAATGGGGCCAAGACACTCCTCCCAATCGTGACAAGGCGGCAGTACTGTGACCCTCCTGTGGAGGTGATACTGACATGAACAGCACCAGGCCACAAAGAGTCGCCGTTTTCATGTCAGCATCTGGATGACTGGGACTTATCTCCCTCTCCCCATTTTTGGGGAGTAGCTTCAAGAACTAAGAGACAAGGAGGAGAGTTAATTTTTTTTTTTTTTAATAGAAAGAAGACTTTTTTTTTTAACAGAAAGGAGAGTAAGAAAAAGAAAACAGAATGTAATCAACTTCTTTGCTGGTGTCTTCCATTTCTTCTCATCCTTTTGAGAAAACAGTGTCGGATGGAAGGGAAGCGCACGCTTGCTGAGAAGGGGGAATGTGATGCACCACAGGCCGGACACACCCAGTGCACTGGCTGGAAGGGGAGTAGGGAACGCTGGAAGAAAAGCTCTAAGAAGGCAGAATTTGGCTCTTTCTGAATAATAATAAAACTCTGCAAAAGTAAAATGTATTTTTGCATTCCTAAAATATCTGAAAGTTCTTAGACAATATTAACCATAGTTTTGTTAATATAATTTTCACATTATATTTTAAGTTTCAGATATTTAAAATTTGGTGCTTATAAAAAAATAATTCTCAAAAAGACATTGTTTTCTAAATTGCCCAAAGAAAACATAAATTGCAACCCGAGTCACCCCATTTTGCTAAAGCACATGAAGTCTACAGCGGGAGGTGGTATTTATGGGATCTGGCCTGTGCTGGCGCAGGGTGTTTAAAACTGTGGAACCTCTGCTGTACAATTTCAACTGCATTTCACATACAGCACACATTTATTAGTGATGGCATAAAATGTGATTTTTCAGTTGATTCAAATTGCAGAAAGAGCAAGAACTGTTTGCCCAGGGAACTGACGGGAGCCTTAAATGTAGGGTGTGACACGCTGCCCTCTAGTGTCATTTTCGCTACAAAACACTGAAAACACAAGACTTCAATTTTGCTTTTACATGTTACTGAGATTAGTTGAGATTGAGAAGTACACTGTAATATACAAAAGCAACCATCTTTACTTTATATATCAAACTACCTTCAAGTACATAGGGATCTTTACATACTGACACTACCCTCGAGTACATAGGGAAGGTTGGTCCAGGGACCGTGAGCCTCTCAC
Source organism: Anoura caudifer (assembly GCA_004027475.1). Classification (NCBI taxonomy): domain Eukaryota; kingdom Metazoa; phylum Chordata; class Mammalia; order Chiroptera; family Phyllostomidae; genus Anoura; species Anoura caudifer. Next base: position 96,499 of record PVKU01002899.1, on the reverse strand, counting down.
AACAAAACCAATGGGAGGAGGACTGAAGATTTCCCGGCTCCCTGCAGAACCTCTTTTCATTTTCAGAACAAACAATGAAAGACTTCTCCAGTGCTACTTTGGTACCCTGCTTCCCCAGGAGACAAAGGACATATAGAAACGACACAGTTTAGATGCCTGTCCAACAAAATGGGTCTTCAGACAAGGGCCTTAAAAAAGAGGCCCTTGGGACAGCCCCCAGTGCCACTCGGAGAGCCCCACTGCGCGCCACCAGCAGCCCCAAGGGGAAACCTGGAAGGAGCGCGGCCTGGGGTTAAAGATCCTCGATGCTGCGGCTCATCATGCCACTGGCCACAGGGAACATGTTTCTTTAAAAGCCGTTCACTCAAAGATGGCTTGAACCCAAATCTGTCTCATGCTGTTGGTCAAAGAATAACTAGAAAGTACTCTATCCCACCGTGTAGACGGAAAACCCTGACATGGCACTCGTCATTACACATCGGGTCGCTTCCCTGGGCTTCACCACACGTTCTTGTTGCGTAAGCACACGTGAAGGTTCACGCTCAGTGATGTCATAGTAGCGTTTGGACAGCCCTGATGTCACTGCGCTCCCACAGTGATAAAAGGAACCAGGACAGGAGGGCAGCCTTTGTTAACATCAAAGCCCCATGCTACGGACGTCTTAAAGTGAGGCTTGTCAATAGGAGTAAAACTTGTTAAAAATTCTCCCAACAGTATAAAGGACGTACTTGAATACCTTAAAGTTGATGGTGAACTCCTAAAAAGATTCTCCCATCTGATTAACACATAATTAACAAAATATGTAACAATTCTTTCATTCTGCGAGAGTAAGAGTAAAGAATGAAAAGTATCACATATGACAATAATATGACACTAATTCTTGTAATTGTTTTACTCTGTGTAATCTTACAAAAAATTTCTACTCTTTCCCAGTAGGATCATCATGATCAATGAATTCTTCACACATATTGGAAGAATTCCTTCCTCATCAGACTGAGTCAGGCTCATTTTTAAGGGAACTATATGTGTTATTCAGTGCTTACTAAATAATATCAAGTATACGCTCTTTTACTACTTTAAAAGAGAATCTCCATGACTTTAGTCTTCAAAAACACCAACATATAATTCTGTATACTGACAATGATTTTGTAACTCAGTTCCTATGATTAGGTTATTGATAATAACTTAATTAGGCATATTTTTAGATATCATGGAATTAGCCACCTACTTTCCACAGTGAAATGAAATTGTACACATTGTCCATTTCAGCATTTTAAGGCTTTCCGGAAATTAATGTATTTAGGAAAGTGATGCATGTTACAAGTGTAACTTGGGCCACAACGCTGAGAACTGTGGGACACTGTCACAGGGAGGGGCCATGCAGAGTGGAGGCATGCTGACGAAACTACACAGAGAAAGAAAACTGGACAACCCAGACATCTTCTAAGCTCGGGCCCAAGAGAGCATCAAGACTCACGTTAAACTCCACCTTTTCATCGTATAGCTCCTAGTTCTGGTAGAGAAGAAAGGGAAGGAAATCAATATTTGTTCCTGTCTACTGGGAACCAGGCACTAGGCTGGCTATTCTTTTTAACACCCTCCAATCTCTGCGGTAAAAGATGGGGGGGCTCCCGATGTCCCTTTTTACTGATGTGGAAACAGGCTTGTTAGTGAGGTCAAGTAGTTGCCCAAAAGTCACCAGCTAACCAGTGTTGGGGTGGGCTGTCTGAAGCTCCCCACTTGGACAGTGGCCTTCAAGAGCAGTCCCCTCTCCCAAATACAGGGAGTCTCACCTGTAATCAGTCACTACAGCTACCCAGGTCACTAACACAGCGATTCTCAAGAGAGGTGGAAGAGGAATCCCTGCAGTAACGGCTCCTTAGGTGATTCTGATACCCCCCCCACCCCACCCCACCCCGCCACCTCCCTGCCTAGAACCTAGTCCTCGCTGCACAGAAGATGCCCAGGTGGCCAAGGGCCTTCAAGAAAACAAAGGTGCAGGGTGAGGTAGCACTGCGGCCCTGAGGCCTGACTCTCAGGCCCAAGCCCTATCCGCTGTTCCCAAGCACAGCCTCCTATACCATTAACATTCGTTTACTGGCCAAAGCAAGGTTCTGGTTCCAAGCCATTTGGAATATGGATGTGGTATGCAAAGCACGAGTATTATGCAGATATACAATATTCATCAGAAAGACGAACAGCACTAGTTTATGCTTTAAAGGCCAAAATGTGAATGAAAGTGTGTGAATTATCCCTATTCTGCAAAACCCAGCCATGTGATTACATAGTTTAACAACTACAAACAGTAAAAAGAACAAATAGTTAAAGTAGTGACCTCACACTTACCTTAAGCCATAGCAGGGCAGAGTGAAGAGCCTGCAGAGAGCCAGGAACACTCTCAAAGGAAGCAGGGTGAACACGTACAGGAACGCATCCAGGCACAGAAAGATGCCAAAAACCATGAGCTGCATGTTCAAAGGAGAGAAGAAAACAAAACATAAATATTCTTTAAATATCTGTAGATGAAAATTTTAAATAAGGAATTGGTAAATTTTGTATGAAATTCATTTCGCATAAGTTAGCCATGGGAAAAACAAGAAACAGTTCTCCTTGTGTACATAAGGCATATTTCAATGAAAAAATCCTTTTTCAAGGTGCAAGTCTGTACTTCTTCCAGAGCCTTTGCTTTACTACCTACAGGACTCAATTACAGAAGTCAATGACTCAAAAGAAAAGTTGCTCTTGACCACGGCTACGAAAGATCTGACGTGGCTTTCTAAGTACTTTCTCAAACTTGAAAGATATTGTAGACAACCTTTAGGTAAAATTTTTTAACTCTAACTTCACTCCACATCCTTCCTATTTTTGTAGCATTATACATTTTTACTCTTTAAATGTGGGACTATATTTCATAGAAGGAGGGTAGAGTCTTCGATGATTTGGAGAAATGGCCACACCCAGACCACCCAGCCCTGTCAATGTAACAGCGTGACTTCCTGTATGTCGGACACACAACACAGCACCCTATCTCTGCCCTCACATAGAACACTTCATGTATCTTTCATCAATACACTGTCCTACAGATATACATGAAATAATTTAAATCCACACTGTTGGCACAGAATTGCATCCCCCCTGACCCCCCGGCCTCAAATTCCTAAATTGAAGTCCTAATCCCCAGGACCTCAGAATGAGTGTATTTGGAGATGGGGTCTTTGCTGAGATCATTACATTAAAATAAATTCATCAAAGCAGGTGTGAACCCAGGATGCTTGGTGTCCTCGTTAGAAGAGGAAACCTGGACACTGAAGTGGACAGAAGGAGGATGATGCAAAGACACAGGGAGGAGACAGCTGGTTACAGGCCATGGAGAGAGGCCTTGGAAGACACCAGCCCTGCTGAGGCTGTGAGCTTCAGAGCTTCAATTCCACCCGCCCAGCCCAGCTGGGGTACTTTGTTACAGCAGCCCTTGCAAACTAAAGCACACCTTGAAGAGGAAGGATGCACTTTATCAATGTTTTGCAACATGTCTCAAAAATGTTTCTCATATATAACCACATATAACTTTTTTATGACAAGTGAGACATAGGAAGCACAAAGAAAGCACAATGCTAAACTCCTGTCAGTGCTCAGACTACACGTTCTGGCCTCCCATCCCCGACGGGCAGTGTGGCCATCCAGTCTGCCACCAGCGTAGCCAGAGTTCTGCACAGCTCCTTGTTCACACACTTACAGGAGTGTTGTAGAAGACTGAGCACTGCCCACAGACAGTGAGTGGTCACCATTTATTGCTCCCGGTCCCTGGTCACTGAGAAGCCTCTCCCCGTTTCAGTGTGTGCATTAGGAAGCAGCGTGCTGGGAGGGATAGTAGATGGATGTCTTTCTGGTGATCTGACACATGGAGACGAACATGTTATTGGGTCACCCAACATCCACTCAGCTGCTCACATGACCCAAGTCACACGCCCAGCCCACCAGGATAGGGTTCCTGCCCTCAGCAAGCTTATTCAAACTTCAGCAGAGATGCTGGCACACAGATAGAGCAGGTCAAGGCAGCAGTAACGGCGCTGTGACAGAACAAAATACACAGGGACAAACAGTGGAGCCCTGGGCAGAAAATGGCCAACTCAGGGAGATGCAGGAAGAGCTCCCTATTAGAGGAGACCCTTAAAAACATCAGAGAAGGTAAGGAGCATTGCCACACGGAGGGGGTGGACTGGGTGGGGGATGGGGAAGGAAACTCTCCAGGGGAGGAAGCACGAGCAAGAGCACAGAGGACAGTGATTGTGAAGATAACCTCTTCCTGCAGAAAAAGCAGTTACCTGTCCTTGGCTTAGAGGAATTCACGTTAGCATTGTTCATGGTAAACAACATAACTACAGTCAACTGGCCCTTCCCCTTAATTTTAAGCCAGCTCAGTGGGCAAGCAGTCACCCTCTCACATGGTTTGCCAACCACGTACGGGCCCACCTGGGGCTGTCGGTACTACAGACCTCTGCGTTGACATGGAAGGGACACAGGGACTGAGACGTAAAGAAACTGCGCTGGGGGAGGGAAACCACCTGTGGATGTGAGAACACACAGGCGCAAGCAACGGAAACACCTCCAGACTTTGGGAATGTGGAGAGGGGACCCAACTACTGTACCTGGTGTGCCGCCCTTCTCACACGAAACTGCATTCTTCTAAATTCCACAAACGGAAATGCGAAAATATCCTGAAAAAGTAAACACGATGCAATCCTGCAAACATCCATCCTTCCTGGAAGGAGGTGAAAAACCAGGTGCTGGGTGTGGGCCTGGCACCAACTGGATGTCCACCCAGCGCATCTCACGCACACGGCGACCCAGGGCTGTGACGGGGCTGCGCAGAGAACGCCTGCCCTGCCTGTGGTCCTCCGGGCAAGCGGGGAGGTGCTTCCCACGTAATCCTCCTATGGCTCTTCCAGGTGGTTATCATCACCCCCACTGAACACTAGAGGAGGCCTCAGCTCTGGAAGCTGAAGGCTTGCCAAGGATCTTACCCACTATTTTTACAAGGTAGGGGTGAACGCAATTTTCTTTGTGCTAACTCATCTTTTGCCAGTTTGCCTAATGTCATTAAAAATGCAGAAATAATAGGCATTTAATGACTCAAACTTACAAAAGGCATGAGATTTTCACATACTAATATTTATTGGTAGCTTTGAAAATGTGTTATTAAGAATTAAAAGCTGTGAGTATATACTACTGATGGGGATAATGTGTACTTTTGCACCGCTGGTTAATTTGCATGGCACCTTGATAAAACAGGCAATTGCTATTTCCCTTTTATTTGGATGAAATAACCATAAAGTTCTCAAGCAGTCATAAGTAACATCCGAAGAAAGGTTCCCCTGAAGTCTACGAGGCGTAACTAGAAAGGAAGAAAGTGGTGTCATGTGCCACTCTGTTTCCCTTTTGAAAAGCACAAAAATCTCTGGTCCTCCTTTAAGTGACACTGGAATTTCAAAATAAATACAACATTGTGCTTACAACTGAAGCAGCACAATGCTTTTGGAATGTGCTTCCTTAAGTCACAGGCAGAACCTGTCCTATTAGCTGACATCGAGGCCTTGTGCTGCAGGTCCCTGTCACCCTCTGGGCCCACTGCCCCATTCCCCCTCCTCCTCCAGGACCGAGACCACCACCCCAGCCCCACCTGGCTTTCTGCACCTGTGGAACATGGGCCTCGACTGACAGGAATCTCGCTTTTACGGGGGAGGCCATATAATGCATATGGTCAACTCTTTCCATTGGCCATTATATAAATAACAGAAAGCAGAAAATCTAACTATGGCAAAGAACCAAAGCATAATGCAAATACCTCAAGGAGAAATCATACACTGGAGTTTGGGCTTTTTCCATTTCCCTGCAAACAGAAGACCAAATGCTACACAAGGTTTGTGTGAAAACTCTTCAAGACTAACACTCATTCTTCAATGTGTTCCTCCTTTCCTCTCAAACATGTAGTAGGGCTCTAAAGTGGCAGATACTGACAGCTGAATAAAATACATGTTCTCTGTTTTAAGAAGATCAGATAAAGCCTTACAAAGAAGCTTAACACACCCAAAGAAGAGGATTCAAATTCTGACCACAACCCACAATTAGAAATATACTTTATACTACAATTCACTAGACATACACATACACAGACACTCAATCCCCCAAAAGTTTCGCTAAATTAATACTAACTTTCACTCCATGAAATACAGGCTGACATTTTTATCTCCTTCTTCTCATTGCACTCACAACCCACCAAAGGGTGAGGATGCACTGTCCAAAAGGACCCAAGGCGGGTGGGCAGGCAGACCCGCTGGGGTCCCGTCCCACTCGGGGTGGCCACCACAGGCACTGAGGACCCTTCACAGGGGCTATGAGGGGCTTTGCAGAAAGCACTTGCCCTGGAAGCAGCGGGAAGGTCTTTGTACGAAAATGCATGAAAACCGTGGAGTTAGAAATGGCAGCTATTCAATTTAAAACTCCTTTTCGGAGCAGAGATTTATAAAAATTTACATGAAAAAAATAATTATTTCAAAATAACCCTCTTCTTAATTAATAAGGCAGTTCTCGAGATTCTTCTTTTGAATAAAAAGAAGTGTAAGTGAAAACAAAGGACAGAAATGTTCACTGGCCTTTCTTTTCACAGGGAGCTTGTCTGGAAGGGTTTCAGAATGAGTCTTCCACAGGTGCTGGGCACATGGCCGCACTCTGGCCACTGCTCTGCGTGGGCCTGTGGGCAAAGTTTCAGGCCACCGTCACCTCCATGCTGTAGACTCAGGGGCTTGCCCAAGCTCATGAGCAGAAGAGGCAGGGCCAGACTTCAGCGGGTCTGCAAAAGGCATGGCTTTGAAAACCGAAGCCCTATTCTACTGACACCTGCCACGCATCCTTCTGGCCTCAACCGTGCTTGGCACCATATGTATTTAAAAAAAGACAACAAGGTAGCAAAGGTTTTAACATCTGAATTTCAGTGTTAAGAAAAGTACAAAACGGCAATCATTCTGTAACCCTGTAAGTCAACAAAAGATCACATGCCAGTGAAAATGACCACAACCAGCTCTCGCCACACTCCCTTTGAACCTACTATTGCTCCTCCAAAGAACAAATAAAAATGCCAGCCTCTCTCTCTGAGGCATGGAGAAGGTTTCTTAACTTCTAAAAAATCCATGTTTACTTTTTTCACAAAAATCTCCTGCCCTCCTTTTAATGTCCTTTCAAATTCTAAAATAAATGCCACGTTATGGTTAAAATGGAAACAGTACGATGGTTCTGAAACAGGCCTCCTGGCATTCACTTTCTGGCAGTTCTGAATACCATCTTGCCACCAGAGCACCAAATGCTGCCAGCCAGTCAAGGACCCACTGGTCTGGGAGGTCAGTTGGACAGGAGTGGCAAGGCAGGAAGGGGCATATCTGGTCCTTCCATTGGGCTTGCTTTCTGTAAAGCTCTGGGTCCAGTGCTGTGAGAGCAGAGAGCACGTCTTGCTCAGTTCTACAACGAGAGGACAAAGGTCTTGGGGAAGAACACCTTTCCCAGGACTGACAATCGAGTGAGCAGGACACAGACCTTGTGGTCAGTACCTGACGAATGGTGCGCCTGAGGAGCACTGGCCCAGAGGGCAGGTCTGTGCCATGGGTGGGGGGCGCATGGGGAGTGTGCACACAGGGGAGGGGGCACAGAGTCGGCAAAGATCTCCCCCACGTGAAGGAAAATGGGCACTAGGTTTTGCCAGGCACCATGAGGAGGAACAGAATTCCAAACAAAGAGAAGAGTATGTACAGGTGTAATGTAAGTGGGAGGCTCTGTGGCCAGAAGATGATCATACAAGAGGGGCAGAAATCACCCTCAGTGAATCGCTAAGGAGCACAAATCTTTGTCCTATGTTATAGAAGTTCTCGACAAACTCACATGTGGGGGTCCGTGATTAGAACAATGTCAAGGAGAATAGGTTACCAACAGGAAAGCTTACAAGCGACTGGCTTTGAAAGCAATTACTGCAAATTCAAGGTCATTCCTGTAATGAAATAACGGTTTTCACCTGAATTAAAAAATTCATGTCCCCAGGAAGTCTCCACTCCAGGAGAGGATGAACAAAGGGATCACCACGAGCCATTTTATGATAGGCAAGGTTACAAAAACATGTAACCATGGAAAACCAAGTAATTTTGATAAAAGGCTTGACAATAATTACAACTTATATTCAACACAAAGAATACATTTCTTAGAGGTAAATAAATATACCAAATTGTAATACATAGGAAGGTTATTTGGGGGCCCCCCAAAACCCCATTTTCCTCTCACTTTCTGAGTTCTTCTAGCTGGGCTAATAATCAAATTGACAGAGGCAGATGAACAGGAGAAAATATACAACAGTTATTACGAATGTACGTGCTGGGAGGATTCAGAAGACATGAGACCCGAAATGCCCTGGGAAGCTCAGGTTTAGATGCCATTACGGACAGAGGAGGAAGAAGGGCAGGGGTCTGAGGTTTTAAAGGCATTTTATAGGCAGCCGAGGAAGAGTGGAACACAAGTATCAGGCCAAGTCGTGCTAGGCAACCCGGAAACAATGGAGGTGGGGGAGGTCTAGCCACCAGGCCCCTGCCTGGAGCCTTCCTACCCCAATGCTCCAGTGAGTGTGTTAGGGTTTCCTTCCGGAAGCAGGCCTTGCCCCCTGACTCTCTCAGGCAGCAAAGGGGGAAGGTGAAAGGTTCTTTCTAAGTCTTTTGTTTCTTAATAACCAGCTTAAAATCAACACCCCAGAAGGCACAGTTTTGAGGTGGCAAAATTCTGGTCCCCCTCCCTATATACATGGGAAAGTCTTGAGATTGTCTTGCTTCTTTTAATTCTAATCCATGTTTGAATATTGTTATTTTGTAAACACTTCATCCACATTAATTTATTTAATCCTCCCAATGACCCTGGAGTCAGGGACCATTACTTGGCATGCTGTAAGGGACAGGTAGGGCAGGGACGCTCCTGCCAGAGGCTGGAAGGGTGCAGGAGGCTGGCTGTGCTCTCGGGACCCTAGGGCACCTCTGAGTCATGGTAAGGATCAGAGGTCTTAGCAACTACCACAGGCTACCATCATAGGCACACATCTGCTGCTCAGGGCGTGACCAGTACACATGTCACGGCAGATTGGGAGTCAGCAGGGACAGTGGTTAAGAAGGACAAGAACAGAGTCCGAGTGACAGATCACAACGGCCTGGTATAGCAAATGGAAAGAAAGAAGAAAAGAGACTTAAGGCTGTTTCCGAAGCTAATGTGACAGAAATAAGTCACTGACTCAAAAAGGTAACATAGCCCCACAGTGCCAAGTCCACAAATTATCTTTCAAATATATCCGTGAATGGGGTAGAGGCTTGAAGTCCCCACGGCTGGCCTGTACCAGCACTATGTGATGGCTTCTATATGCCCACCAGGTAGCAGGGCCTGCACAAGGCCAGGGAGGCCCTGGATGCTGGGGCCATGCTCCCATCACCTCTAAGTGAGCTTCTGGAAGGGGCTCCTGGTGCTGCGACCAAACTGGCCCTGTGCCCTGGTATTGAGAAAGGTACGACAGGTGCAGAAAGAACATGCACGCTACTGTCACCACCTCTACAAGCAGGGGACAACACGTCTCAGAGGGACAGGGGCATGCCAGCCAGAGCTGCTGGGACTCTGGGCCGTGCGGATCCCCCCACCTCCCCACTCCCTGCAGCTGTGCAGCAGGACAGCTGAGTCCGGATGCATCACCGACAGGGGCTGCAGCACGAGAATTTAGAGGGACAGTGCCCTAAACGTGTTTCCATGGAATCAGAAATTGAGCAGGATATCCGAGAAGCCGCTGCCAGGCGTGTGGGCCTGAGGAAGCTGCTCCATTAGCTTCCCAGCAAAGACCCACGGCAGCTCCACTCAACCAAAGGTGAGCCAATGTGTGTGACCAATGGGTGTGATGGCACCCTCTGAACACACCGCACGGTGAGGAACAATCAAAGGGTTTTCTATGACACCTTGATTAAGCTCATTAATTTGAAAGGAACGTTGTGAATCACATTTCCTAAATGTTGCCCACTCTGACCCTCGAACAAGCAGAGCTAGGCTCCTCCACTATTATGGAACATTTCCCTCTCAGGGGTCTTGCCACTCACTCCCGCTCCCCTGTGACTTGTAAGCAAACTCATTCGTGGACTAGCAGCCCCTCTGAGACAACCTTGTCCCACTTTCTAATCTCAGACGAAGTCACAGCCACAGGAGGCACAAGGCCTCGATCAGACCACCTGGCTATGACCTGCACGCTGAGATAGAAGCTAAGGCACCGAATGTTGACCTCACATATTCCCCTGTGCGACAGTAACCTTTCTCTCGTTCAATAGTAACAATAGTTTACGCTTAAAAATAACAATATTCTATACCTACAGCAATACCTCTATCTTCAACCTGACAAATTTAAAGTTAAAAATAAAAATTCACTAGATTCTTAAGACAACTAAATAGTTCTGTTTAATACTAATCAGTTGAATTCAATTTTTAAGAAAATGTATTAAATAACTATAAAGTACAAAAAGCACAGTAACAATGAAATAAGGGATTGCCAAAAAGCATAGAATTATAACGTAAAAAAGTCAAACATGTATTTTCATTTTATTTTTAACTTTTATGATAGGCAAGGTTACATAAACACATGTAACCACAGGAAAAAAGTAATTTTGATAACAGGCTTCTTAACAATCACAACTTACATCTGACACGTGTTCAACATGAGGAGTAAGTTGCCTCTTAGAGGCAAACACATCAGTCAATCGATTTTAACTTGGAGCGAGATCACGGACATGGAGAGATGCAGGGACCGCCTTGCTCCTCTCATGTCCAGCCCACGTGGAACACAGCTACACTAATGTTTCGAAAGCACAGCTCTGGGGGTGGCTAATGCAATTACCGTTCTCAAGGTGTTTGTTCCCCCTTTTGGTGGAAAAGCACAACACTCACTGTCCTCATCCCCACGCAGCTGGGGATGGCTGCAAGATTCAGTTTGGTCAGTAAGAGTTAAGCAGAAGGAAGACTGCAGGGGCACTTCTGGGAAAGCTCTTAATTCTTTAAAAAAGGGACAGTCAGAAGGGTGGCACTGTCCCTCACCTCTCCTTTCTGATGATGATGCAGAAGCAATGCCTGAGGCTGCAGCCATCATTTCTCTATTAAAAGGCAACAAACAAGGAACCAAAAGCAAATTTGCCAATGATGGCAAAACAGAGAAAAGAGGCTTGAGTCCATGCTGGCTTCATTCATCTGCTGAAACAACTGAGATCTCCTTCCTTCAGACTTGCTAAAAAGTCTCATTTGTTTAAGCCACTGTTAGGTATTGTTACACACACAGCTAACTGTCAGGTATTCTGTTTCACCCACAGCTAAAAGCATTCCTGAGAAATCTATTTCAGTAGTTTTCCTCTCAAAGCCAGTCTAAACTCCTTAGTCTGACCACTTTGAGTGGTCTGGACCCAGCCTGTCCTCCCAATGTGCCTGTCCTTTCTTGCAGGGACCCAGCAACTTCCACATCTGGATCTTCCTAACACACCCACTCTCCGTGCATACACGTCTGCCCTATAATGCATAGACAAAATCTCCATCTTTTTCTCATCACCTTGCCATTACCTTCACCAGTCTTGAGTCTATCTCTGGACTTCCACAGTGTGAAAGTACCTGGAACACAGTAAGTATTCAAAACAATGACAGGGGAAAGAAATAAGTAAGTGAATCAGTGCTCTGTATTTCTCCAAATTAGCACTTATATATACTAGGCTATTTCAGAAAACACTCTGATGAGCATTTTTTTCCTTTTGTTTTTTACTATTTCCTGCAGTTCTAGATTCACACAGATGTCAAAACTAGCCCTTGGACAAAAACCTGGGATTTGTTTATATTAATAAACAGGTTCGGTAAAAGATATGAATTGACCTTTCTCTTCACTTTAAAGTATAAACACCAATTACATGTTTTATAGTATTTACAATCCCTGCAGAGGAAAGTGCTCTGTGATTACCAAGTTTCTCTCCCTCAAAAGGCTAAGTGAAAATGTCGTAACATTTACCAAAAACAAGAACAAAACCAAGTAAGGCATTCTGTGGTAGAACAATGGAAACACAAGGGAAACCAATAAAAAATAATTTAGATGAACATGAAGGTCTACATAGCCTCCCAACTCTTATAATGAAAGCCTGCAGTGAGGCACTACTCATGTAAAATACAGGCCCTTGGGGAGTCAGAGTGAATTCATGCTGTTATGAAAGATATTTAAGCCTGGAATTAACCTGAAATCTACCTTTCCTCTAGGTTTCTTAGTCTTAGAAGTTAAGAAGAAATGGCTGTAATCTGAAACATGACTTCCTTTCATGTATTTTAAGCAATAAAGCTTCTAGAGTGTTGCTCCAAGAGACCAAATCAAATTTTCCTAAATAGGCCTAAACCCAAAACCCTCTTTCATGGGAAAAAGGATTAGAAAATTATAACAGCTGTACATGAACAGAGTTAATTCAACTTTTCTCACAATAGATATTTTACATACATACAAATGGAACCAAAGTTTCATGGGAAAAAAAAAAAAAAAAAAAAAAAAA
>PVKU01002899.1:0-83788 GCA_004027475.1 Anoura caudifer | reverse complement strand
CAAGACCTGTACGCATTTTCCCCAGACAACAACTTAATACTCACAGCACCACACGCAAAATGCTTACAAGTTTCTCTGAGAAAGCCACTCAGAAACCTGCTTGCTATTTTGATGTTGCCAAGGAACCTGCCTCTGATGAGATGACCGACGGGGAGATGTTGCCACTTCTCATTATTTCCGGAACAGGAGGGGTAATAAAAAGGGTCAAACAGACACCTCCTGCTGTGCAGCAGTCCCCTGGGCAAGGCCACGGCGTATAAGCAAATCCCTCCGTGTTCTCCCAGGAGAGCAATGGGTCCCAGAGCTGCTCAGACTGGGGACGAAAACAGTCCCCCCTGGACAGAGCAGGTGGGCAAAACTGAAGGCGGCCAGCCACGCTGCCCTGTGCAAGAACGCATACCCAGCAGACCACCCCCACCACTGCCTCTGCAGCGCCTGGCACTTCCCTCCCACCGCTTACTACTGGGGGAAAAAGTGAGCCTTGCTTTTCAAGAAGCATTTTAAGAAAAATACAGGAATTTTGCACACAAAAGGAATATGACCTTTGTCCCCCAACAAAATCTTAAATAAACTCCAGTACACAAAAGGAAGGCGCTGCAGAGAGCGCCCCACACACTCACCCTTCTCATGGGCTAGCCCTTTGGCTCCTCCCCAGAGCCCAGGAACTCTCCAGAAAAGCAACAACCCAGCACACTTGATGATCTGGAGCTAAGGCAACAAACGCCAGCACTGCTCACTGTCGTGGGTGTTCTCTCCCAGAACCTGTGTTTGTCCCTAGCTCTCTGCATCTCCCCCTAGTCTGGACTTTCCTAAAGCTTCAGCACGGGATGCGCCACCAGAACCCACATATAGCAACATTTCCCCAGCTGTCACTCCACACCTGCCCGACTCTGGTCCTTCCTCTGAGCCAACTGACCGCCAGAAATAAAGGAACACCCACCAAACCTGATGACCCTTCCTTCCCTCTGTCTACCTCGCCTCACGTTGCTGCAATGCAGGATGTCGCTGCAATGCAGGTTGAAGCAAACCAACAACACTCTTCTGACAGCTGCTCTAACAGAGAGTATGATCCTAAGGAAGTGACGGAACTGTAAGTTTTGTTACCATACGGCTACAAAAACATGTTTTCATATAGCTAAAATGGAATTATTTTTTAATTCTTTCCTTGTAGTAAATTTTAGAAGTGCTCAGAGTCGCCACCTCTAGCAAGGGAGAGGAAGAAGTGGCCTCCCTGTCCTGTCTTGACCGACGACAGACCGAGAGGCACCCGAGGGAGCGTGGAGAAGAGTGAGGACTCAGGGCTGTGACGGCCACACCAACCCTATGACATGACACTTTGTGATGAAGGTGCATTGAGCCACCTTCTTCTTGAAGAGACTGTCATTTATGTTTTCAAATGTGAAGGCTTTGTGAGAAACCGAGACCTTCATAAAGGCAGCAATTAAATAATTCATCACGCCCAATGGAAAAACGAGCTACTCCCAGGAAAGCCAAAATGAAGAGAACTGTGGAGGGGGAGCTCACCCCCAGGAAGAGGGGTCTGGGGAGACACCAATGGAAATGGGGTGGGTTTCACAGGAAGCACAAGTTAAGAATCATTGGAACTCACACTGAAAATATACTCGTTTAAGCCTCTTCCTGTATAGGAATTCCTACTCCCCCAATCGATATATTTAATTACTTAGGATAACATGTCCAATGATTTAAAAACTCAACTCAAGTTGTTCACTACTTTTTTTTTTTTTTTGGTATGATTAACACATTGGCATAACTTTTAAAATGATGTCTGGTAATAGAAAAAAAAAGGTACCTTTTCCAATTCTCTCGGTATTCGCATACAAGTGTATACTCTTTCTCTTCTTTCTGTATACTTGGCCTCGTTATGTTCGAGGAAGTACCCTCTTGTAAGTTCGGCACTGAGGAACCTCAACAATGAAAGCTCTACAGGAGAAGAAAATGACACAAAACAAAAGAACAGTATTTATCAAGGAACTTACATGCTAGCTGGGGCCATAGGTAATACATTTAAGTAACAATGACAAATTAAAATAAACTCATCTATAATTCTGAGCCCAAAACTGAACCATGCATAAATCACTAGCAAACACTATTGAGAAAACTGCTGCTCTGTGTGGTATATACTGAAAACTGAACAGAAATACAGAAGGGACAATTACTATGAGCTGGAATAGTCGGAAAAGTGTTTTTGCAAGAGCCCAGCCCTGGGTCTTACCGGTTAAGCATACAGGACTATGAAGGCAGGAGAAAAGAGCACACAGCAAGTGTATATAAAGTGGATGGATCGATACACACACACGCACACACGTTATTTTAAAGGAAGTCAAGTCACCTAACAGGCATTGCTTCAGTCCAAGAACTATCCGGGGTGAATGACACGGACACTGGTATAACTTCTTCAGCACCGGAGACCCTGCAGAAGTGCCTAATGATGCCATTTCTTTAGGTGAAGGCTTACCAACGTGATGCTAACCACAGTGTGGTGGAAGAAGACACTTTACCTTCAAGGTCCTATCAGCTGGTCTAATAATGTGATAAATATGAGACACCTCAGTAAGAGAAAATGACCAAATTCAATTACCTACATATGTGTGAGAACCCCTGAGTACATGAGAGGCTCAGAGACAAAGAGGGGAAGATAAGGTATCTAAGACATTCTGAGATAGGTAGGGTTCAGGTTAGGTACTTTGGGGCTTTGGGAGGTAACTGCATATGTTCAGCAATTATGAGTTTGCCCTGCCATGTAGACAGGTTAAAAGTATTTCTGGTGGTAACTCTTACCATGAGCCAGGCCCCTAATTTAAATTCTTCTAGATGGTTGGAGGGGGGGGGAGGGATGTGGAGAAAGGGGAGAGAAGTTTCTATTGAGCCCGCCGGGTCTTGGTTACCTTTAGCTCAAAATAATCCGTATACTGCTGAGGCACACACTCCTTAGGCCAGCTCGTTCCGCATCCCCGACTATACTATACTAGGTCACGCAAAGCGGAACTTCAGATCTGAAAGACCTCCCTTTCCTTGGATCTTCCATTCGCCCACCTGGTTCCTCCGTCCCTCCAGAACAAATTCAGCCAGAGTCACCTCGTCTCAGATGAGCAAGGTAAGGCCAAAGGGGGTTAGTATTTCCCACTGGGCTACGGCTGACCCACGTGAGATGAGAAACCAGGCCATCAACGCCCACCCTAGCCACTTTTGTCCTGTCACACTCCCTGGCAGCAGCCCATCACCTCAGTGACCCTCAGGACCCCTGACTTTACACATACTTCCCTACTCACACCCCCCAGGAGGCCAAACTCTCTTCCAGAACTCAGGATACCAAAGGATTCAAACTGTCCTCTTTGCTCTGAGCTGGCTTTCTGGTCCTTTTACCAAATGCAGTACTAGTGTTCCCTCCCAAAAATGACAAAGAGGGATGGTGGTTTCGTTTATGTTTCTCCACCTAAGGTGCTGAGTCCTATGGGAGTGCTAAGTCTCCATGCATGGGGAAAAGAGGAGAAGCCCTTCGGAAGACTCAGAGGCAGACATAAACTGCTGATGGGCCTAAAACGGCGTGCTTCCCCCGGCACTTAAACAGACCGCCAGGTCTCTGGGCATCAGGTCAAGTGGCTTGCTTATGTTTAGATGTTGTTCCAAAAAATAATAATCGTTACGCACACAGATTTCTTAAATATTGGATTCATAATCTGTTTGGAAGCTACCTGGGATTGGAACAGATGGAGAGAGGGGCAGGCTCCCGCCTCCTGCAGTCCAGCGCAGGGACGGGCTGAACCGTCACGCACGCTGTGAGCATCAGACTCCCAGGACACGCGCGGTGGACGGTGCACAAGATGGGCACTCCACTGTCTATACAAACAGACGTTCCATGACAAGGCTTCAGTGTAATCACGTCCATGTGGAGTGCAAATTTTTGTGAGGAACTTTCTAATCTGCTGTGGGCTGGCTAAAACCAGAACAAGGTCTGCTGTCTGAAGGTGAGAAAAGAAAGCTTTTGAGTGCAAATGAGAGAAGCCAAAAGCAGTGAGAGGGCAAAAATCGCCCTCATGCTCCATCCAGTTGGATTTCCGACCAGAGAGAAAAGGGTGTCCCAGTTGGCAGGTATCTAGAAATACCAGTTGTCTCATGTATGAGCTGAGAAGCAACAGGACACACAGAAGGTGGAAGAGCCTGCACTTAGACAAACTGTCACGGGTGCCAGGGAGTTCGGAGCCACTTCACGGAACCCCTGACTGCCACCTGCTCTGCAGCGTCCCCATGCCTCCCTGCCACCCCTCCCCCAGTCACACTCTGTCTCCTGTGGCTGACTTCTGTCCTAAGGGTCTTTGGCGGATCCTTCTCCTCTGCCTCACCCTCAATAAATGCCTGCTTTTCGGTACTCTGTTTACCACATCCCAGCAGGCTGGCATTCTCGAATGCACCCTCGGTTACTGTCTCTCTTTTTCTGTTTTGCCCTACACACACTCTCCTTGGATGGTCGTAGGTTCTAACCAACCTCTCAATCCTGAAGTCACCATATCTTTAGCTCTGACCCCTGAGCCTGGACCCATGTTTCTAAACGGCCTCCTGGGCAACTCCACCTGGAAATCCCACAGATGACTTTACCTGCAGAGCCAAGCTCAGTGGCTCCCCCACTGCTCCCCCCCACCCCACCCGCAGCCCCACTGCAGCTCATGCCATCAGCAGACAGTTCTATGCTAGAAGCTCAGTGCTGATTTTGACCGTGTGTCTCTCCTCTAACCAAGCCCTAGCGACTCTTGCTCAGAAACACTGCATCTCCCCTCCCTCCCGGCACTCCAGCCTCATGGCCCCATCCTCTCTCCCCAGGTCACTGTGAGAGCTTCTGGACTCATGCTGTTCTTCCATCTGCCTGCCCCTCAGCCCTGCCCTGGCCCTGCAGAGAGTCAGCAAGTTCACACACCAGGGACACCCTTTAGCGGCTCTTCGTCACCTCTAGGTAAGGTCCTGCATTTCAGCAGTGAGGATACCAGATCCCTTACAACTTGGCCACTGCCATCTTTTCAGTTGTGCCTCGCACCTGCCTGCCCTGAATCTCTAGGTCACAAATCTCCAGTTACACCACTTTTCGTTTCTGGCAAGCACGTCAGTCAGCTCACACTGTTCACTGACCCAAGAATTCCCTTCCAGCTTTCCGCAGGCAAACAGGCACAGACCCGGCCTGCTCCGTGAACTCACCCTCCCCTGCTCAGTTTCCGTCAGCCTTGCCTGTGCTTCCCTGGCCCTTTTATACATACCTTCTTGTCTGGTTTTCTGCTTTACTTTAGTGCCCTCTGGGCATAGCACATAATAGGTGCTCAACAAATGCATGCAAAAATGATATATGGATCAGAGAAGAGGAAGGAAGATCACAGAGATGTGTGGCAGAGAACAAAAACAGAATCAGAAACCAGAAGAGGTAGAGGCAGAGAATATCAGATTCTTGAGAAGAGAGCCTGGGACCAAGACAGACTTGTCTGGGACGGGGAGCAAGCCAGGAAAATGTGAAAAGCTCCTGGTGCCTCAGTGGGCACAGCAGCCATCGAAGACGAGGGGCTTCTATTGTGTGTGTGTCTACATAACCGCCGAGGGAGACCCAGTCGGTACCTGAACCTCCACCCCGATGCAGTCACAGCCAGAGTGCCCTGGAGTGTGCAGGCAAGACTCGTGCAGTCCACAGGAAGCATAGGGAGGGAAGCCAGGCAGCCCCCTAGTGTGTGAGCCATGCTAAGGAGATGTGCTGAGCCTTGACCGTGATAAGAGTTTTGTTACAGCCCACAAGGGAAAGCACGGGATGAGAAATCAGCAGAAGGGGCCCTGGCACCAGCTCTGCCACACAGCAGTCCTGTGACCCTGCTCATGTCATAGATCTCCATTTCACAGAAGGGAAACTGAGGCTTAGAGCAGTTTTGTAACGCCTGGTACATGCTTGCCTTCCCCATGGGATGGCTGAAGGAATGAGAGAAGATTTATGTGAAAATCACAAAGCGTGACACATGTCTTCGATGACTTACTACTAATTTCCTAAGATCCACACAGTATACCAATTCTAGCTGGTGGTTACCTCATGCTCACTGATGCTACTTTTACAACCCCGTTTCCATGGATAAAAGGTAACCTGACAAGCAACATTCATAAACTGTATGACCTGCATAACCACTTTTCTGCAAAACAGTTTTACAGCATAAACCTCGGTAAGTGTTTCCACTATATTATAAATAAAAGTGTTGTCAGGATTCCACCTCCAGAAATGCATGAACTCCAGTTATAAACACTGATTTACATTCCACAATGAGGAATTTAAAAATAAGCCCTTAAAAATCAAATGGTAACAATACACTCTGAGTGCATAACTCTCAAAACTATGAGACAAGGTCTACTGTGATGTCCACTTTCTAGATGAAGGAACCAAGGTGCACGCAGGAAGCAAGCGGCAGAGGCAGATTTCAAAGATCAAGCTGTCGATCCCTGACGTGTATGCTTTCTGACACTTGATTATTTTGATTATCACTGTCTTGTGCTTTTGTAAACAGGCCACTGTGCTCTTTATGGACAACCAGGACCTCTTCCAGCCTGCCTTGTCTGTGCTCCCACAGTCTTAGGTTCATTAGAAGAAGCCACACGATTAACCAGTCAGCTCCCTGCCAGCCCCGGAGCTTTCTGAAAGCAGGTACCACGTATCCGTGTCTTCCCGATGTCCAGCCTCCAGTGGGTTCTGACTCTAAGCGTAGTGTTTGTGTACAAGTAACACCATACTAATGGGCTCAGGCAGGGTTTTGAGATACATTAAAGCAACAATAACAAAAAAAACAAGTTTCACCAGTGAAATACTTCAAAAGCTTCCTTCTCTCACCCTCCTGGAAAACTGGCCCTATTTAAGGGATCAGTGGCCCCCCTCTTTATGGCAAGAGGCAGTTTATGAAGGTCTTACACACACTCCTTCATAAAATCCTCACAATTCTGAGAGCTGTGGAGAGCAGATAATGGTGTTCACATTTTGCAAATGAAGAAACTGAGGCTCACAGAGGTTAAGAGACTGGTCCAAAGTCACTGAAAAGTTAAGGGGAAATTGGGAACAGGACCTGCATCTTTGAACCCCAAGCCCGGTGTGCCCTCTCCCCTATCCCATAATTATTACCCATCATCGTCTGACAGTCTCACGAGAGAAGATAACCTAGCAGTCCTCTGGCTTCGGCCCATGAGGAAGAGCCCTGTGACGCACACTGAAGAAGGGGAGCAGCTGGCCCTGCGGCCTAAGATGCTAAGTCAGCCTCGCCTGCTGCTTTGCCGGGTCCACTCCCGCCTTTCCCTGGCCGTGCACACACTTTGCAGGATGCTTCTTAACCTTCTGTCCCAAAGTGTAGCTCCGTTTCAGCGTTTCTGTTTTCTTAAACATGGTTTGCTAGTGTTCTACAGACTTACCTGAACTTACTCGTTCTGTGGTATGGGGTACAGGTACCTGACTAATTATTTAGGAAGGCTATTGTTCTTTAACCTGCGGGTACCACTCTTTGAGAACTCTGCTAGCTAAGTGCCCCTTACTTTTTCCATACTGTGGCGGCATTTTATTTCTTCTGAGCAAAAGCCACTCTCATCTGTTATGCCAAGCATCTGTCTTTATATTTTAAGAGCAAATTCTTCCAAAATAGAATAAGACCTATATTTATTTTCTGAACAATGACTTAACTTTTTAGATTGCCAACCAATTTTAGCTCATTTGCCTAATTCTCACCAAGAAGAAATATCATGGAGTAAAAGTCTTTTAAAAAATAGAAGTATTTTACCATTTAACTATAATATTAACAAATGCTTTTACATTAGAAGAAATCAGTTTTGCCAATTGTGAATATTTACTATAAGGAAGGTAATAACAATCATAAATACATATCAATGGATTTGTCCAGAGTGTTCTTAATCAATATCCATCTCCTACCACAGAAATGCTGTGACCCAGCATCTTAAATTGAGAAAAACTATAGTAAAAACTGTTTCTTCCTCATCCCTAAAAGAAAAAATATTATCTTAAATTATCTACTGAGATAGAAATAAGAGGCCAGGGTAGAAAAGTGTGAATTGAAAGTAGTGAGTAATCACAACATATTTATATATTCAGTAGCATGTCTAAATATATCTTTCTTAAAATAGCTCCAACCATTAAAGAAGATGGAACGTGGACTTCCGGCCAAGATGGAGGCATAGGTGGACACACTATGCCTCCTCGCACAACCAAAATTAAGGACAACAAAGATTTAGAAACAAGAAAACAACCAGAACTGATAGAAAATTGAACTGTACAGAAGTCCAACAAACATTCATCCAGACTGGTAAGAGGGGCGGGGTCACGGCAGGAAAAAGTGGAGGTTGGCGGACCCAGGTGTGCAGGCAGAAGTGGCTGGCAGATCCCAGATGTGCAGGCGGTAGCTTGCAGACCCCAGGCATGGGGTGGCAATGGTGTAGACCAGTGAAGCTGCGCAAGGCAGCTGGCTGATGAGGTGATCCTACATTTGCACGCAGATAATCCAGGCGAAGGGGAAGTGGCAGAAGGGACTGGAATCCAAGAGAGAGCGGAGCAAGCGCCATTGTTCTCTCTTGGACCCCACCCCCACATACAGCATCACTACCCAGCAACTGGGCTGCCCTGCTCTGGGGAACACCTAAGGCTCTGCCCCTCACTACAGAACAGCCACGACCAGACCAAAAAGAAAAAGAAAAACCCCAAAATGGCTCAAACAGGAGAAAAAATGAAAGCCCCAGAGTCAATTCATCTAAGTGATCAAGAGATAGCCAACCAATCAGATGCACAGTTCAAAGCCCTGGTGATCAGGATGCTCACAGAACTGGTTGATTTTGGTCACAAATTAGATGAACAAATGAAGGCTACACTAAGTGAAATGAAGGAAAATGCATGGGGAACCAACAGAGATGGGAGGAAAACTGGGAATCAAATCAATGGAGTGGACCAGAAGGAAGAAAGAAACAACCAAACAGAAAAGAAGGAAGAAACAAGAATTCAAAAAAATGAGGAGAAGCTTAGGAACCTCCAGGACATCTTTAAACGTCCCAACATCCAAATTATAGGGGTATCAGAAGGGGAAGAGGGAGAGCAATAAGTGGAAAACTTATTTAACAAATAATAAAGGAGAACTTCCCCAATCTGGCAAAGAAAATAGACTTCCAGGAAGTCCAGGAAACTCAGAGAGTCCCAAAGAAGGTGGACCCAAGGAGGAACACACCAAGGCACATCATAATTACATTAGCCAAGATCAAAATGAAGGAGAGAATTCTAGAAGCAGCAAGGGATAAGGGGACAGTCACCTACAAAGGAGTTCCCATCAGACTGTCAGCTGATTTCTAAAAAGAGACCTTACAGGCAAGAAGGGGCTGGAAAGAGGTATTCCAAGTCATGAAAGTCAAGGACCTACATCCAAGATTGCTCTATCCAGCAAAGCTTTCATTCAGAATGGAAGGGAAGGTAAAATGCTTCTCAGATAAGGTCAAGTTAAAGGAGTTCATCATCACCAAGCCCTTATTACATGAAATGTTAAAGGGACTTATCTAAGAAAAAGAAGATAAACAATATGACAGTAAAAAGACAGCAAACTGACAGATGTTAACAACCACATCTAAAACAAAAGCAAACTAAGCAAACAAGTAGAACAGGAACAGAAACACTGAAATGGAGATCATGTGGAGGGCTAGCAACAGGGGAGTGGGAGGAGGAGAGAGGGGGGAAAAGGTCAGAGAATAAGTAGCATACAGTAGGTAGAAAATAAATGGGGGGGCAAGAATAGTGTGGGAAATGTAGAAGCTAAAGAACTTATGACACATGGACATGAACTAAAGCGGGGGGAATGTGGGTGGGAGGGGGTGTGCAGGGTGGAGGGGAATGAAGGGGGGAAAATGGGACAACTGTAATAGCATAATCAATAAAATATATTTTAAAAAGATGGAACGTAATATTGGTTAACTGTTACAAAAATATTATGAGACATGCAAATCTCCAGTCTTAAATAAGGTAAACCTTAATAAGCTTTACTAAGGTTACACTGAAATAGTAAACATAGGTTTATTACACAAAATAGAAGCACACCCTTGTGCAAGGCTAACCAGGAATCAATACAACAGCGACGCTGCCCTCCAAAATCAAATAAGTAAAGGTATCATTCCAGTTTTTAAGACCTCAAACTGTTTAAGTTTAGGGAAGTAAAGAATAGGTAGACTATTTTTAAGTTGATAACACGATTCCAACAGTCAGCGCTATAGAGCCTTTCCAAAGACCTCTTTGCGCAAGCAGTCCCCGGAGGGGCCACAGATGAGCTGCTCAGTTGAAGTTAAACAGTTACAAAGGCCAAGATACTGCACTGGTCAGAGACCAGAGCGAACAACTTTTCCCTGCTTGTTTGGTTTACATGCACTACTTAGGTAAAGCAAGTGAGAGTTTTAAAAGCAGAGGAATATTTTGTCAGAAGAGAAGTTAATTGAACCTTATCTGTGGTTACTCCAAGTAATTTCTCAGTCAGTTTTACTCTTACTTTCCTTTGTAAATGAGAAGTCAAGCATTGATTCTAGAACATAATTTCAGAATCACAGCTTTTAATCATCCATTAGGGTAAGTTTGGGGCCACAGAGATAACTACCTAAGATACTACATGGAGAATGAGGACTGGTTAAGTGAAAACATATTTTAATAAAAATGTTATCTGTAAGAACTTGAGTTTTTAATTACACAAAATATAAGAGCTAGGGAGTATAAACAGTAAAAACCTCTGTCCTACTTGAAACTTTTCATGGAAGATGCTCAAAAAAGAGATCAACTGGCTTTTCTGGGTTTCAGTCTTTCTTCCTGCCTCTGCTCATTGTTACGAAGGGAAAGCAATAGGTCTAGAATGGGTACAGGTGGAGAAGCGAAGCAAACAGACGGCTACAAGCTTAAATTGTGGAAGCGAAGAGTCACCATTTAAAAAGGGAAAAGCATGGGCCCCACGCTCCCATTGTAATTCAAAACAATACTGCCCACCATACCTTTCTTCAGACTCTTGTTTTACAAGCAATACCCATCCTGCTGCATACTCCAGCCCCTGCACCCACTGGACAGGTACTGTGTCATCCTCACCAGCAGGTGTTACACTTACTTATTTTACACCAAGCCTTCCATTGTAAAGTCTCCGCCATCACTGCAGCCAAGTGAGACACTTCAGACACTACTCAGTGGTGGAGTTGTGACACATGCCCAAGCGTGTGAGGCAAGCCTGAAGTCAACACGGCGATTCAACAACCGACCCGGCCAAGAACACATTGCCTAATTCTGAGCCCAAGGTTGCCTGGCTAGACCTAGATTCTGGAACGGGAATATGGCCACACAGAAACTCGCCCATTTAGAACTTCCACAGACGAGTCAAGTGCGGCACGAGCACAACAATGACCTAAGATGTACTTAGTATCTGGTCTTATGCCAAAAAAAACAACAGTTGGGTCTGAGAGCCACGGACAATTTTCCTCCGACACATGTCACTTCTAACAGTCATCTGTATAAATATGTTATTGGTCTACTTCTTATAACTATGCCAGTGAGGGAACTTGCCTTTTGTTTGAACCATCAGCACTGAGGAGGTCTTATCAAGTAGGAAAAATGTATTAGTCATATTTTCACTTGTACATTACATCCTCTTTCTGTCATTCATTTAGGCAGTTAAATAAACGTTTTTGAAAGAAAGGACAACAGAATCTGGCAGTATTTGCAAGAGTAAAAAAAATTAAAAAAAAAAAAAAAAAACGACAGATGAATCTGCAATTCCTAATGACCACTGTACCCAGAGTCCAAGACCGGTAACCATGTAAGGCCGCCATGAAAGACACAATGGCCACTGTGCGGGAGAGAATGGAAACAGGAATGAGGAGGGGTAGCAATTTCTAACCACAATAAGGTGTAAGTATTAGCCCCTGAGAAACGTTTCAGTCCAATGTTCGGCAACATACAAATTGAAAGGAAGTTCAGAGAACCAAGTGATTAGAAGAGTTTGACAAGAGAAATGGCAAGAAAGCTTACACTCGATGTAGACATGTGTATGATATATACTGCTGTATATACACAAACCACTATTCACATATTGAAATATATCTTCTAAACCTACAAATGAATAAGGACAGGTATAAAAAAACCATGAACCTCAAACATTATGATTTGAATTACTTCCCTCTGATGAGGAGGGTTCAAATAAACACCTAACCTGTCTATGCACTTACGGAGTCCGCAGCTCTCAGGACAGGCCAACAAATGTCTTATTTATAAGAACCCCGAATTCCTTGGGAGACAGGCTAAAGGAAACTCTTCAACTCATTACTGGTAGTTAGGCCACCAAGACACCAAAGGAAAGACAAATGCTGCTCTAATCTGAGGAGGGGGACTGGAGTATCAGAGGTAGCACCAGAACAAAAAAAATTGGACAACTAACACCTTAAGTGCAAACCCCTAGGCTTGGAAGACTGTTGATTCAGGGAGAAATGCTTTTCACGTGACACTAGGTGATGCCATTCATAGCCACCCCCCCGCCCCCGCCCCCACCGAGTACTCCAGGCCAGCTCCCTAGGACAGTCTTCTAAATTCTGGACAGGAGAGGAAAGAAAGGTTATAGAGCAGTGGAAAGGAACAATGCTGGAGGGTCAGAGTGAAGGCAGAAGCCAGTCAGCAGCCTGGGTGGTGAAGAATGCCTAAAAGAATCCTGATCTCCTGGGAGGATGCTCCCGACCCATGTGGCATCAGGGTTAGAGGGTGGACACTAGCACTGGCAAGAGCTGTGGACAGGCAGAGTAGAGACAGACAGTGTGGGGAAAGAATAAGGGGCCCATGTGGAGGCCCAGATGGAACACCACTGGCTGGTGACTCCAGCTTCAAACTTCCTGGATTCTCCCCTAATCCGCAGATGTGGTCATGGCATCTCCCCTTACACATAACTGAAGGAACTGCGGAAAGAGTGCGGACTACCCCAGCAAAGAAAGCTGGACATGTCTCCCTGATAACGACTTCCTGCAACTATGAGTTAAAAGCCCACCTTCAAACACCTTAAGCAAACCCCACCCAGTGACCCACGTTGATGAAGAATGGGTATGTGGTGTGACGAAGTCTGTGGAAGTCCACAGCACCAGGCATGCTGACACATCCGGGAAGGGCCGGGGAAGCGGTGTTAGGAGTTATCCCAACAGCCCAACCTCCCGGCTATCAAAAAGCTCCTGACAATTTCATTTTATATGCATGCAAAAGGAGGGAGAAAAGACTTACAATGTTGCCCTTCCTGAAATTCAGAAATATCTTAAAGAAATTACAATGACACCTCTACATTTGTTTCTCTTTGCAGCAGAGTGCTTTCAATATTCAAGTCTAAGTAAGTAAACAGACAGCTGAGAGATTTAATCCTTTGTCTTACTTAGACCCTGCCAATTCAGAAAGTAAATACTCTTGCAAACAAATGTTTAACTGACAACTAAATCAAACACAGTTGAGGATTAAGTGGTTAACTGAAAAAGATTGAATAAGGCACAGTCTGTACCTAATTTTTCAAAGACATGGACCTCTTCAAAATCCAAACTATGTCTAAATTCTGCAAATTAGCAAATTAATCAACATATCATCACCTGATCAGCCTCATGGCATGAAACCTCTCCTACATTTTCAATACCCCTGTACAATCAATGCATAAGCCTATGACTTAAACATTTATTTGCATGAACTGCCCACAATAACAGCTTATAAAACCCTTATTGTGCACCAGAAGCAATTTTTTGGAAGAAATTTAATGGAGTTACAGTTTGGCCGCTGTTCAAAACTTAGAATTATGTAAGAGTTAATATATTGTGAGCCCTCTACATTCAGTGAAACGTACATCTCAAAACCTTGTTTCTTTCCTTCTAAGCCTAATATACAACGGCATTATAAACACAAGTGCAATTTTTAAAAATGCTTTACAAACAAGAATGTCCGATAGCTGACAGAAATAATATAAAACGCTGAAAACCAGTCAAAGTAGGGTTCGCACGTGCATGTTTTCTTCTACAGCCATTTTTTTAAGGTGGCAAAAGTTTCGTTTTAGGAAAAGTTCACAGGTTACGTTTTGAAGAGTGCTAAATACTTCTGGGCAAAAGTACTGAACTTCACAGCCATTACCGCGGTTACAGGCGGCTGGGGGGAAACAATGTGCCGGGCAACTTAACAGATTTCTACGGCTCAAGTTCGCTTAAAATACACAACAAAAGTCACCTTGGCTTGGCGATAATTACATCAGCCTGGAGCTTGTCAGTTTGGAGCTCCACCAGACCTGGGAGATGCTCGCGCCGGGGCGTGAGGATGCCCCAGGGGTCTTTTCTAAAGACCTCCGGAGGGCAGTGGCTTGGCCCCGGGCGGAAGTTCCCAGGCTGCAGCCCCCTCTCGAACGCACCTGCCCGTGGGCTCGGGGCCGCGCGGACCGCGCCCGGGGAGCTGTCAGCCGCCGCGGGAGCGGCGGGGCTCGCAGTCCGGCGTCCCCCGGATCCCGCGGCCTAGCGCCGTCCGCTCGCCCGCCTCACCTGCGCGGCCGCGACGCCGCTCCCGCCGCCGGTCGCTCTCGTAGAAGCCCAGCGTCTCCGTGTGCTGAGGAGCCAGCGGGGGCCCGTGACCGCCGCCGCCGGGCTGCTCCGCCTGGCCGCGACCGTCGCGCTCCCGGCCGTCCGCGCCACCGCGGCTGCCTTCTCCCGGGGCGGCCGCGTCGCCGACGCCCGCCATGTTCCGAGAGCAAACTAACCCCGCCGCCTCCCTCCAGCCAGCCGCCCGGCCTCCGCCTCCGGCCGGCCCCCTTCCCGCCTCGCCCCGCCCCTCCCCGGAGCCCGTGCCGCCGCCGCCGCCGCCGCCGCCGCCATCCGCGGCTTGTCTGCCGGCGCGCGCCATTGGCGTCAGCGGCGCGTACGAGGCGGCCGCCGCCGCCGCCGCCGTCACGGCGGCCGCCATCTTTTTACGGATCTCTCCGTGGCGCGCTGGGGCTTCCCGCGCCGCCGCGGGCTCTGTAGTCCCGGGCCCAGCGCTGGGCTCCATGCCGCCCGCTCGTGCGGCAGGGGACAGTGGGCGCCTCCGGGGCTCCGGGCCGGGCCCCGGCGGCACCGGGCCGGCGGCGGCGGTGGGCGCAGGGTCCGCCGAGGAGTCCCGGGGCGGCGGCCGCTGTGCCCGCTGCCCGCCGTCTGCGAGGTGTCCGGCCGCCCGCCCGGGGCCCCTTTTGCAGGCTCGGTGCCCGGAGTGAGTTGGCGCCGCCGGCCCGATCTTGGCACTGGTCGCCCGACCACGGCGGCGAGGGCCGGGCTCCAGGTCCCCGACCCCCGCGGGGCCCGGCCCCATGTGTCCGCTACTGGGGCTCCATCTCTGCTGCATATTTTTGGTCGCCCGTCACATTCCGAGGTCTGGGTTTCCGTTGGCAGTTTGCAAAGCACTTGGGCAAGAAGGAGCTCGGGGAAGCTGTCCAACAGGTGGGGGCGCGGAGGGAAGCGTCGGGCCTCAGGGACTCAGCCCGAGAAGCAGGGTGCTTTGTGCTTTTAACGCGCCCAGGACACACTAGACTGCCCTTCGGGTTAGGGTTAGGCTACGGCTCTTGGCAGCCGTCGTACCCGGGCTCCATCACTGGGCGTCTGCTCTGCTTGGGGCGGACCGTCCTTTGCAGCGGTGGCCTGTCCCTTGGCACGGAGCGCGGTGTCAGACCACCTGCCACAGGTGCCGAGGAAGTGAAGATGATACGGGAAGGGGCCGAGGCACCTTTGCCTCCCTCTTTCCACAGGGTTGCTGCTGGCTCCAGAGAGAGGGACGGTGGCAGGTCAACTTCCCGTGTGCCACCTTCACGACTCAACCGTGCCACTGTTACCCTTTTTGTTAGGAAAAGGAAAACTAATTCCTCCCTTTGAACATGAAGCTGTCTGCAGACTCCCCTAGACCTAAACTTGAGAACCAGATGTAAAGGGCCTGCAATGAGCAAAATCGAGTTCGTGCTGATTCATCAAAAGACCCTAAGGGTTTGTTGACACTAGTGAACACCTAGTTGCAAAATCGCAGCGGGTTTAGATCAGAGTGGCTGTTTTCTCCGCTGCGTGGCTGGGGCAGCCCCCTAGCAGTCTGACCGCGACGCAGGAGGCAGCGCTGGGGGACCCAGATGGACTAAGCCCTGCAGCTGGAAACTGACCGTCAGGCATCTCGTGAAAGGGGGAACGGGTGCCTTTGGAAATTGCTCATCCTCCCCATAAACGGGAACAGTTCACAAGACTACAAGACTACATTTCTAAACACTCCTGTGACCAACCTCCATGAAATTCTCTGTTTGGGTTATACTTGATCAAAACAGAACCTTAATCCATCAAAAACAAAAGCTCTAATCAAATCACCAGAGTCGTTTTGAAATCAAAAGCTACCGAAAATTTTATGGCTTCTAAGTTTGCTTACAGCCCAAACTCTATTATTCTCTGATCTTTTATAGTCTTAAGACCCACCCCATTCCTATTGATTGTCAAGAAGGAAGTAGGGTTTTATTGCTTGTGTGTGTAAGTTCCCATTTATTGTCTCACCACGGTTATTGGCTTATCGCCCCCCCCCCTTTAACTCAGCAGGTGCCAGAAGGGAAAAGATTTGAATTTTTTGTTTCTTTAGGCATCCAGTTATATTGCAGGGATGGATGTCTCTCATTTTCTATGTCAAACCTGAGGAAAGACATTGAGTACCAAAGGCTGTGCGTATCCTTTCAGATAGCAAAGAGAGAAAAGAAGCAGCGTGTCCAGGTACTGAAAGTGTTACAGAGCAAAATGAGCAAAGTGAAAAAGGGAGAGCTGAGGGATTTGTAGTATCTCGTCACCTGGGTCTTTTCACTGGAGCTGCATTACTTTATAGGACACTTTGGGAAACTGCACAGAAGTGCAACAAACAAACCGGTAATGAAATTAACATGCTAAAAAGCTTTTTTAAAACAAGCATTGATATAAATATTTTTTCTAATTAACACTATTCTTCCTTTGGGTAGGTACTGGATAATTAGATAATCAGCTTATTGGATATAAAAAGTTGTTTTCTTTGAGTTAATTCACCCTGTTGCCAAGATATTAACAATCTCAGCAAGGGTGTTTTCAAACATAACCTGCCCTCCCAACCCCTCTGTATTGAGCAAATCTGAATCCCAGATTCAACCAACCTAAAACTGAACATATTTGAAAAAAAATCAGAAAGTCGATCACTAAATGATACAGTATAACAACTATTTACATAGTATTTACATTGTATTAGGTATTATAAGTAATCTACAGATGACAAAGATGTGCATAGGTCATACTATGCTATTTTATATGAGGGACTTACTTGAGCATCCTCAGATTTTGGTATCTGTGGGGGGTCTTGAAACCAATCCCCCATGGAGACCAAGAAACTTGTCCGTCTGTATGTACTCTAAATCTTGAAACTATTAAGTTACAAATAATCTTAAGAACTAGTTACACAGCGCAGAACAACCAGCTGTTCTCTGAAGCAAGTAAATGGCAGTTAAAATACAGTGTTCTTTGTATCTGTCAAAAAGAAAGAGGCCTAGATTTATAACACCGCCATTAGAAAACAGTAGAAATATTTCACAACCATATGATCCCCACCATTAAAGAGACATCAAATAACATTTTGAGTTAAATTATAAAAACAGGTTTTGGATGACAATGAGGTGCAGCAATTCAATTTAAACCTTGATTCAGCAAATGGTGAGCTGCGTGCTGTCAGCACGTTGCTGCAGTAGCTTGTAGGGAAAGGCATACTCCGCTGGGGGGAATAGTTTCAACAGGGGGAAGTGATGAACAAAGAGCCTTATATGTAAACTGGCAGAGAGCAAAAAAAAATTTCATTGTGTTAAGAAAGTTTAGTTAAATGGATTTGTACGTTCAACATTGTATCTTAATATATATATAATGATGAATATATAAATTCGATGAAAAGTTTGTAAAACTACCCCATGTATTATTAATTGTGTATTCTCGTATCTTCTGGTTGTACTACCCACCACGAGGCAATTGTATGTTGAAAATACCAAACCACTAAGTGTGTTTTAAAAGAATGAAAATTTGGTGAGTAATATATTCAATTTTTAAAAATAAATGGAGTGACTTTATATTTTATTAAAGATTTAATAATTGTGATTTTTTAGGCTAAGTGAAATATATTGAACTCATGACTATTAACGATGATTCAAGCTCCAGAAAATTATCTTATGAAGCTTATAAACTCTAGCGTTTAGTGTCTTTCCTTGGTAAATGGGGCAATACCTTTTTATAGTAGGAACTGAAAAAACATAATTTCCAGTTTTCTTTCTCCTTCGTGGTAACCGAATGCCATCTAGACTGAGTCAGTTTTACTTTTCCACCACGAAACAATGTGCAAATCTCTTCATAGCACTTCTAGTCTATTGCCCCTAAAACATTTGTGAGGTTAGCTCCATAGACTTTTCCTGAGTAAAAAAAAACATTACGTACCTTGCTGATGGGAGGGCCCCTGAAGGCCTGGACCCTCTCTGACTCTCCAGTTAGTCTTCTGACCTCAGGAGACTCACGCCACCCTTCTGTGCTTCGTCTGCCTTGCTCTAGAACGTGGGACCCATCCCCCTGATGGCCTCTTCCAAAATTTTGTCATAAAGCCCTTGCAAACCCATTTTCAGATTCTTGAACCCCCAGGGTAAGAAGAGCTAGATCTGCCTGTACTCTGAGTATCTGTGGAAACGTATAAAATCCTTAATTAGAGAACGACTTTGTAATTGGGTCTAAAATAAAGGGAATTCAAATGGAGTAACCCATCAAATGTCTTCAAGTCTTTAATGAACCTTCTTTATTATCTATCCATTAGTTCTTCGTCCATTCTGCACAAGAACTGATGGTTTCTGATGGCCTGTTCCATCCCTGCCCAGGGCCTCAGGGTTCCTGCATTTTGAACCTATCATACCCAGATATGCCTAAGTCCAAGAACGCTGCTCTGTCATGGCATTCAAAGGAACTGAAGTGGGATTTGAGATGATTACTGTTGTACATAATTTTCGGAATATAGATTCAACCACCACATTGAGTACAGTTTAATTCTATATGTCTCATTGGAAAATTTATTTCAGCAGAACGTGACTTCTGTTTTCTAAATCATAAATGCTATATATCTAAGTCACAAAAAGTTCTGAATTTAATTTAGTCCCCATTTCTTCAAAGAGAAAAGTAAGAGTTGATATTTTTTTAAAAAACAGAACAGTTTTGCAACTGATATTCGGAAGAAATAAAATACATCCCTGGGTCCAGAGCAAGCCTTTGAAGTGATTTATGTGAGTTTATTGAATCTCTAAGTTTCAATAATAATATTTTCTATTCTTGGCAACCATTTTTGGACTGATACTTAACTAGGTTTTATCCTGTCTGGACTTTATTCTATGAATTTCTAAAGGACATCAACTCAATTTGTTTCTGGGAGATGTAGGATAAATGGAATAATGTGTCTTTGATTCTAATGCACCTGTTACATCTCAACTAAGACAGTCATGGGCAAAATCTCATTTCTGAAAGCATTTCTCTGGCACACGAGTGTAGGACTGAAACCATTCTAAGCAGGACCTATTGAAAAAAGTATTTTGGTAAAAGAGATGTTCCGTAAAAGATAGTCTGTTCTAAAGACCTTAAAGTCGGTTTATGTGGTAAAAGTGCGTGAACATAAATCCATACTTTATTGGCTACTAGGATCTTTTATACATGATCAGATATTTTGATCAGATACATGATACAAAATAAGGCTTATTTTGTATTAGATTTAAAATTTCTGGAAAATTCCAAAATACTGCCGGAAGGCACCACGGTGACGACTGGGCAAGCTTTCCATTCTGGATTTCTCTCTTTATGGAGAAAGAACACTGTTTTTTTTTTTTTTTTTTTTAATACCCATAAAAAAATAGACGTGTCATGTTAGAATGGTTTTAATCATTTAGACAGTTAATTAACAAAAGTCTCTTTGCTAATTGAACTCAGACTTGCCAGTAAATTTTTTGGTAACTTGTCAAAATCCTTAAAAAAAAAATAATTCCAACTAGCAAAAGCTTTAATTTGAGAGTTCACGCAACAGATTTTATGTTTCACCTAATTCACGTTGCTAGAGCTTTTGAATTTTGCCTTTCAGTATTTCTTATCACCCTGTTTTTATCATTCCCTGCTGGTGCCTTATTTGTTTCTTTGGGCCACTGATCAAACATTAGTGGGCAATCAAGAGATTTTACAGGACATCGAAAATAAGTTTTTACTTCTTTCCTGGTGTTTCTATCAAACTTGCAGGGATCAAGATTACAGCAATATTTCTCTGTACTTCTGAACCCATCAAGCTCTTGTGGTTGCATTCTAATCTGTTTTCTAGTCCCCTTTTTGCTTCTGGGACTGTTAAACGTGAAAGTACTCTTTGGGTCTCATAAAGATCTGTTTTTTAAGTTTTATCTCTTTCTATGCAAACATGCAAACCTAAGTATTTCTCTCTCCCTTTTTTTTGTCTTTGTTATCAAAATGCATTGCAAATGCAAAATAAATTTTCAGATTCTCAAATTAATCCTCTCTTAGAGTTTCTGCTTTCTAGGTTTTAGAAATTTGTTTATGTGAGTTCAGGGCCTTAAATTTTCAAATTGCTCTTTTGAATTCACCTGTTATATTCCACCCCCCTTTTTCCAATATTCTAAGTTTACATTCATGCATAAAATTCTTCTGTAGTTTTGACATTTTGTAACTTAGTATCCATTTGAAATAATGAACAACTTTTACCCTTTTTCTTCTGCAGGGGTGTTAATAAATACTGCAACTTAGGTGTACAATTTCAGGGAGGAGAGCAATACTATGGCTCATTTTTCAAAATAGCAATAAAGAGAAAATATCTTGTGTCTGCAGCAAACATTCTCATCTTGGGACAGTTTTATCCTCCCAATACTGCTTTGCCTAAGCTGATACAAATATTGAATTCTCCTTCACTGAGCATATGCCCACTGGTGACAGATGCATGCTGGGGTTGAAAATCTGGCACGTTCAATTCACACATGAGTGTTAAGAAAATTGATGACCTCTGAACTTTGTCTCTGACCATTCATCTGTGCATTGTATTCAGCTGTGCAAAAATTCATTTCCAGTGCTACAAACCATTCTTTAATATTCAGTTTTAACATTACGGTGCTGGGATTTTTGGTTTGACGTGGTTAGCTAGATATTCTTTTTCTAGACAATACTAAGTTGCATGAAATTTGATTTTATTTTTATAAGCTTGATAAATGCTGTTTCACAGTTTGTAGTTTATCTTGACGTAGAGAATAAAATCTCATGGTAAGTGTTTAACGATACAAAAATGAGTTGATTTCATTGACTGGGTAACGAAATCTCCACTCTGTAATTTCTGCCATTTGTATCCCTTCTCAGGTTTTAATAGTGTTCCACAGAGAAAGCCCAGTTGGCATGCTATTTTAGGGAGAGTGCCCTCTTTTATGGTGGTATAACTGGCTTCTTTCTGGAAAGCACATAGTGTTCTTTCTATTACGGATATTTTTTAAAAACAACACATCAGTGAGAATTTTTTTTCCTGAATCTGTATGTTTTAAATACAGATTCAGATGGGCAGGGTCCATGGATCCTCCGGGGACCCACACAAACTCGTGGGTGAGCTCACCCATGCAGACATTTGCCTCTGGCTAACAGATGGTTTTCTCCAAACAATCTGTTTTGTTTTTCTTCTGTGCCAAGGTGGGTAAAACATTTGTGTGAGACTCGGCCACAGAATTTAATCTCAAATGGTGGCAATAGACTAGAAAAGGTCTTCAGACGGAGAGACAGCAGAGTGAAGTGCAGGAAAGCGGACACCTGGTGGCAGGAGACTTGGTCAGGACCCTGCGCTGCCCCTTGCTCCTCATCGAACTGGGGTGAGCTCTGACGGGAGGGCTCCATTGGCTCCAACTTCCCCTTCGTCTGCGGAATTACGAGATTTTCAGGACTTGTAATATTTTTCTTCTGATGAACTCAAGTATCCTATTCTAAATTGTGATGGCTACGTTACATTGCTCACCTTCAAGCAACAGACTCTAGTATCTCTTCGGCAAACACTTCTTGAGTGGTTTTTATGTGCCAGGCGCTGTACAAAGCCCCAGAGTAACGAAGATAAATGAAATGTGTTTCTTGTCCGCATTGCAGTGTGGTAAATACCACAGTGGAGGAACAAATGCAGAGCCCCGGGAGTTCTAAGGAGAGACCCATTTGGCTCTGGAGGGTCCAGGACAGCTCAGCAGGAAGTGGCATTTGAACGAGTCTTGGAAGATAGGCTTGCAGAGTTCAAACATGGGGCTGAGGAACACCAGGCAGTTGTAGGAGTGGGGACAGAGTGAGCGTGGTAGGAAAATGTGTAGTGCTGGGGTGGATCTTCAAGACGGAGTTTTAGTTTCCAGGGTTAACCATGGGGAGCGAATGTGGGTGACCAGGACATCGACTAGACAGAAGAGTGGGCAGAATGGTCTGGAAGTGGAATGAGGGGTTAGGGGATTAGAAGGTTGGTAACACCATCTCCGGGCCTTCTTCACAAGTTAGAGGATAATTCCCAGCTTTCAGCCTTGTATGGGGAGAG
Organism: Anoura caudifer; assembly: GCA_004027475.1. NCBI lineage: Eukaryota > Metazoa > Chordata > Mammalia > Chiroptera > Phyllostomidae > Anoura > Anoura caudifer. Next base: position 61,155 of record PVKU01002899.1, on the reverse strand, counting down.
ATTTGCGTGCCCACACGGCTGGGCAGGGCAGCTGGAACCTCGGTCTGTGTCTGCTGAGCATTCACTGTGCGTGAGGCCTTGTTTTCATATCCAAGTCCAATATCTAGTAAAAAATTTTCACCGAGGACTTTCTTTGTTGAAAATTTATCACAGCGTAACATTTGTAGAACAACAACAAAAGCAGAACTTTTAAAAACATGATCTGTTTTTTTATCTGTGAGAAGGCTGTAAGACAAAGGATTAGGTTTTTGACAGAAGTACAGCTACATTTGGATGAGAGGCAATGCATTCTTCACATAAAAAGTACCGCATTTCACCTTAAACCACAGATCAAACCATTTCAATGGTAAAATGGGATGATGGCTTGAAAGCGGCTTTTTGTAAACTTTAAAGCTATAGATTATGTTGAATAACAACAAATATCAGGAAGAACACACTATTAAATTTAGTCTGAGTCTCAGTCCTCTACCCCCAGAATTTTAGGCTAGGGTAAGAACTGTGTGTCAACTTGGAATCACTCTGTCTGGGCCATTTAATTTAGACGCATTATTTTAATGTAAGTGCTTTTACTTTGGCCGTCAGTATACAATTTTAATTAGCACTTGGAATACAGCAGAAGAGGTTGCTGAGGGACAAGACATGAAGAAATGCGCTCACCATGGCCTGCCTGAGGACTCGGGCAGCATCCAAGAAAGATGCTTTCAGCGTCACACTCGGTACTTCTGAGAAATACCTTCACCGGCACTTCTCCTCTTATACATTTAATCACTCCAGTGTTTTGAAAGTCAAAACATTGGCTTTAGCAGCTTTGTCATCAGTATGATGCTCAGAGAGAATATTAATTTCTTAGCTTATTCTGATGCAGCAACTGATGTGCAAGAGAGTTAAAGTCATTCTCTACATCTTCCCAGCATTTGCTTCCCAGCTTTGCCAGTCAAGTCCTCCCTCATCCTTTAAACCCCAGTTCTAATCCCCCCTCAGCCCCGGCCCCTGGCCCCGCACGGTCTTCCCTCACCTCCCTCTCACTGTTGGCCCTTCTCCTTTCTGTATGTGCCCATTCTCCACGCATCTCCAGCTGAAGGACCACACTGGGTTATAAGTACTTTGACTGCAGTATTCTTCCCCATGGACTCTCAATGCCACATTCATAGAAACTGTGTCTCCATATTGTATTTGGGTTGCCATCCAGTTAAAAGGCACTGCATGGGAGGTAGAAAAAACCTGCACTTTATAGTTAAACTATTCCGGATTAAATTCTAACTTACCTGGTGTGGGAACTTGGGCAAGTTACTTCACTTCTTGGAGCTTCTTTAAATAAAGGTTGTCATGCCTGCCATGAAGGATTGTTGTGCAGATTAAATGCGATCTGTCAATCAGTTTAACAAAAATGCGGAGGGGTCCTACTTCACGTGAGGCACAGTGCTGGGTACTGAGACTATCATGGTGCATAAGGCATGATCCTGCCCTGGGAACTTTCTAATTTAGTGGGAAAGACAGAGAGGAAAACAGAACATTGCGGATGAGTCTTGAAGGACACACAGGCATTCGCTGCACAGGTTCTAGGGGTCAGGGCGAAGGCGGGAGGATCTGCGGTGAAGTATGTGCAATGCCTTTGAGCCAGGGAGAGGGTGGTAGTCAAGCTGCAGAGAGAGGCATGATATGGCAGTGGGCATGGGTTTGAGGCTGGACATGTAAATGCCACAGGGAACCCGTAGAATGTGTGATCAGTTTGCTTTTCCTTGGCAGCATGCGGAGTGGTCTGAGAGAGGGAATCAGTGGGGCCAGTTAAGAGGATGTTACCTAGGTGTGGTGATGCCCCCCTCCCCCAATCCCTGCCGTGGCAGGGGCTGGAATGGGAATGGAGTGACGAGAATGTATTTAGGAGCCAGAAAAGGCACGGTATGCTCAGATATGGAGGTGGGGGAAAGGTGGTAAGGAAGGGGGAGGCATCAGGAAGAGGAAACACAATACAGATAAGTGGTTTGGGGTGCAGTGGGGAATGGAACGGGAGTCCAGTGTGGAAACTGTGGGGTGTGACGTGCCCAAGGGCAGGGCAGGACATCTGGCCTTCATCGTTTTGAGCCCTTGAATACAGGGTGGGGCAAAAGTAGGTTTACAGTTGTTCATATGGAAAATAATACAATAAATAGTAATAGAAAAATGAACTCTGTTCTGAACCTACTTTTGTCTGGCCCTGTATTTTGGCCTTGCTGGTTTTTTTTCTTGAATATAATCATTACCGTAAGGATGATACCAACACTGATGAGTTTTGTGGCAAAGATTTACTCTGGGGTGAGCTCCATTAGGGCAATTTGATTCCTTGACCCATTTTCTGTACAACATATTTAAACTGCTTCCAACTGTTTTGCTTTATTTTTATTTTACCAACATTATTTTCATCAGGATAAAATCTCTTTGGTGCAGATTTTACAAGGAAGGCTCGATTTTCCCACTTATTTTTCTTCATCTTTGTCAAATATTTACAGATGATAGCTTCTTGTGTGCTAAGTTTGCTTTTAGGCCCACTAGTTTTGCCATGGCAAACTTACTGTGTCAAGCTTTGCACGTGTAAACTTTTATCAAATTTTTGCTTTTTCATCAATTTGTAAGAAATAATACTTTTGACCACATGCTGTCTTTGCTGTTGTCAGCTGTAGTTTACATTTTTTAAAAATCAAGCCTAATTTTTTCCTGAAACAGTTTTTACAGTTTTTAAGTTTACTAATGATATGTGATTCTCAAGTCAGCTGTTCATTTTCAACAAGTTTGACTCTGTAGCACTTTGGCCCTCCAATGGACAGACTCAAAATGGCCTACTTCAGCCTGTCGGTGGCCAAGAGCAGGTGTCTGGGACATAGGACTTGTACATAGGGCTGGTGATGTGGAGAGAAATCTGAGGTCAGATATAGATCTGGGAGTCATTTGCATCTCGATGTGGAGGCCAAGGGGATGGGTGGCATCCCACGAGCCAGTGGAGAGCGTGAGGGAAGAGCACCTAAAAAACTAGAAGAAGCACTAATGTTCTGGAAAGAAATGGCCAGAGGAGGAAGAAGAAGGGGAGGAGGGGAGGGAGAGGAGGAGGAGTGCCAGCCACGAGGAGAGGCAGGAGGTAGGAAGAAACCCGCAGGGGGCCCAGGTCCAGGCAGAGGAGAGTGGTCAGTGATGACTGACGGGTGCGGCAGAGGGCACACAGGATCCGCACAGACACGTCCTTTAGATGTAGCAGCACTGACGCCATGACACCATGACAGCCATCCCCCACATGCAGAAAGACACCCAGCTGGGAGTACTCACAGGAGAAAAGGATGTGAGTGGGGACATTTGCACAGCTGACACTGGTTGTAGGACAGGGAGAGTGTTTGTTTACTTGTTGATGGGTTTATTTCCTTATAACAGGAGAGAGACTGGAGCGTGCTTACGTGCCAGTGGTTTGGAGGGAGAGGATGAACATGTAGGAGGGTTGGAATGGGACCCCAAAGAGCACATGAGGGCCCCAGAACTTTCCAGGGGGTGGGAGCCTGCAGCTCCACACCCAGTGAGCCATCAGCTGCATGAGCCCCAAGACACAGCCATCATAAATCGGCCCATCCAGTTGGGCCTCCACTTTGGTATCCCAAATAACCCTCTGATTCCAGATTGGACTCAGAGCTCTACCCTGAACTACCACTATTTACTCAATGCCTTTTTTAAAATGATTTTTTAAAACTTAATGCTTTAAATCCTCGGTCAAGGGATTTTATCCATTATCCCTCAGCCCACATTACTATCGCCCGTGAGGACCCCTGAGAATGTCCTGAGCCGGGCCTCAGATAGGCTCTGGTACCCTCGAGCTTCTGGGGGGAGGTGGGAGGGGGGAGTGGGGGCTGGGTGCAGTTAGCCCATCTAATTAGATCCATCCCTCAGAGGTCAGACTGAAGGAATAACAGAACTCTGGTCTGACCCACCCATCTCCTGCCCCTCCCACTTGTCCCGAGGCTGCACGAATTACAGCAAACTCCAGGTGCTCACCAGTAATGGGGTACTGGCCAGCACACCCATCAGATAGCCAGCCAGCCATCTCTTTGTTCTGTCTGTCTGGCATGAGGTTGAAGCGTGAAGACACACTGTCCGGGCCCTGGTGGAGCGCACGGCCCCGGGTGAGTTTGCTGTCGCGTGTGAAAGGCAGGCGACGGCCGGAACCAGTTTGTCTAGACAAGCCTGGATTGGTAGACGGCCTTAGGTTTTTTGTCTGGAGCAGCCCAGTGAGGCCAGCTGGACATAGGAAACACACTCTGTTTATCCTAATGCTTATCACCTGCCAGTTCACACAGCTCCAAAGGTTAACTTTGTTTTATGAAGCTGGTTAGGTTCCAGGCCTGGGATTACCTTAAAACTTGCCTCCTTAGGTAGCAAGCAAGACAAGCTACTGAATCCCCAGGACGTTGAAGAAGGGGCATTCTCTCTAGACCCCTTCCTATTTTCAGCTGGCCTCCCCCTCCACCCATCCCTGTTCTGACTCCCGTTTTTCCCCCCTTCAGGACAAAGTGCCAGGCAATTCCGTTGGCCTCTCTTGAGCCCGGACTACTTGTTTGACCTCTGTGGAGTTTTGTCCTGGGCGCATGAACGAAATAAAGGCCAGCCGAGCCACCGTGACCTGGCAAGTTCTCGGAGCCTCGGTGTCCGCTCTGCTGCTTCGTGACCCCACCGCACGCCCCACCTCTGGGTCCCAGGGCTGGCGCCCCATGCGGGTGGACAGGTCATTTTGATTTTTGAATGTTGGTGACATTTATGTGATTCCGATGTCCAGAGATGCTTTGTTTTTGTTGCCCTGCACCAAGCCATTATTCCCCTTGGGGTCTGAGTGTGTCTAATTACACTGAGAAAGAATAGGAGGGAAATTTTTCCCCCAAATGGAAGTGTGCAGTGAACACTACGCTAAAATGACCTGTGAACCAATTTCGTACAAACTTTAGACTCCCCTTAGTGTAGGCTGTTGGGGAAAGGGAAGGGCAGGAGAGCCTCCCTCCTCCCTAGGGCTCACTCTCTCTCTTCCCCCAGCCCCAACATGTGTCACAGTTCCTGGCCCCTGCCCCCTGCCAAAGAGTGGGTGGAGCTTTTCTGGTCCTCGTTCACAACTCACAGCGGCTGGGCTGGCTGTTTCCCTACCTTGTACCCTGTACCTCTGAGAGCACAGGATCAAGGCCAGGCTGTCTGCGGTGGGTCCCAGCCACACGGCCATTCCCAGCACGAGTCTTCTCTCTGCGGGGTGTGAGAGCTGGGTCCTCTCATTCTCAGAACCCAGGGGCCCTTTCCTCCCTAGGGTGGGGTGGGGGTGGGGCAGTGACTGTTAGACAGACAGCTGCCCTGTTCTACCCTCACATCTGCTCCCTGGGGCCCTGAACACGCAGGTGCCTCCGGGCCCCAATGCGGGCAGAACGGAGGGACACGAAGTAGAAACAAGACACAATTTAGGATCTGAACAGTATCCTGCCATACAAGCAAGAGCACTAACGGAGAAGAGGGCTTCTCCCAAATATTTAGAAAAGATACTTCTAACTTCAAAAAGTACTACTGGTGAATGACAGAGGCGTCCAGCAAGACTGGGGGAGGATTTTGCAGGCCGCTGGAGGATGGGGTAGTTGACTGTCTGCGGCCCCATCGACAGTTCTATGCTGCGAAGGGCTCTGCATCTTGTCTAAAGTCTTGTCTCCTCCGTTCTGCAGTGGAAACTCCTGTCTCTGAAGTGACCATTTTCTGGACACCTGAGTAAGACCTTGCAAGAGCAGGTCACGCAGGGTGGGAGGGCTCGGCGGGGCAGTAGATCCTAAGCGCTGTGGATACTGCGTTGTTTTGTGTGTTTGCGTGATCGAGGTCTGTAGATTCTGATGCTCTTTCAACAGTTCCTGAAAACGCTTTCTGGCAAGTCCGTAATTATTAGTTCCTTTTGTTCTTCCTTTTAGGAGTCTGGTGCAAAAGACGTGAATAAACAGTAATTGAGAAGGTGCATTTCTTTGGGTTCTGGTGAAAGTCAGACAGGATCCAGTCTCAGTGCTGTTGACCTGAGGGAATGATCTGTTAGACCACCTGTAAAACAGCGGTAATATTATTAAGGGATGTTATCAGAAAAGTAAGGTAATCTTCTCAGCAGAGAGACGGCAATTTGAGTTATATGTGCGTGTTTGTATCTATAGTGAGCTGAGGTTTTTACAAACCCAATTGTATGTGCACAGTAGGGTGCCTGGTAGAGTGGTCCTTATGTAGAGGTGAACACAGGAAATCATATTGGAGCATCACCCTTCATATAAATATAAGAATTTAAGTATGTCTTGGCTTTGGAACATAGTATACAATTAGCTTTTCTTTCCTAATCCTGCAATTTAGCAGACTTCTCAGTTTGTAGCAGTTTGGGGAGGAAATGAATACATTTTCATAAAGAGCCTAAAAGCCATCTGAGGGGGAAGAAGTCAGACACCAACTGTCTCCACCAAGGGTTAACATGAGGAAAACCTGCCACCATGGACTGTGGTGGCCCTGATCAAGGTGCGGTGACAGAAGAGGAGACTAAGTTCTCCCAAAGCAGGGAGTCGAGTCTGGCAGTGATTTGAGCTCCACACACTTGTCCCAAGTTACAGGGAGAGGGTGAGCCTGGCTTCGGGAGGTACACCGGTAGGAGGAGCCAGGAGACCGGGGGTCCTGTGTGCTGCAATGAAGAGCTTCGGCATTTCGTGGTAGCTTTAGGGCCACAAACGGATTTTTAAATAAGACATTGGCTTGGTTTTTGTATTAGACAGTTCATTCCAGTGACCGACGTGGAAGACGTATTTAAGATGAAGAAGAATAGGCTTGGGAGGCTGTTGACATGGCCCTGGAGAGACAGACAGGGCCTGAACGAGCCTGTGACAGAAGGAGAAGATTCGAGCGGTAGGAGGCAAAGTTGTCATGACTTGGTAATTGATTGGCTCAGGGGGGAAAGTACTTAATTTGTTTTATATTTGTGCTGTTTATTACTATTATAAACAGTGGGGCTTGGAATAAGTGGCCAATTACTCCCTTCCAGACTCCACTTGTTTCAACTGTCGGTCTCTGAAAAGAAAGTGATGACAATGGGTCTTTGATTGGCTTCACGTACTTTCATGGCGACTGTGGTTCTCGTTCCCAGTTTATTGAGTGGAGTCATTGTTTTAATTTGCATAAGTGGCTTTGTATATGCAAAGACCCAATAATGATAAAAGGTAGATATCAATTAATATAGGAGAACAGTTATTTAGATGTGGCCCTGATATTAAAGAGAACAAACATCTGACTTGAGAGTCTGCCAACATCTCCATTGAGTTAACTCTGGCTGCCAAAGACTGATGGGAAGAAAACAAGGAAAAGAAGAAGTATAGATGGTCTTAGCCAAATGGCACCTCTGCGGCTTAGAAGAATGTAATTTTTTTTAACCAAAATATTTAAAATTTGAAAACCAACACATTTTTTGTTGTTGTTGCAAAACAACAACATTCACATAAAGCAATAAAATGCTATCGCTGGTAAAATGCAGGAGACCATTCTGTGTGGCATGGGCCCAGCTCCCACTCGGAGATGCACAGGACCCACAGCCACAGATAGGTTCTCCCATGGGGAATCAGGCCTGCAATGTGCCTAGGCCGCTTTGAGTCTTGCTTTTGCTAAAACTCCCTCACCCTGAATTGGGACAGCAAGTGCTTATTGTAACTTCCTAAAATCCATGCTAAACCTTCCTAGGATGAGTGTAACCGGTTAGACCACACTTTCCTTTTTCATTTGCAAATATCCTTCTTCTGTGATGTGATTAGCAGCATTGGCTCCTTTGTTGTCTGTAAAAGGTAACCGCCTAGAGCGAACCTGTGCATAGTGAGTGAGGACCATCATGTAATGTGCAGGGGAGGGGGACACCCCCACCCCAATAAAGGCCTGTCATGGTGGAGGCCGCAGGCTTTTGCTTCCCTTGAGAGAAAAGCCATGCTGTCCTTTTTCCTCCACTGGACTCAGTAGTCTGTGCGAATGTTTCATTTTATCCATAATGACGTGGACACTGCGGGCTGGTGTCTGCATCAGTAAAAATGAACAAGCACCCGCCACCATCACAACCTCCTACTGGCCAGGATGCAGGGGTAACCACCGTTCACAGGTGGGTGGGGACCCTTCCAGGCTGAAGGTGTCCTTCAAGAGGTTGTGTTCACTTGACAGAATCTATGACAGCACACATTTCTTCAAGGTAGCATTTGACCTGCTTCCCGATCTGATGGAATTCACAATTCAGCTCAGAGCTCGCCGGCTGGCAGAGATGCCATCATGGGGTGACAGTAGACAGTGGGAGTCATAGAGACAGGTCAAATAAGAGAGACAGGAGAAGAGGGTCAAGTGAAGGTTGGGTACAAAAGACAGATGCTGGACACGAAAATAGCATAGGCTTGGGAAGAAGGCCTGGAAGTCCACCTTGTCTGCTTTCTCTCCATGACCCTAAGCACCCAGACGCCTTGCTGCTGACTGCACCACCCTGCCTTCCCCTACATTTTCTAAAATGGTCACCATGGGACCATTTGGTCACCATACTTGATAACCTTCCCTCCATTTTTTACCTTCTTTAACCTTGACCTGCATTTGACGTTGCCTATGGCAGGTTTCTTTGTGAATCTTCCCTTTCCTCAGCTTCTGTGACAATGCCCTGTTCCAGTTCTTAAACATCCCCAATCGCTTGCTCCTGCCCTGATTTCTGTCTTCGCTTCTTCTCTCCCAGTCCTTGGGTTGTGGGCATTGCCTCCAAGCCTGTCCTCTTCCTGCTCCTCTTTCCTCTGCATTCCTTATTTCTTGGACATTTGATTCACATCTGTGACATCAACAGTGATCTCCATGAGGGAGACTCTGAAATATTATAGACACACACAGAAATAAGGGTACAGTTCTGGCCTTGACCTTCCCTGGAGTTCTGGTCTTTCATTTTCCATTACCCTCTAGACATGTGCGATTTGTATTTCAAGCTCAGCATTTCTGAAATGGAACTTGTCTGCTTCCCATGTAGCAAACTCCTCAGGACGGCCTGCAGGGGCCTTCCTGATCTCTCCCTGCTGCCACCCGTGAGTGCCCTCCTTCCCAGTCACACCTGCCTTGTTCTGCTGCATGACCGTGTCACGCTCTCACGTGCCTCTGTGCTCCTCACTTCATCCCCTCTCCCTCCACCTGGACTTTTTTTTTCCTGCCTGACAACCCTTTTTGAACCCTCAAAACATCCCTCAGAGATCATCTACTGTAGGAAGACTTTTTTGAACTCCTGGAAGCAGTAACTTTCTGTGTCTCCTTATGCCCCCTACTCCCACCCCTGGAAACTTCTGCTATAGAACGTACCATACTGCAGTGTATTTGCTTATTTCCTTGCATTTTGACTAAACTAAGAGCCCTTTGGAGGGAAGGACCGTATCTTTGGTCTCTGCATCTCCGGGTCCTAGAAAATGTTTCATACATAGTAAGTACTTGATAAAGACCGGGTAAGTCCAGGAACCACCTTCTCCCTCCTGGCTTCTTTATTTTGGCTGATGGTAAAGCCAGGTCAAATTTTTATCTCTGACCGGAATTTCCTCCCTAACTCCAGAATCCTCTGCAACATCTCCAATCTGAGCGATCAGCAGGTTTATCGGAGATAGGATCGGCGAGGATAGGAAAGCAGAGAAGGTGGACTTCCAAGCCTTGGTTCCGAAGCCTGTCCTGTTTTCATGTCTGGCATCTGTCTTTTGTATTCAACCTTCACTTGACCCCTTTCTCCTGGCTTTTTGTCCTGTCTCTCTGATTCCCACTGTCTACTGTTCCCTCAAAGCTCTTAGCTCTTGGCCCACTTTTTCCCTTCTGAGGAAGGACACAGCTCTTTGCCCTTGTGCTCAGAGCCAAAACCTTGGACACATCCTTAATTTCTCTTTTTCTTCCACTCCACATCAAACACAATAAAATGCCCCATACTCTTTATCTTACCTTATACTGGGAATCTGGTTGTTTTCTTCTTCTCTAACAAAGTCACGAGTCTGAGTCGCCATCATCTCTTGCCTGAACTCTTATGGTGGCTTCTCTGTGGTCCCCGGATGTCCACCCTTTCCCCTCTACACATGATGCCTCTGCACAATGGCCAGAGGTCCCTAGCCAGGCCACCAGCCCCTTCAGGATGTGGCCTTTGGCTGGCCCTCTGGATTCATGCCCACTCTACCGCCACAACTGGGGACTCTGCTGCGCCCACCCAGGCCTCCCTGCTGCCTCCTGAACACCCCAGACAGGTGCCCACTTCCCTTTGCTGTTCCTTCTGCCCCAATACTCTTCCAGAACTTGGTGTGGGTCACTCCCTCTCTCCCTTCCCATTTCTGCTGAGAAGTCACTTCCAGAAGAAGGGCTTCACTGAGGGCACTTTCTAAACAAGCACCTCCCTGACCTTCTACTCTCTTACCCTGATTTTTGTCTTTCCCCCTCGATATTTTATTTTTTTTCATATATCTATCAATGTACAGTGTGTAGGTACCTTGAGTGTATAAGCTCCCTACGGTCTTCGCCACCTCCTTTGCTGCAGCCTGGCCACTGGGGCAGGTCCGGGGACTCTGGTAGGGGCTCCATAGCTCTTTGATGAATGAGTGGATTATTCCAGATCTTGAAGGTGATGCGTCATCCCTGGCTCCCTGCTTTGCCTTCCTGCCTGTGTGCAGTCACCGAGTTCTCCAGAGTCCTCCTTGTGCTAGTTCAGTGAGTGTTTATGGACACGAGCTGCCTTACAGTGTGTTCATCGCTGAGCCACATGCTTCCCACGGCAGCCGTATTGAATGAAGTAACGAGGGGATGGGACAGGAGCGGTGTAAACGCCACAGCACCAGGGGATGCCACCCGCCTTCCAGTCCCACCGCAGTGACACGAATTAACGTTACTCTACTTCAAACTGGAGCCTCTAACTGATCTCCTGCTTCCAAACTCTCCCTGGGAAATGTGTTCTGGCCTTGCTGCCCACTTAATCTTCTGAAAGCATCGCTGTAATCATGTTCTTTTCCTACCCCAAAACTGGGACTGCCCTCCAATGTGCAACCAAATAGCATACAAGTTTTCCGGCTTGGAACAAAGACCCTCCCCAGCCTGGCTCCTGCTGCCTTTTCGCCGCCTCCCTGGCTTCTGCCACCACAGCTCTTGATTTTAAATCCAGGCCTCAGAGCAAATAAGCGTCGCGATGCTGCCCTCCCTCGTTCCCCCACTCCTGGGCGATCTTTCCTCTCTGTGCGTTCATAGCTTTAGTTCTTCCTCTCGAAGGGGTATTTTTGCCCCCCATCCAACCTTTCCTGAAAGGAGGAAGGGAGGAAAAAGATGCAGGGAACAGCGTAAGCATCTCTCTTCTCTTTGTCCATTCTGAGTTGGAAGGCAGGGGAAATCTGATCTCCGTTCGACTGAGCTTCTCTGCTTGTGCGCGGCCCCCTTCCAGGGAGGCCCTGTGGTTCTTTCTCTGGGATCGGCTTGCCTGCAATAAGCGTGTGTTCACGGCTCCTGCCTGCAAATGGTGGGATTCCGAAGGCAGGTTTGTGGCCTTGCTGAGCCGGTAGTGGGGGGAAGCCGTGGGAAACCTGCCGGAGAAGCCGCATTCTCCAAGCCAGGCTTTTCTGGATTATGAGGCTGGTGTTTTGGCCTCCATGCACCTGACTGTAGTTCGTAATTAGTTCTGAACTCTGAAGAGAAGGAGCGATGAATTGTCACTCCCCACCCTTAAACTCAAAATCACCCAGATAGCCCTTTTTCCCCACAAACTGCTTTACAGGATTGATTTTTATAATGTCCATTCAGATTTGTCACCTAGTATCAAAAGCATAAAGGAAGAAGAGGTGTTCTCATACAGTACCGCACTTCTTCCTCAGTCTCTTTAGACTTCAGATTCACAGGTCAGTATTTATTTGCATGGAGGTCATAAAGGGCCAATGAAGGTGATACCAAGAAAACATTTAAAAATAAAGTAGATATGATGAAACATGGGATATTTCCTGTTTCTTAGAATGTTGGCTGAAGCCTAAAGCTAGTTATATAGTGCACGACAAATTCCCCACAAACGAAGTGGGGATGTGAGGGGAAGGGGTTTGTGTGGTGTAAGAGACAGTTTCCAGCAAGCCCAACACCGTTCTGCTGTTTCCATATCTGGGTCAGCTGTGTTGGCTCTGACGATGCAAAGCAGCCATCTAACTAGAGGTGACGAGACCACCGCTTGTATCTTGTCCTCAACATGTGGACAAGGGTTGGTTTGCTTGAAAGTAATGATCTGTCAATGAGCTGCGTCAAGGAAAAGACCCTGGGGGCTCAGCAGGATGAGAAAGGTGCCAGCATTAGATCATGGGTTTAAAAGGCTGTCTGTTTTTGGAAATGTGTGTGTGAGTTGCCAATTACATCAGCCCTAGCAGCTCTCAATAATGCATTATTAGTCATCTTTTCTTTAAAAAAGATTTTATCTATTTTTAGAGAGAGGGGAAAGGAGGGAGAAATAGAGGGAGAGAAACATCAGTGTGTGGTTGCCTCTCCATCGCCCTCTGTTGGAAGTTGGAGACTTGGTCCACAACCCAGGCATGTGCCCTGACTGGGAATCAAACTGGCAACCCTTTGGTTCGCAGGCTGGCACTCAGTCCACTGAGCCACACCAGCCAGGGCTTTTATTAATCAACTTTATTTCAACAAATCCTCATCCTCTCAAGAGAGTCAATGCTGAATTTCAAATCCACTTTAGGAATATTTTTTCTCAACCAGTGTGTTAAAACCTTGCATTCTTTGCATAAAAGTCACTTTTTTGAAAACAGTGGGAAAGTTAGGGAATAAATGAGCTCCTGGTCATTAATTATTCTTTTAAAATGTTACCAACAAATTGAGCCTTAACATCCTTTGTATAACCCTTTTAAGATCTATATTGAAAATTCAGTGGACTCTGTAGGGTTAGATCTTGGAAATGGCAATAGATGAGGAAAAATGAAGAAAGTATCACAAACATTTATGTCCCTTCCCAAGGAAAAGAAGTTTGAAAAGGCTGTATAAACTGATTCACAGAAACGACTTCCAAAATCTACCTACCAGAGAGCTGACATGAAAGCACTTTTTACGCAATGTATTAGCCAAGGTTGCCCAGAGAAGTAAAACCAACAAGATGTCTCTATCTCCTTCTCTGTCTCTTTAATCCTTGTATCTATCTTTAAATCTGTCTATCTACCCATCTATCTATCTATGGATCTATCTGTCACTTACTGATCTATTTTAAGGAATTAATTGGTTACAAAATTGTGGAGGCTTGGTGAGTCCAAAATCTTCAGTGTAGAGTGTAGACCAGCAGGCTGGAGACCCAGAGACGAGCTGTAATTCGAGTCCAAAGCCAGCTTGCTGCCTGGACTCCTTCTGGCAGGGGTGGGTGAGGTCAGCCTTTTTCTGCTCAGGCCTTCAACTGATTCAGCGCGGCCCACCCACACTAGGGAGGTCCATCGTCTCCTTTACCCCCAGTCTGCCAATTTATGTGTTAATCTCATCCAAAAAGCACCTTTGCAGAAATATCTAGGATTATGGTTGACCAAATATTTGGGCACTGTAGCCCAGCCAAATTGACACACAAAATTAACCATCGCATAAAGTAAGGTGAAGAATTACTAATTTTTTTGTTATTTGTCTGTTCCCAAGAGGAAGTTGCCAAGATGGCAAAACGGCTGCTATGTGAGGAACAGCTGCAGGTTGAGATATTAAGTGGAAAGGCGAAGACTTCGGAACATACAGTAACATGAAGATAGTAGCATCTTTGTATTCTCACTGCCCAGAGGGATATAATGTGTGTGTGTGAGGGTATATATCTTCTGCCTTTCAAAATGCTCCAATGTCTGCACTGGAAAGGCAGGGAGCAGAACCAGGACTCTCAGGGGACACATTTTGACTCAAGACTGAAGGGAGCTGGTGACTTCTGCCTGAGCCGACTCACTAATGCCCTCCTGTGGTGAGTGTGTTTTCCAGCCCTTCACACTGTCTGTCAAAGCTCCAACTTGCTCTGTACACTTTACCTCCTGCTATGCAGAGACTAAAGGCCACTACATCTGTAGTCTCCTCCTCAAAACACCTCCATTTTCAGCCCTTCTTCCCTTCTATCTCAAATAATAGGTTTCCCGGATCCCCTTCCTACTCCCCACCCCCCACATCTCCAACCAGATTCCCTGCTGTGTGTCTGTCCTTGTCTTCCCACCTTCCCCAGGTCCTGGCTCATTGGCTGAAAATGGAACTCTTTAGAAATAAATATGCCATGTGCTCTGCAGTTCATATTTCATAGCAATTAGGCACTTATGGCTAACATGGTGTTCACATAAACCCCATGGTGTGCATATATTTACCAAAGCTGCTTTGGTGTCTTTGGACGGGTGCAGGACTGGGGGAAATGGGGAGAAAGGCAGATGTGCAAAAGAGTGATAGATTGGAGTGTGAAGTGCGTGTGGCTAGAGAGAGTGAGCATTCCTTGCACTTGTGCTGAGTCCTCATTGTGTACCAGTGCGGGTAGCATGGGGCGTGGCGGCCACCGTCACCCGTGAAACACGCACTAAGGGTGAGACAACAGTGATATCGGTAGCTGGCAGTGAGACAGACATGAGCAGAGGGGGCTGATGGGCCAGGTACGGAAGGTCACTGGGGTGGAAAGTCCAGGGGACCAAGCCATAAGCAAAACTGGCAAAACAAGGACCTCGGCTGCCCCCAGGGTGACCTTTCCTTCCCCGCCATATTGCTGGTCCTACAGTTGGACCCCTGACCATTTGTATTCCTGGCCATGTGGTTTGGACCCTCCCCTGACCTTTCCTCTCCTGGCATGCCGCTAGTCACGTGGAAGACAGTCACGAGTATGTTCGCTGCGTGTCTGTCCTGTGCAAGGTCTGTCCAGACAATATTCAGGCACGCAATGTGAAAAATAGAGACATTTATCAAAGAAGATTCGAGAAACATTGTACATAGGACAGTGACACCTCAATCCCCTTCAAAGTAGGCACTTTGGGACCTCACACAGTTGTTCTCCCAATCACCACCAGGTGCCCTGCTGTATGTTCCTGAAATCTCATTCGTAGTCTGAAATCTCTTCCCTTTCACAGGTGACTTTAGTTTCGGGAAAAGCCAGAAGTCACAGGGTGCCAAATCTGGGCTGTAGGGTGGTTGAGTCCCCTGAGTGATTTGATGTTTCACCAAAAAACTCTGCATGAGATGTGATGCATGAGTGGGTCGGTTGTCGTGATGAAGCTGCCAATCACCGGTTGCCCATAATTGCAGTATTCGGAATCATCCAAATAGTTTCCATGGAGGAATGTTCAAGCTTCATGCAAAATTTGATGCAGATTCATTGCTCCGCTCGCTTAGTCATTTTGAATGCAACGGCCACACAGTACACTTGCTCACTCAATGGCGTCTACTGCCCCCACTGACTAGTACAGTGAAGTTGTCATTGTTCACGGATGTGCACCCCAGTTCACTCTCCCTGGATGCCAGGTTACATCGATATTTCACAAACTGTTCTTGTTATATTAACAATGGCTGGACTTTTTGCGGATAGACCTCATAAGTCAGCCTTCGGTCCCTGCTTGGCTGTCTGATCCGGGCCTTAAGAACGGAAAGCGCTAAGCTGCTTGTGCGACCCCCAGTGCCACAGGTGACACAGGCACTGAGAAATAGCCGGAGCCAACACAGGTGTCTCTGCTATTCACTCAGCTTTTATTAATGAAGGTTCACTCCACTTTTATTAATGCAGATTCACTCCAAATTCATACTAACCTAATAGCAGCATGAATCACTCAGAAACAATCAGTACTAACATCACATGAGAGAATTGGGGGATAATGAACCTGAGTCCCAGAGTCTCAGTCCACAGGTCCAGGAGACAGCACAGTGGGCAGGGGAGTTGTCAGTGTCCTGCAAAGAAGGGTCTCCAGAGCCAGGTGGGCAGCAGGGCAGACAATATTTTCAGTCCAGCAGGGCAGAGCCTGTGGCGGCCGATGCCGAGGGAGATCAGTGTGGCGCGGATCAGCACTCTGGTGGGTGGAGCTCGGCTGTCTCAGCAGTGGTCTGGAACCCACCTCAGTTATACCCATAAAAGTGGTGCACTCCACCCGTCTGGGTCCTTTGATAAGTGTCTTGGCACCCCTGACGGCAAGTGGGGAATTTCCCCAGGAGCCTATCTGTGGGTGGCCCTGCTCTGCTGTCCTGGCTGTTCTGATCACATGTGTAGATATCTTAGGCGAGTCTCCTTTCCAGCTGTGTCTAGTGTGACTCAGGTGGTTTCCCTCTTGAACCAAAGTGGCATGGCTGACTGGCAGCCATGTTGGTTGACGTGAGTGACTCCACTTTGTTTTACACACTTGATGCTATCTTGACCAGACCCGTGCCATTTTATTGGTGCTGCTCTCCACAAAGACCCCCTTAGAGGAGAAACAGGGGCCAGAGAATGGCCTCATCGGACTCCCATTCAGGCCTTGCATGAAGCTCTCAGAACAGCGAGGTTCTCACCAGCATCATGACCAGCTGGTCAGTTGCGGGGTTTTGTGCTGCAAACTGAAGGGTTGCCAGTTGGGGCACAGTCCTGGGTTGTTGTGGGTTTGATCCTCAGTTGGGGTGTGTATAGGAGGCGACCAATCGATGCTTCTCTCTTGCATCAAGGTTTCTTTCCTTCTCTTTCTCCCTCCCTTCTCCTCTTTCTGAAAATATATAAATAAAATCTTTTTTAAAAAGCCTTAAGTCAGCTAACATGGAGTCATTTTTGGTCTAACTGGAGGTAACATCTAGGCCTCAGCTACATTTTAGCTCCAGGCCCGGAAAAGCAGCAAAATCAGATGAAGTGACGCCATGGCTGCCTCAGGACCAGATGCAATGACCAGTGACCCCCTGCCCAAGAGTAGAGACCAGGACCTTGAAAGGATACACCTGGGAAGCTAATGAATAGGCCCACGAGGTCCTCCCCAGGACCTCCCCTCAGATCTCTGCCTTTAGAGAGCAGATAAAGCCCCATCAGGACAGAGGCCCCGAAGTGGCTCCTGCCCTGCCCTACCTGCTCCTGTTCCCAGCACTCTCCCTCTGAAGCCCAGCAGAGCCTCCCCCTCCCCCAGGCGCATAGGTCCTTGCTTTCTCTCTCCTCAGCTCCAAGGGCCCTTCTCTTGCCTCTGTAACTTGTTTCCTGAGTCCACAGCCCAGCTCACTCAGTTCTTCCACAGCTCACTCTGACCTCTGTGACTTTCTACATAAACTCTTGCTTGGATGCGAGTCTTGGCTGTGCATTCTTCCTTAGCCAGAACTTAAGTGCTGAGGCCTAAAAACGAAGAGAGGTGGGATAGCGAACAGGATAAACTGGAGGCCTCTTGCTTGGTTACAGGGGGGAAGTCACCACTCGATTCCAGCCTCTCGTTACATGTGGAAATATGGGCAGATCTGGATGCTCCAGGGAAGCCAAGAATCTGGATTTTTGTAGGAAACTGCTCAAATCGAAACACGGGCAAATCTTGAAACACTCCCTGCTGACACTCGCACTCTTAAGACCAAACAAGACATGGTCAGGCCCCGAGTTTGTAGAACACCAGTTTGCCACCTGTAGCCTGGAATCTCTCAGTGGCGTGGGTGCGTTTCCCTAGAGTTAAAATTTTGATGTTCTTTTCTGGATCACTAATTGCCAAATAAAATTCAAGATCTGATTTTGAGAAAGGCTTCATTATACCTGGTTGCTGGTGTCTATTGAAAGCTCCCTTTGCTTAGAGGTGACTTTCCCTTCCTTTTAGCTAAGTGCTAGCGAAGACGTCTCAAAAAGTCTGACCCTCCCATCCATTATAGTTTTGTCTCCAGAATTTTTACTTAAAATAGAATGTGTGGAGGAAAAGGATGCCTCTAATAGATCTGCCATCCTTTAAAGTTAAGCTGAAAGAGCACTCAAGTTCTTTCTATTCTTTTGAATCTTTGTGAAGCTGACATTTGTTATGAAAAGTAGTTTTTCAGTTTTAGCACCTTGGAATATCATTATTTGTTATCCTATACTGCCACCTAGTGGACCAGTGGAAGGACTGTGCCAGGGATTCAGACGTACCTTTGTATCTGAACTTTGTAGGTTTCTCTCAAATTATGTAACATTATAGAAAAACACTGGCATAGGCAAGATTTCCTAGAAAATAGGAGGCTTATATAATGTGTTTCTTAAAACTGATTAAAAGTTACATAGTTATGTTTTTGGAGCACTAAAATATAATTCAAAGTCATGCTATGTTTAAAAAATGCTTTATCCTCTTGTACAGCTTGCTTTGTTTTGAATATTGTTGTTTCAGTTTTTTACAGATATAAAAGATACAAAGGAGAATCTTTTGGGGGCAGGGAGTCATGATTAGTTTGAGTGTTTGTGTAAAGAAAACGGTCCTGCTCCACCGGGCTCCTCCCAGCAGGTACCTTGTGCAGTCGGGGCCCCTCCCAGCATCCCCCTTCCCCCCACCTTCCTCTGCCCCGTCCTGGGGATTTGTTTACTTTCTCGTCAAAGTACTTAGCATTTGAAATTTCCCATACTTGGAAAGCAGGTCACCATTGCAATAAGATTCCAAGATTCATAGCGTGTGGCTCAGCATGAAATGACCTCAAGACTCTTCAAAAATGCACCTTCCTTGCTTCACAGAAGATACCTAAAAGCTACACCCAGAAGTGGTTACGGGCAAAGCCTCAGCCACCGAGGCTGTGGGGCCTCGCCATCCCGGCCATGGACACGTGGGGCAAGGAGAGACCGGACTGAAGGTAGTGGGCACAGGTGGCCCTCCCTCAACAGGGGGCCGGCCCCACTACCAGCCCTGACTCCTGAAACACTTTTTTTGTATCACATAAAAGAAAAAGACAGCTGTTACAGCAATGTTAATATTAACCTAACTACGAGCAGTAATGACTAATAATAGCTTAATATTATATTAAAAATTAATATTTTCCCATAGCAACAAAATCAATGTTCAAGATAAAGAACGTGACCACACAAACAATAAATTAAGCAGTTTTGCAGGAAACCAGAATAGTTCTGAACTCATCCGCACCTAACAGCATTGTTTTCAAAATAGTTAAACTTTTAGAGAATTTCAAGGAAATGTGGGTATGTTCTTACTAATTGTGAGGGAGATTAACATACCTTTTTCTTTTTTTAACATATCTTTTTCCAGATCTGATATATGAAGCAGACAAAATTATTTTAAGGACTTAGGAAATTTGAACAACAACAAAGGGGGCTGGATAGAACTGCCCTGGGTCCATCAGAGAACAAACATGTACAGAGCCACAAAAAAGTCTCAGCAAATACCTGGAAGTCGATATACTATTGACCGTATGCAGCCAACCCAGTAATCAATACTGCAAACAATCCCCACAGTTAAAAAATAAATTAAAAAATCACAGTAATACATTAATGTCTGTCTCAAAAAAGAAACTATAATAAAAATCACAAAATATTTAGAATTGACTAACAATAAAAGCACCACAAATAAAAGATAATGGGATGTAGCAATCATAATACTTTATGGAGTCAATACATCTCTTAGACAAAAGAAAATATAAAATGGCAAAACAAAGCTATTTAATTCAACAAGTTAGACAGAGAATGGCAGAGTAAACCTCCAGCAAGAAAAGGAGTTAGAACTAAAGAGGAGAAACGAATGAAATGGGGAACAAAAATAATCGTAGAGAGCCAACAAACAGTAATTGAAACAAAATTTTTTTGAAAAGACTAACAAAATAGTCAAGTTTCTAGCAATGGGATTTATATAAAAGATTAATGGCAATTAATACTAGGAGTAAAATCAGGAATCCCAAGTGCAGGTGTAGAAGGGGTTACAGGAGAGCACTGTCCACAACTTTATGACAAAAAAATTAAAAGTAGTTTACTAACCTTGTAGAAAAATGTACAGTACCAAAAATTACTCCAAAGGATATAGAAACATCTGAAGAATCCTTTTAACATTAAAGAAATCAAATTGGTGTTCAAACACACACACACACGCACACACGGAGCCTGCGTACTCTAACAGCTTTTTTTTTTTTTTTTTTTGTACTTAGCAACTAAATCCCTCTCTACCTGGAACAAAGGCAATCAAACCTATGGCAGGCTCTGAATAAAGTTTTAAGTGAGAGATTCTGAAACAAACAACAACCTTGGATAATGGCCACATTGTGGGAATATTTGTAGCCCGTGGGGACTATACTGGATGTTACGGAGCTCCTTGTACACAGCTGTCAAGTAAGTGGATTGAACCATTATTTTAAAAAGTTTAGGTCCTACCCTTGCAGGTTGCTGTCCAAGTATGTCCAGTATTTTTGCCATAAGCATTTTTGCTGTAAACGCTTTCACCAAACCACTAATTAGTTGTAAGGCAATTTTGCTGTAAAAGAAGAAATAACCAAAAATAAAAGACATTAGAAAGGACATAATAAAATATGAAAACAATAACAAATTTTAAAAGATTTTATTGCAAAAATGAAAATACATTGGTTTCCAAGCGTTACATTCACAGTGCTTCACATGTGAATGCTTTTCACGTGTGTCCACGTGACACTTTTTATTTTCCCTGCCGCGTCTTTCTTTGTTAAGACAGGTGTCAGTTTCCATCTAAAGAACTGATAATCACTGCTCTCTGAGACTTCAGAGAATGAGTAGCCGCCTCTCGTGGGTTGACAGGTGGCGGGAATGACGGTGCTGGGGCGGCAGTGGGGGCGGGGGGTTGTGATTGCCAGACAGATGCGTTACCATTTTCCAGGGCAGGGTGCGACCTGGCTTCGTACCTCATCGTTACCACCCGCTGTTTTAAGACCACTGGTGTGCTCCTCACTCTGCAGACCATTGCGAAGGCTCAGGTTTACATACTACGTATAAAAACGGAAGTGCCCAGGAGAGCTTCGTCAGTGGAGAGGTGAAACCCCCCTGACAGCTGGCTTAGGCACATTGCTTGCCAAGTGGAAACCAAACCGTCACGCAGTAATTTTACCTTTTACAGTGAAATTGCCTCGTGGCCAATTAGTTGTGCAGTGAAAATGCTTGCAACAAAGATGTTTACAGCAAAAATGTTTATGCTGAAAACACCTAGAACCGTTCCACGTGCTTCCAGGGCTTGCTGGGGTGAGACCACGCTCTGTGAATTCCGCACGCGTGACTCCCTCGCTCTCCTAGCAGCTCCGGGTGCAAAGCATTCCCATGCCCCCATTTCCCCTGTGAGCAGCTTGCCCAAGGCCATGCAGCTGTGAAGTGGAGCAGGCAGGTTGAAACCCCGGAGTTCTTCACCCTCTGCCTCCCCTGCTTCTGATGACGTCATCTACTCACAGAATCCTTGCAACTGAGGTCGACCACCAGCCATCCTCAGAAACAGCCCCAATGGGCCAGACACATCGATGGGCCAGACACGCTCTCCCCCAGCGCGCCCTTCCACTGGGTGCTATGCAGATCCAGCTTAAGTTTCTTGGGAGCAACGCATCCGCTAGGGGTTCTTTCGGGAAAACCACAAAAGCAGTAACTCTGGCCAAGATCATATGAAAGAGGAGTGTGTTACAGGGATGTTGAGAGGGTGGCGCTGAGAGGGAAGCTGGAGCCCCCGGTTCGAACAGGGAATGAAAGGGTCACAGACGCCTGTCTGTGGTGGGAGCTGCAGCGGCAGGAACTGTTGGAAGTCAGGGCGTTGCTGCTGGACCAACGGCCTCTATTTCCTCTGAGTCTCAAGACCATGAGTCCGATTGGCCGAGCTCAGGTCGCGTGCCCTCTGGAGGGCTGCACAGAGTAGGGGGAGAGAGGTTCTGAAGAGGGAGACCTCAGGTCCTCCCGCCTGGAGGTAGAAAGTGGGGGACCTCATGCTTTCCTGCAGCCCGGAGTGGTCATGAGGCGAGTGGGGATGGGGAGAAGGAGCCAGTGAGGAGCACGCAGGGTGAGGACAATTGAAGGAGTAGTTGGTAAGGTCGGGTTTCAACTTGGGTGGTGGAGGAGAGGCTGGGGTGCAGAAAGGATGTAGGAGGATGACTTACTGGCAGTTTCCTTTTCCCATGCGCCGCCCCCAACCCCCTCACCAGTGACCAGGGTTGAACCACCATGTCTGCCCCAGTGTATTTGGGCAGCTCTGAGAATTAAAGATTGTCTATCCCTCGACGCCTCTCTTCTGTCCTGGAGACCCTTGACGGCTGACATCTCCTCTCAAACCCTAAATTTCATCTCAGAAGCATTGCGATCCCATTATTTTTCATCCAAAGTCATTTTAAGCCTGGTAGAGATGGCAGCAAGTTGGGTTTATCTTTTGCATGAAAATGTAATTTCAGAAGCAGATCCTTCTCCGTAATTACAAGCAACATCAAACCTAATATTAGTTTGGACTTATTTTACTATTAATATTATTTACTCTCTGAAAACAGACTAAGCCCCAATTAGCACTGGGAATCGTCTGCCCTGTAGGGACCAGACACAGTCCACTCTATTCCATTACTGAAATCATTTGCATAGTGATTATGGTTTACCTCTGCTGTTTCCCTCCTGGCGACGTAGTGCACTGGGCTCTCATTAATCACAGGGAGAACCCTGCCAGACGGCAGAATTAAGGAACTGCATTCCCACTAAACCCCCGGTCAGTTTCAGGTGCGAAACCAACATCTCAGTTTGCTCCACCCTCGTCCCTCTAATGTTTCTCAGTTTCTGAACCTCTTGTGCAACAGAAAAATGGTTTAAACTGCAAATGTGATTGGTCTAGGGGACTTTTACTTAAACATCCAGCAGTGTGGATTACCCATCTTGTTCCCCTTCCTCCTCTCCATTACTCCCTCCCCCAACATGACAAATGATGCCCAAAGGGAATGTCACAGAATATCAAGGCAGTTTGGGCACACTTCTCTCTCTCTCCATGCATGCAGCCTGCTTTAGGTAAAGTAGGTTAGTATAATGAGGTTGCATGACAAGACACAATACAACTAGAGACCTCACCTTCGCCTTACAAAAGGAATCTTTAAAACAATGTCTTTGAATCCCAAGTACCCCTGCTGCAATTAGAACATTACTTAATTTCTAAAGTTTTAATTTTTTAAAGATTTTATTTATTTATTTTTAGACAGAGGGGAAAGGAGGGAGAGAGGGAGAGGAGCATCATTGTGTGGTTGCTTCTTGTGTACCCCCTACTGGGGACCTGGTCCACAACCCAGGCATGTGCCCTGCCTGGGAGTCAAACCAGCGACCCTTGGGTTTGCAGGCCAGCACTCAATCCACTGAGCCACACCAGCCAGGGCTAAAGTTTTAATTTTTAAAGAAAGATGAATAAAGCAATATAAATGTATGTACAAACACCTGTATGTACATACATGCTCACACGCTCACAGATGCATAAGCACCACCTACACAGCATCCGGGGTGAGACAGTAAAATGGAAAGAGTTCAGGCAAGGAGCCCAGCTGAGCTGGTCCATTCCTGACTAGGACCATGTCTAAGTCATCTATCCTCCTAAGCATCAGTTTCCTCATCCGTGAAGTGGCAACAATAGTAACCTATCTGTTTTAGTTGGGATACAGGTTGGACATCTGTAGCAGAGACTCCCAAAACTGTGTCTTAGATGAGACATAAGGGTATAATACCCCTCACATAGAAGCAAAATCAGGGACCCAGGCTCCCTCTATCTCATTGTTCCCCATCCCTGGGTAGGGTGAATACATTTATCCATAAGATCCAGGGTAATGCACCACTGTGTCCACATTCCAGCCCATAGGAAAGGGAAGGTGAGGGTACACCCCTGGCTTTTTACGGCCTGCCTGGAAGATGCATAAGTCACTTCTGTTCACATCTCTTAGAGAGAACTTGGTTATATGGTCACACCTAGCTGCAAGGGAAGCTAGGCATTACATCTTTACTTTGGTTGCCCACATGCTCATTTAAAACTAAGGAGAATTCTACTACTATATAAGAAGGAGGAGTAGTTATTGGGAACGACTAGCAGCCTGTCACCCCATGTCACACTGTGGTGAAAAGTGAGAGGAAGGAGAAAGAGGTGGTGTAGATTCATTTGCATTTTGTTTTTAATTGGAAGAGTAGAACATTTCCCAGAAACCTCTTCCAATCCCAGAAGACTTGCAATTACATGCCAAAACATTGTCACATGGCTACATCAAGCTGTAAGGGAAGTTAGGAAAGTGAGCACTTAGCTTTTTAACCATGGCAATGCAAAATGAAAAAGGACACAGGAGATGAAAATAAATATGAGATTGGCTAAACAAGAATGTCTATCAGAGTGTGCCAGAGAGGTTAAGTAACTTGTGCTGTGTCACACAGCCACTCAAACTCACACTTGTGACTTCCAAAGTGTGCACTACTAAATCACTGACCCCAGCCAGACTGTTTGACAAGCCCTGGTGATGCCTTATGGGGAAACTGATGGACAAAACAAACCCTAGTAGCCAATCATTCCCGAGCCATGGAGTCACAGTTATGGAGTTCATGGGGAAGGGACCACAAGAGCAGGTGTACGAACTGGTTCAGACACCAGCACCTGGACGGGAGTATGCACCTCTCCATGGCGTCCGCCCCCCATGCAGTCCTCCCTGGTCAGTCTCTGATATTCCAAGCCGAGATGGAGGTTGTCCGAGCTCAAACGAAGGGGAAGCGTAGATAGAAAGTGAGAGCTGACGTTGGCTGAGCACTCACCATCAAACGCTGTTGTAAGGGTTTTACATGTTGTCTCAGATAATCCTGTATGTAACACTCCTGTGAGGGAGGAGCTGTCATTATTCCGTTCTTCAGGGGAGAAGAGACTCAGGCTGCCCCAGGTCAGACAGCAGGTGTGTGGTGGAGCTGAAACGCCAACTGCTGTCTTAGCCGCTCACCTCGCATTACCTGTAGGTGGAGCTGTAACCCTTTCCAGAAAAATATTTTGGTCTGGGAGGACCAAATCTGCCTGTTTTTTTTTTTTTTGGGGGGGGGGGGGATTACCTGGGAGACTGTACAAATATGGATTCCTGGGCACCAGAATCTCGGAGATGCTGACTCAGGAGGTCAGCAAAGAGCTCTGGAGATGGAGACAGAGTCGGCCACAGACTGTGTATGGCATCATTGCCCTCAGAGGGCTTCTGGTACCCTGGGGTGGCCTCTGGCAGACACGTCACCAGCTCTGCCTAATGATTCTGCTTACACTTTCCTGAAGAAGAACATGTTACTTATGTCTCTTTATGAGGCCAACCACTATCCTCAAAGTCCCCATGTGCTGGATTTCAGGCTTCCAGTAAATTGGAACTGCCTCTTCTCTTTTGATAAAACTGTAATGCTGGTGTTTTGGATTATAGCAAAAGAAAATGCAAGACCTCAGATTCTGAGGATAGCCAAGGAGCTTTGCTCTCCTTGGAGTTCTTGTTAAAGAATACTTTGGAATCTGCACTGTACCTGCTTCTTACCAGGAGATGGTGTGGCAGTAGAGGAAGTAGTTTTATGTTTCTGTGGGGGTAGGGCCTTCTAAGCAGAGAAGTCTGGGACTTGGATGGAAGAACCAGCCTAGGAAGGTGAAGCAGGATTGCATAGCCCAGGGACCTCCAGTAGGACTTAGAAATCCTCTCTCTACATGTTTACATCTCAAAGGAGGAGAAACCTTTGGCCACAAACTCCAGTTTGTCTGTCTATCGTATCTACTTGCTGGAGACATTTGTTCACATTCCAAAGGACAAAAGCCCTAGGAACTTCCCCTTCTCTCCTGAGAGGAGCAGATACACACACAGGAGATTGATTAGGTTCCTCTCCCTCTCTTCGGTGGAGGGGCATTTTGTACCTCAGCCCCCAGCTTCCTGTTTTCAGGGTCCCTCTGCCTGTGCTGCGGTGGCTGTTGTTGCACCACCTGAAGGGGACACACTGGGGACCTGGGGGGTGGACTCAGTTATTGCAAGAAGTAAGTGATGATGATGGTCATGATCCAGAAGCCTCCTGTTTGCCTTCAGGGTGCTACAAATAAATATTGATATTGAAAGCCATTATCAGCTGGGAGTCTGAGGGTGTTCTCTTTCACCCACTGATGGGAGCAAACAGTGGAAGGCTGTCTAGACGTACAGCTGAGCTCTTTGTACACGAGGGTGGAAGGTCCCATGGAGGAGTGAGGTGGTAGAGCGAGGGTCTGTTCTGCCTCCTCTTCTGTTTCAATCAGCAAAGAAACGAAGGGCCTACAGTGATATTTAATTACTACCTTTTTTTTTTTTTGCATTTGTAGGCATTTCATGTTTATTTGTCATACATACCATGTAGGGCTGTGCTCGTAGCTGTTTAACAACCAGCTCTCCGGCAGTATGGTAGGGGCGGGGGTGGGAAGCTCACATTTGCAGTGTTTGCCAATGTCTGTGGTGTAAATCCTCCCACAACGGTTGATTACAGGCTGCCAACATATGTCCACCAGCTTGTAAAACAAGAAATTAACCACAGGCTCTGTCAGGCGGGTATGAGCCAGCTGCTCTGCACTGCTGGCATGCGGTGAACACAAAGCAGAATGAAATGGCACATACGCATCAAAAGAGCAAGAAACAAAGGAGAGTTCCCAATAATCAACGCGGATCATCTGTCCTTCAAGAGTTGGAGCGTAGTTGCCACCCACTCCCCTCTCTCTCCCTCCCTCACACTGAGAGTAGGCTGTACTCAGCAAGCCTTTCCAAATCATAGCACAGGGACAGGAGAAAGTGGTACTTTTCCAATGGGGAAATCTGGCAAATGCTGCCTCAACCAGGTGGTGAAGTTACCATCACCACGTCCCCAGCCACAATGCTGTGCAAGTATCATGCACCCCTTATTTTCCATAAGGAGAAGGGCAGTTCACATCTGCACGTTTGTTCAAAGCCCCATAGCCTCAGGCTAATCACGAGACACGACATCCAGCAAACCCAAATGTCTGACTCTCAAGGTCATGACTGCCAAGGACAAACCGGAAGCTGTCTCAGACCAGACCAGCGGACGCTGGGAAGGTGTGACAACCAAATGCAGTGTGGCACTCTCAGCTGGATCCTGGGGCAATAAGGGATACTAATAAAAATGATGAAATGAAAGTGAAGTCTGGGGTCTCATTAAGAACACATATCAATGTCAGCTTCCCCACTTTGACAAATAACCGTGACAGTGTAAGAAGTTAACAGTGAGGGAAACGCATTGAGCGGTGTGCAGAGATTCCATGTGATATCTTTGCAGCTCTTCTGAAATCTAAAGTTATTGTAAAATAAAAAGGTTTATCGAGATGTTTAAAAAGGCAAGTGTTAGAGGGGTGGGGGGAGGGGCAGGCAGAGCACAGAGGATTTTCAGGGGCAGTGAAACTGTTCCGTGTAGTACCATGGTGGTGAACACGCATCATTACACACCTGTCCAGACCCACAGAACGTGCGGCGCCAGGGGCGAGCCCTCGTGTAGACTGTGGACTTTGGGTGATGATGAACAGTGTCACTGCCGGCTCATCGAGGGCAGCAAACCTGCCGCCCTGATGCAGGCTGTTGACAGCTGAGGAGGCTGGGCTGGGTGTGTGAAGGTGTGGGTACAGGAAAACTCCGCCCTTTGCTCAGTTTTGCTGCGAACCTGAAACTCCTCTGAAAATAAAGTCTATTAAAAACGAAGACAGGAAAGCGGGATTTCTAGACTGAAAGGCCTTTTAATGGCACTGCATGTTCCCTCCCCACATGGCAGGGGAAGGTCCATCTCTCAGAAGGGCCAGCGTGCTTGCTGGGTGGCCAGTTCCGAGGCCTGGGTCTCATTTTCCACAAGAAGAGAAAGCACTGATTCTCGGGGCTCACAGGCTGTACGTAGAGACTTTTTTAAAAGGCCCTTTATGACTCCTTGATTTTTTGAAGTAAATTCCTCCACTCAAAAGAGCACTTGCTTCTTCTTGCATTCTTTCAGATGTTTTCAGAATATATTCATTCTTTATCCAAAATTTAGATATTCATGTCAAACTGTTTGTGTGTTTATAAATCCCAGGTCACCATCAGATACATAAAACCATGCAATTTCGAACCATTTCACCAAGTCTAGCACAACTCTCTCTGAGCTAAGCGAATGTGAGAGCAAGTAGGAGCAAAATTTAGATGTAGTTTCCTCAAGTTCTCAGGGAGATTAACGAAAAACACCATGCACACTCACCTTCACCCCATGACGAGCAGACACGACTTCCTGTTGAACTCGTCAGAACTCGGACACTCTGACCCCTTGCTGGACAGAGAGGAAAAACGAGGCTGCGTGGCCTGCATTTTGCCTTCCCTCCCAGGGCGCCTGCCTTTTCCGGGAGTGCTTGAGAAGGGGAGGAGGAGCCAGGCGGACCGCAGCTCGCAGCTCGGCAGCTCTGAGCTGAGCGATGCTGGGAAGGAGAATGAAAGCAGCTGCGGCCCTTACCCAGCACCCTGTTTTCGGCAACACGCATGTCTGCAAAGCCATCATTTATCAATGTCCTGACTTTGCTGTGGCTGCCTAGCCACCCCTTTTTTTAGCAAAAATCTTTAACTTTAAAATATATGTTAAAACTTTGCTTTTAGCTCTGATTACCTGCCCGCGTGCCTGCGAGGCTCGGGAAAGCTCCTTTATTTTTCTCACCCCCTTTCTCAAAGCTCCTTTATTTTTCTCATCCCCTTTCTCAAAGCTCCTTTATTTCTCATTCCCTGCATGAGAAATAGCTGGGGGACAAAGGTCGGCCTGTGCACTGAGGTGTCTCCACAATGACTGCAGGCTGAGGATGACTTTGATGGGATGTCAGATGAACATGGACCATGGCCTCCCCCCTGGAAGGCAGCCTTTGACACGAGTGAAACAGTAGGGAAGGTGGTAGATCTGAGGGTGGGAATAAAAACTGTAACAAACTCCCAGAGAGCCAACAGTGGCTGGGCCCCAATCCGGAGAGAGAAATGGCAGCTCTGAGGGAGAGCTGGGCACTGCGTGTGGCTGGCTCCCTTGCCCTGGTTGTCTGCGGATCAGAAGAGCAGTAGCACAGGCTGGGCCCTGGCTGGAGACTCAGGGAAGCACTGCTCCCCTGCAGTCGGGGTGGGAAGCACAGAACAGGTGAGGAGGGCAAAGCTCCTCTTGGTGGCGCTCGCTCTGCATATACGGAGGGCATGAGCAGGTTGTGACATTGGGGTGCTTGGGGCAGAGGTCCGGGCAGGTTCTTTGAAGGTGTTCTAGTTTAAAGAGCTTTTCTCAAAATTCTTTGAGAATTTTGAAGTCCTGACCCCCCAGTACCTCCGAATGCGACCTTATTAAGAAATAGGGTCATTTCAGACGTCATTAGTTAGGATGAGGCAAGTGAAGTTGGAGTGACCCTTCCTCCGGTGTGGCGGATGTCCTCATAAAGGGGAATGTGGGCCACAGGCTCACGCACGGGGAGCACCATGTGAAGGTCAGGGCAGAGACTGGGGTGAGGCTTCTGCAAGGAAGGGGCCCCAAGGGTTGCCAGCAAACCACCAGAAACTCAAGGAGAGGCCTCCTTCTTCCTCAGAAGCCTCAGAGGAAATCAACCTGCTTATGCCTTGACCTTGGACTCCGTGCCTCCACAACGGTGAGACAGTAAATTTCTTTTATTTAATCCACCCCATCTGTGGTACTTTGTTAAGGTGATGTCAGGGAACTAAGGCAGAGGCCAGGGGTGCCTGGTGGGACAGGCAACTGGGAAGACTGAGGACGACATCCAACCCCGAGACTCCCCGTCCTGAGCACTGTCCCCTGTCCCACCGACACTCACCAACAGGCAGGTGGGTACTGGACTCCACCTCCGCTCCTGGTGCAGACCATCCAGCAAAGATGACACAACACTCTGAGTAACAAACAGTGCCACCAGCTCTTAGAACTAATAAGAGATATCACTAGTAACAGCAGACACCTTTCAAACTCTAGTGTTGCTCTATACCAGCAGTAAAATAAAAACCAAGAAAAAAACCCTAGAAAATATAATGGAAAATAACAACAGCAATAAATTTATATTGCTTTTCAGAAATTTTACTTCGTAAAGAATGCCTGACGATTTATAAGGAGTAATTTGGAGCTTCATTGAAGGACAAAGATCTGAACACGTGACCGTACCATTATGCTTGCAGGTGCAGTGATATAAAATTGTAATGGGGTCACATTTCCTAAAATCAATTTATAAACTAAATGCAATTCAAAAAAAATTCGGTATTATTTTTTGACGAAGTTGACAGACTAATTCTCCACCGTGAGACTGCGATGAACAGCCCACGAATGGCCCAGTCGATGTTTTTTAAGGAGGAGCCAATAAGGGGGCGTGGCTATGAGATACCAGGTCCTGGCAGCACAGATGGCGACGGTGGCAGCAGCAGAATCTCACGGGAAGCTTAACCGCTGACCCACCGGGACCCAGGGACTCGATTGTGGTGGAGATGGCGAGACAAAGCAGTGAAGAAGGGATGGGGTCCTGTGAGGCTGATGCTGGGAACAGAATTCTATTACACAGAAAAGTGAGGTGGGGTCTCTGCCTCGCACCATACACAAAGCGGGGGCGGGGGGGGGTACGGACTTTTAGATCATTTGAGACTTAATGTGAATTATAAACCTGTAAGGTAATAAAAATAGAATTTATTTTAAAAGTTATATTTTATTTATGCTATTACAGTTGTCCTGATGTTTGTCCCTTTGCCCCCTCCACCTAGCAGCCCCCGCTCCCTCAGGCCATCCCCCCACCTTCATTCACATCCACGGATGGTGTGTTTAAGTTCTTTGGCTACTCCCTTTCCTATACTGAACTTCACATCCCCATGGCTGTTCTGTAATTACCTAAAAAATAGAATTTTTGAATGGGATTAGTATCTACAATCCCATAGTCTCCTGCAAATCAACAAGAAAAGGGCATAACTAGCATTGTGATGTCAAAACTTGAGGAGGGGAGTCAGACAGAAAACTTGGGCGGCTCACGAGTGTAGGAACGGAGTCCAGCCTTATTCGTGGGCACACAGGTGCCCCATTTCAGCAGCAGCAAGATGCCACGTTGCACCCCTCGGGGGACAAAGTTCAGATTGCTGGGGAATAGAAGTCCAACCAGGGTGGCAAAGATGCAGGGACACTGGAGCCTTCACATCTCAGCCAGTGGGAGTGTTAATGGGGTGAGCCTTCGGGGAGGGATCTGACAGGTAAAATGGAAGAACTCAGGAAAGTTTTTTCAGTTATAAAATCATGCTGGAGAACATCAACACATTTATATCAACAGCTGTGAGCACCTAAATGAATGATAGGGGTCGGGAGTCATTCTTCTCTGGGCACCAGGATTTGGGGGAAAGGATGTGTCCTTTGGAGTTACACCCTTGACCTTGAACTTTAGTGCTCTTCCTACTGCATCATGGACAACCTGCAGGTGCTGTGAAACCATATTGCCACCAGAACGAAACCAGCCACCAGCAGATTACTCTTGCTAACTGTCAGCTCAGGCTGAAAAGCCAACTACATGGGCCTACATAAAATAGTGTTTAAAAAATTGCTTTCAAAAACGTGGTTACTATAATAAAGCCTCCCAGGGGAGGTCTCAGTATTGACCGAGA
The DNA here is from genome assembly GCA_004027475.1 of Anoura caudifer. Taxonomy (NCBI): domain Eukaryota; kingdom Metazoa; phylum Chordata; class Mammalia; order Chiroptera; family Phyllostomidae; genus Anoura; species Anoura caudifer. The sequence goes on along the minus strand of PVKU01002899.1, from coordinate 29,679 downwards.
TGTTTCAAAGGTTGGACCTATTAGGGCAAAATGTTGATTCATCTGAATATCTCTACTACTTAGCTCAGTTCCTGACATTTAGAGACTTCTTAATCATTATTCTTAATAGAAAGAAGGGGCAAACTATTTGTTTCCAAAATCATAGGAAGACCTTTATTTTTGGAAACAGTGACTTGAACTCCTCTACCCCATGCCCCCCAACCAGGGTCCTTTTATTCAAGAGATGTACTTTGACCCGACTGCATGCCAGGAAGTTTCCGAGAACATCATGCACTCTACCTCACTGACTCTCCCAGGGACCCTCATGCAGGAGCTGTCAGACTTCCGTGCACAGATGCAAAGTCCAGGCTGGCAGCTTAACCTTGCTCGTGGTCATATAGCAAGGTATAGGGTGAGACAGTAAGCCAAGTCTTTCAACTTCGCAGTTATTAATGGAACTGCTACAAGGTAAGGCTCTCCTGTAGAATTTTGGAAGGTGCAAAGATAAACAGGATGAGCTTACCATCTACTTGGTCATTTATACATTGAGGGCAGTCTTAAATATTTTATGCCAAGAATTAAAAAAAAAATGGTCTAAGAGATAACAAAAGGGAAAATTGAATTTTCTTTAATTAAGGGTAGGCCTCCCAAAGATGGTGGAATGTAAGCCAGGCTTTGAAGGGGGAACAGAATTTGAATGTGCCCAGAGGCATTTCATGAAAGGGGATCAGCATCATTAAAGGCTAAGCTATAGGTGCCGGCAGGCTGGTTAAATCAGGAGCAGTGATGGTGGATGGAAATGAAGGGCTGAATATAGAAAGGCACAGGGGAGCCGGGGCTGAGTCTTCACAGACACAACAGTCACAAGTCTGGGGTTCCAGAGCACCACTGAAGGGAATGCTGTAAAACTAACCTTCTAATCCTGGAGCTTCATGAACTCCCTGAAATTTTGGCAAAGCTGTGTGAGCATGTATGTGCGTGGGCATGCATGTGTTTGTATGACAGAGAGTATGTGCTTGGTGCAGATGGTGGTCTGAGTATCACTTTCTGGAACAAAGTACCTGGCCCATGGCTGACCACAGGTGCTGTATGAGTGATGCAACATGGGAAGAGGTGAAGGACCTCTCCCTGCATGTAGAACGAGCAAGCAAAGGTCACAGCTTAGGAATTACGTGGATAAAGTGGATTTGGCGAAGGAGGCTAGAGGGAAATGGTCAGAGAGAAGAACCTTGAACATCTACTGTTGCTGAGGGCCCCCGGGAAAAAGTTAAAGCCCAGGATCACTGATCAACCACGCCTCAGGAGTCTGAGAGATCATTGAACAGATGGGTTCTCTCAGGCACGATCATCCGTGCTCTCCGGGGTTGTCAGGAGATCATTTGTGTGCTCTAATGGATGCTTTATGTGATTCGGAATAGTCGAGCTAATGTAATCACACACACAGAAAAAACTAAGGCCTATTTAAAAATGTCCACAAGATGGCACTATGGGCCAATGGCAATGGGGCTCCCAAGTAAAATGTTTACCTTTCTCTCATTTTTCTTTATCCTTTGCGAATATACTGCAGCCTGATCCCTGCATAATTTGTCTCTTAAAAATACTGGCATTTGGGAATAATATCCCTAGTTTTCACAATCCCTGCTCACTCTTTACATAATCCCTAGTAGACTTTGGAAAACCTTCATTTGAATCCCAGTTTTAATACAGGAAGTTGGGTCTAATCCCTAATTTACTAAAAACCCTCATAAAGCTGGGTGTAGTTACCACTGGTCTTTATTGGTACTTGGGGAGCAGGGAGATTGGGAGAGACAGGAGGGAAATGAAACTTCAAGGAGAGAAAGGGGCTCAAAGTTTGATGAGAAAAACAAAGAACCCAAGCTTCAGCCACACTCAGCCCGGCAAGGGGGTAAAGGAGAAATCCGTGGAGGTGAAACACTACCATCGAGAAAAAGACTCTCATTGACCTGGGGTACAGCTTTGTTGGGAGGTTCACTTAAAAACCTCCTTTAAAAAATTGTTGTCATGATGTAGAAAGAAGAACAAATGGTTTAAATTAGGCACCGAAAGGGGGAATTAAAGTGTATCCTTTGGGCAAACGACATCATACTACAATTTTACATTTATATGGTAATTAACCAATTTACAAAGGACTTTTAAACCACCATCATCTTGTTTAAGTCTCAAAATCACCCAGTGGGTGGGCAGTAGGGCCAACCCCACTTCTCATACCAGAATGCTGAGACTCAGAGGGAGGGGTTCCTGGCCTTGCAGAAGGACACGCAGCCACTGACTGGGGTGTTGGCGTAGGTAGCTGGTTAGTTATTCATAAAGGGAGCAAATGAAACCAGATATTAAGCCTGACTAACGAGGAAGCTGCAACTTCACAGGCTCCCTGGGGCGCAGCTGCATGCTCCCCTGAAGGGACTTAATCCTTGAGTGGGCAGGAAGAATTGGCTTTCCAATCTTCCTGGGGACCACTGGCCCATTAGCTGGGATTACTAGGGGGGCGGGGTAGGGAGAACCAGTAAAGGGGAGATTCCTGTGCTGAGGCATGAACAGCAGAAGCCAGATGACGAGGCAGAACTTTGAGGCATGTGCAGTGGGAACCGAAATGGCAACCCTAAGAGGGAGGAGCCTAGCCTGGGACAATTTGAGGAAAAGATGGAATAAAACAAGGGCCTGAAACCCCAGAAGATCCAGGAAAGAGATTTGGGTAAGGGGAGTGCCCAGCGCAAGCTTGCGATGAATTAGGAAGAAGATAATCTCGTTTAAGAGAAAGCTCACCACTTTCCTAAGCCCAAGATGGTGTCATCAAACCTTACCAAGGCCTGAGGTGGTTTTGTGTGTGTGTTCTCTCCCTCTTAGCAGCCGTGTGGGCTGAGGTGTGGAGCCAGTGGGGCCGGGGCACAGCTGGGAGCAGGGACTGTGCTGGGCTGCCAGAGCCCAGGCCGACGGCATCACTGCTCCGGGCCTGACCCTCCTGGTGGGCACCTGTGCTCCCCAGGCCCAGGACTTCTTCTGCAGAGAGACAGAGCTGGGCCACCTGGTTATGGACGAGACCGCGGGCACCTGGGGCAGCCTTCTGTTTTTGCTTCGGTGAATCTCACCACCGCCCATCATCCTCCTACACATGGGTCCCTGCGCTGCTTTTTCTGTGCCTGTTCAGAGGCCTGCTCTTCCCACGGCAACAGGAGGGCTGGCTCAAAAACCTAGGTGTCCAATTCCTCGCCTGTGAACGGGGGCTCCTGACAGCCACAGCTACAGAGCTGGGTTAAACCTAACCACATGATAAAGGTGCAGACAGAGAGTCAGTGTACGGTAACTAGTTTCATTATTTAGAAAAAATAGGTTAAAGTGCCTCTTTCCGATGATATATATGTTAAGGATCTTTGGTTGCAACAATAAAAGCCAATTAACTTCTTAACAGCCTGCTAAATTAACCTCCCATATCCACAGTCCCCCTCCCCCTGCAACTGTGTAAAAAAATATTGTTGGAAGGACACAGAATAGCTGCAGAATCAGAGGAAGAGCAGATGAGCTGGCCCTCAGAAAGTACAGGACGCAGGGGAGATGCGGACTGACTCACTTGGCCCGCAGGAGAAGTCTGTGGGGGAGGGGACAACTTCCTTTCTCTTCCTTAGTAGTTCTTCTGGCTGGGCTAATAACATTCACACAAGACAAATCAACGGAAGAAACTAACCAAAGGTATTGGGTATGTTCATTAAGGGGTTCTGTAAGGCTTTGGGACCCCAGAACAAATCAGGCAGCTGAGCCTTATATACCACCTTGAGCTAAGAAGGAGGGGGGATTGTACTTGGGAACTTCAAAGGGGAGGAAGGCAATTTACCTGGGATGGACAGCAAATGTTAGCAAACAGATCTCTGCTGGGCCACCTTCCATAAGGGGGCACAGGGAGGACTTCTGTCAAACATACCTTGCTAGGTTTGACAGACCTGTCTATCACACTCTCAATCATATTCAACCGTAGTTATCTGTGATAAAACTCCTTTTCTGGAGCAGGTTCTCTAGCTGATTGTTTTTTAGGCACTTGGGAGGAAGGTCAGAGCTCCTTCCTGAGGCTTTGGCTTCTTAAAATAATCAATATACCAAAGAATCACAGTTTGGGGTGGCAAACTACTCCCCTTCAGCTTCACAGCCAGGGGAGGCAAGGGTCCTTGGCTTACACCCCCTGCAGGGGGAGGATGAGTTACCTGCAGGGGAAGTTGGGGTGTGGTCACAGTAGAAGAACAAAGAGACAGAGGAGGAGGAGGAGGAGAGGGAGAGGGAGAAAGTGCCTGGCAGGAAAAAGTAATCAAATGTCCCTGCTCAGGGCACATCTGGAGTGAAGACCTTAAACATCTCGTTATGGAAAGCAGACAGTGATGACCGGTGTTTACTGGACACACACGCACCAGGCGCTGTTACGGGCACTGGCTTGCACGGTCGTCCAAGGACCCTGTGGAGCCAGGAGCAGCAGTCGTCCCATTGCACACGAAGGCAAAACCTGGCGCAACGTTCTCAGCGGCAGATGCGAGCTTACAACACAGCCAGAGCTCATCCCACCAGAAAACAAGTCTCTAGAGGATTGTCGTAGGCATCCGAAGAGCTAATAGGAGATGCAAACATGAAATTGCTGGCAGTTAGCCAATTTTTTGACTGAGAAGGATGTCGGTTTCCTGTGCTCCCACCTAATGCATGAATAGCGCTGAGAACAGCAACTGGAATCTAGTCACCACCCAGCCTCGCTTCTTCCTATTAGATGATTCTGCCTGTCTGCAGACAAGTGGCCTTTACAACTCAATTTACGCAAGGCCATTACTGTTTAAACTGGACCGGGTGGAGGAAAGGCCCAGGAGGGTGTCCTTGGATTACTGCCACACTGAAGTTCTCCAAGGAGCCAGCGAAGCGCTGTGTTAATTTCTTTTCATTTTTGGTTTCCATGTGTCTACACCACTTGCTTCTCATCTCCCTTCCCAGACTTTGGCTGATTGCATATTCTTTGGGCCCGGGAGCCCAGCAAAGAGGCCTTTGTTTTCTGGCAACACAATAGCAGGTGGAAAAGCCCTTGTCTCATCCTTCGGGGCTGGATCCCCTCTCCTCCCGCCTCCACCCCACAGTGCTTCCCCTCCAGCAGCTCTGCTTCTGACACTGCCCTGAAGAAATCAGCCCAGGGCTGGCCAAGTCTCTGGGAGCTGCTTAGCTCCACCTTCGAGTTATGTATCAATGAGAAGGTGGAGGACCCTGCAAAAAGGGTCCTGGGGTGGCCGGCACCTAGGAGGGGTAGCTGCTCTCCAGCCAGGGAACCCTCTGGGCCTCAGATTAGGTGGGGCAATCGTTGACCCCACAATTCAGCGTGAGTGCCAGCACACACCTCCATACCTGAAAGACTCAAGTACCTTCCGTGGCACAGTTCCACACTTCTCCCTCAAACACCAGGCTCGCTGCGGTCTGCCTGCAGGGGCAAGGCCGCCCGAGAGCCAAGGGTTCCTTATTTTCTGGGAAGATAATTGAGGACCTGTTTCCAGTGAAACTGATTTCCAAGAAGCCTGTGCCTCTTGACTGCTGCCTCACTTCCAGATTCAATCCCAGCGGCTGTGGTTCCGAGAATATCATCAGGGTACCTTTCCTGCTGCACACTCTGCTTTGGAAACTACGATGCCTTTAAAAGGCACAAATAGCCGCATCGCCTAATGTAACCTGATGTTCTGACAACCCCACTTACACTCAGGTGAAGTTGAAAGGTCACCATTGCGGGGAAATAGTGGCAAGAGAATGACAGTGCCTTAAACACAAATTTCACAGTCGTTTCCTCATCTTGAGTCTTACCTTATGAGGTGGAGACCAAATCGCCTGTGAGTTTAACAAAGAATACAAGCGTAGAATTCACGTCTTTGAAACAAAGCCGACTGAGGAAAAATTGCAACATAGGCAGACACAGTGTGAAGTGGTCCAAGTCTGTCTCAGATGTTCTCTGTAGTACCATTCATTGTTGCGCCCTCTGTTTACCAAACACCTACTACGTGTGAGGAGGTGGGCTCCTCCCTGCAGATCAGATTCAGATGACAAACCTAATGTCTACCTTCACAGGGCTCACGGTGTTGGGGAAGAAAGAGACAGAAACACATAACTACAATAAAGAGAGAAGAGGGTTAGGAAAGTGAAAATCGTTTGGGAAGCAGAGAGCAGGCGATCTGATGGTATAAAGGAGTGGACAGCAGCACCTCCCCTCAGAGAAGGGAGGCTTTAGCTTAGAACTGAAGGACGAGTAGGCGACCAGCATGCCAGGACAGGGCCAGCATAACACATGCGGAGGGGACGGCATGCATGGAAGCTGGGGGAGGAGAAAGGGCCCGCCGCCGCTGCTGCTAGAGGCAGTGTGGAACAGGATCGGCAAATTGTGGCCCAAGCGCAACCCCCCCCCACCTGTTTTAATGAATCAACTTTTATTGGAGGGCAGCCACCTTCACTTGTTTTATCAGTCTTTACGGTAGCCGTTGTGCTGCCACGGTTGAGTTCGGTATTCACGACGGATGGTATATGGCTACGAGCTCGTAGTAGGCACTTAAAAAACAGTTGCTGTTACAATATCTTCATTCTTCTGCAAAGTAGAACATTGAAGTGAAATGGCTTAAGGGAGTGTAGAGAGTTCCTATAGTCCTAGGAAAAGTCTCCTTGTTTTTTGCTGAGAGCCAGAAGTAAACGCCAGGCCTGGTTTGAAACCCGACCTCATTGATCAAGGACCACTTTGCATCAGCAGCTACGCTGCTAAAAGTCACCGAGGCAGCAATAGTGTTGTGTAGGAATCCGCAGGTACAGGCCTGAGAAATCCGTCAGTCTCTGAACACTACTCTCCCTCCGCAGCTCCAGCTCTTACTTAGCCTTGCTTGGAGAGATCGGACCTCACAAGTTGTCCTTTGCCTCTCTAGCGATGACGGCCTCTCCTTCGGACACGCGCCAAGTGAGAAAGGTGACAAGGGAGGATTTGAGTGCAGGGGTATCTAACCCCAACCTCACAATCTTGCATGGTCTTGCCCATCCCCATGTTTCTCAAGTTTGGAATGCGGACTGTGGGTATTAGCCAGACCATGGTAGGTGATGCCCAAACGGCCTTCACCTACACTACGGCATGTAAGGAGGAAGTCACCCCTTCCCAGCTCCCGGGCTCGTACATGGCAACGAAGAAAACAGATTCTGGAGCTAGACCAGGCCAGTCCTGTATTAGTCATCTTTTGCTGTATGACAACTCAGGCCGAAACTTAAAGACTTAAAACACCAGTAAGAATTTATCACCTGACATGGGTCACGTGGGTCAGGACTTTGGAAGCCCCTAAGCTGGGTGGCTCTGATTTGGGTTTCTCATGAGGTGACCATCAGGGTGTCGGCCAGGGCAGCAGTCCCCTGAAGGCCCGAGTGGGTGTGAAGGGTCCTCTCCTGAGGTGGCTCACTCCCGTGGCTGGCGAGTCGGTGCTGGCTGTTGGCAGAAGTGTCAGTTCATTGTTGCGTGCACTTCTCCGTAGGACCGTGATGGTCCTGCTGACATGGAAGTTGGCTCTCCCAGAACAGGCAGTCTCAGAGGTAACGGCATCTTTTATGACCTAGCCTTCTGTTTTAGTTGGGCGCCATGCACAGAATAGCACAGACCAGGTAGCTTTTATGCAACAGAAATTTATTTCTCTTAGTTCTGGAGGCTGGAGGTCTAAGATCGGGCAACAGCATGGTGGGTGTCTGGTGAGGGCCCTCGTCCAGGCTGCAGACGGCTGTCTGCTCTCTGCACCCTCCCATCATGGAAAGAGGGCATGGGAGCTTTCTGGACCGTCTTCTTATAAGGGCACTAATTCCACTAACCAGGGCTCCACCTTCACGGAGATTTCCAAAGGCCACACCTCCTAACACCATCAGAGCGGGGGCGGATTCCAACACATGGATTTGGGGGACACAAGTATCCAGCCCATAACACTTTGAAAGTCACACTGTACCCCTTCTGCTGTGTTCTTCGGTCACACGCACTAATGTTGATACGACATGAGGGCCAGCTGCACAAACACATGAGCACTGAGAAGCCAGGGTCACTGGGGCCTCGGTGGAGGGCACGCTGGAGGCTACGACTGCCACTGAGGAGCTGCAATATGTGGGACATGTTAGCCTTCACTCTATCCCCGTGCCTCACCTGCAAAGTATGAATGAAATATGTGATGATGTTACCTACCGCGTATACTGGTGACTGTCTGAGAATTAAAGGAGGTAGAGCTGAACACAGAACGCTGAACAGTTTTTGGAACACAGCACGTACTGCACAGCGCTCGGTTAGCACCTTCACACTCCTCTACTTTGGCGTCACTCGGGGAGCGGGCCCACCACGAGGTAAGGGGCCAACGTGAGGACGTAAATCAACGTGTTGCTTCCTTCACTGAGGGAGTTGTGCCACCAAAAAGAAGCAGTTGTCAACTCAACTTTAAAAGAAATTCATTTAAAAAGTCATGTAAACAAAATGTTGTATGTGGTGATGTCGTTGGCTTCCCTTCTGAAGCAAGCCTTTGCAGACCGACAGCCAGTCCCCAAGCGCCCTGTGAGCTGTGCTTTTCTCTCTGGATAATCTCCCCTTTCACCACCAGAGCACAAGCAACCATGGCCAATGGCATAGTTTTTCTTCTTTCTTTCTTTCTTTCTTTCTTTCTTTCTTTCTTTCTTTCTTTCTTTCTTTCTTTCTTTCTTTTTTACTAATTTATTTTTAGAGAGAGGGGAAGGCAAGGGGAGAGAGGGAGAGAAACATCAATTTGTGGTTGCTTCTCATAGGACCCCCTACCAGGGACCTGGCCCACAACCCAGGCATGTGCCCTGACTGGGAATCGAACCGGCAACCTTTCCGTCCTCAGGCCAGCACTCAATCCACTGAGCCACACGAGCCAGGGCTCTTTTTTCTTAATTTTTGAAAATGTAAGGGAAGGTGCACAACAGCAGGAGATTCTATGATGCTGACAGTGTGCTATCGAGATGCCGAAGGTGGATGCAGAGGAGAGGCTGAGAGGTGGTTGGCGGGTGGAGAAGTCACGGAAAGTCATGGAAGGACAGTTACCAGATGTTGAGGGCAAATAGCTCTTTTTTCCATTTGCAGGTACATTACAGAATTTTTTCTTTTTTAACTGTAGCCTCCACTCTGACTTTATTAACAGTTTTGGTTTTACAACACTTGGTGGGTTAAGCATTCCCCAGCCAGATGGAATATCTTTCCCATAAACATTGAAGTAGAGAAGACACAAGTTATTTGCATAAAGCCTGTTTAAACGCTCCAACTTTCACAACCCCATCAACTCCTTCCTTGGGAGAATGACCTTCAAGTTCTCCAAATCTAACTGTAGCCCATGCCAGGGCTTCGCCAATGGATTTGGGTACCTTGGTCCATGGGGCTCCCATACCAAGGAGTTAGGAAACTTCTTCTCTCCACTTCCTGACCATTTTACCCACTCTGCTGCAAAGGCTTTGGGTCCCCATTGAGGGGTGGAATCAAGGGACCCTGGTCCATTTGTCAGCCTTCATCTCAATTCATCTCCCTACCCATCGCTCAGAGCAGCTGCAAGTCAGATTTCTCATTATAGTCTTTGCACATTGGCTTTTAAAATATCTCCAAGCCAGGATAAACAAAGCAGACTTGTTCGGGGCTGTTTACTCCTGGGGGTCAGCAGGGGTTCCTTTGGGCCTGCACCATCATGGGTAGTACTGTAGTAAAACCTGTGCTCAAACCCCATCAATGTCCATTTGATTCATATCTAACCATCATGGGGTGAGTGTTCATGCACTGGTGCAGGGCCACTGTGGTGGGGTCGCAGTGCTGGCTCCTTCTCTGCAGGGGCTCAGTGACATGGATTCTGGGCAGCTCCATCAGCTGGGATTAATGTAGGTAAAGACTGAGGGAGTCCTTAGCGGCAGAAGCTTTGGGTGTCCCTGACAGCCACGAGGAATGCTCAGGTGCCTGCTGGTAAAGCTGCTGGGTCTTCTGTTATCCTTTTCCTCCAATGGGGAGCTCGCAGCTGAAGGGATCCCTTCTGGTGGCAAGCTCTGTGGGACTGGGGGATGGGCCGACACCGGTAAGAAGCTGCCTGTGCTTTTCCATGTAGCATCTGGGATTTCTGTGCTCCACTGGGCGTCTGTAGCTCCTGCATTGCCCTCCAGAGCTTGCTCAGAGCTATTTGCACCAGGAAGTAGCTATTAATCATTGTTTTTCTGGAAATTCAAGTGATGGGACCCCCTAGTCCACCACTTTTGCTGATGCCATGTTTCTAAATGTTTGTTGTTTCTTTTTTGTAAGAAATAAAGATGGTCCTTGGAGGACAGGAACCTTTACATGGTAGGGACTTTAGCAGGAGTGCTTTCTGGTGCTGAGATTGGTTGGGGCAAGCTAGGACCCAAGGAAAACTGGCTGACTTCTGCTCCCTCCAAAGGTACCGATGACTGTCCTTGATGATGAAATTTGGCTCAGGAGACTCAGAGGACAGACATTTCAGGCAATGATGAAAGGTAGAGGAATTTCTTCTTACGGAAAAGATAAATAATTGGTCAGATTAGACTGGAGTCAGCCCATTCAAATTATAGAATTTACTTGGAAATGTCTCTCAGTTTGGCAAGATTTGGATCACAGACCTTTCTCAAAAGCTGTGGATGTAGCAGCCATCACACTGAAGATCAGTGCCAGCCACACCCCTCCACCAGGGCACTATGGGATGAGGCTCTGACCCAGACTGCTGGGGTGATCGCCCCCAGGGAAGGTGTCTTGTTGTATAAACTGATCTGTGTCCAAGGGGTGGAGGCCCAGGGAGGATCAGAGACACCAGACACATCTGTTGGAGATCACAAGGCTGAGAATCCCACAATGCATTCCACACAGAGGCACCAGCTCCTCCGGGTTGCTGGATGCCAGAAGGCTCAGGGTTCATGGTCATAGGCATCTGCAGTGCTGGGACTCATGGGATGCGTGTTTGTAGAGGGGTCTTCTCCTCCTTCACTGAAATGATTTGGTTTAGGGCTTCTAGTGCCAGACTTGGCTGACATTGTAGTGCTTCTTCCTCCTTTTGATGCATTGGTTCTTGAACCGAGTCTTTATTACTAACTCATCAAGTTGAGTAGCTGAACTAAGTCCTGGTATAGTAGTAACTTGTCATGGGTACATGGTCTTTTCAAATGCATCTTTCAGTATTCTAAGCTGTCCTGGACTAACGTTTGTGTGGTATCGGTGAGCAGACTTTGACTTTTCCTATCCATCTTACATGGAAGATTTATGCAGGAGGCCCTTATTTTTCATACAAACACCCCCCGCCACACCCCCCGCCCTGCCAAAAGCCAGCTTGCGACCTAGTCACCCAGCTGTGAAGACAAGAGGTTGAACACCGAATTTTATTTAGCTTTTCAGCATCTACCATAATATCTTTTAGAAGTAGAATGATCAGCTGTATGTGATTCTGAGCTCCTGAATTTCATCTCTTGAACTTCTTTGTAAATCAGCTTCTGTCTCAGTCTGGGCTCCCTAAAAGCTTGGCCTGAGATGAAGACTTGCCTGTGGGTTTTTATCTAGAACGGAATTCCAGGGAGCAGAAACTGGAAAGGAGATAGGGAAGCAAATACAAAAACGGGCTATTGAACTAGCCGCTGCTCCAGGCCCTGGCATTCTGTCTCCCCAGGATCTTCGGGGAAACTTTTGAAATTCTTGTCTGGAATACTTCAGGGAAAAACATTTCTCCATCAGCTTGTGCTCCCCATTAGTTAAAGATGGTCTCTGGGTCTTAACTCTCCTTTACTTCTAGGTTGCGACGTTGCGTGTAAGTATTGTGTGGGTTTCCACAGAGAGCCGAGAGCAGAGAGTCAGAAAAGCTCCAGGTTGGGAAACAAGAAGTGGGCGCCATAGCTGGAGGCCAGGTGCTCTGCGGTCATTCCCTTGCAGAGCCAGTCAAAGCCTGCTGCTTGAAATGTTCACAGAAGTAGCTGTAGCAACACAGAGTCCCCAAAAAGTTTCTGTGCATCACAAGAAATAGCGAATGTAATGCATTAAAACAAAGAAGCATTGAAAAATTTGCAAAACCTATTAAGGAAGGACTTTGAGTTCAGCTCAAACATGTGAAGAGCTTAGAAGCCATTACTCCTATTCTTTTAAGAAAACACTGGATGAACTAAAAAATCCATGACTTTTCCCGGACCTATCAGAGAAGTATGAACTCAGGGACAGCAGCCACCTGAAAGTGTGGGAGACAGAGATTTGCTTACCTAGAAAGAAGGTACTAGAGCTATGCACTGATGGGAACATTTAAATGGTAATTTCAATGAATTTCCAGATATAGGGTATTTCCTGGGCCCCCAAAGGGCTCCCCAACCTTTCACAGGCTTTTCATTCAAGAATCTCATCAGGTTCTGATAGTGACGAAGTCCCATTCTCCTAGGAAAGGACTCTGCTGGAGACTTATCCAGATAGAAGAATGGAATTCCTCCCCACTTCAGCCTTCCGGTGCCACCTAAGGGGATAAAAGTTTGTTTTGATTAGGGAACAGGGCTTTAAGGCACTAGATTTGGAATGCTGTAGCCAGGAATGGAAGCAGGAAGCAGGAGGAAACAGCTCTTCCACTGAAGAAATGATGTGAAGATCATAGTCCCAAGAGCCAGGCCCATTAAAAGACTGAGATTTAATCAGAAAATTATAGGTCTCTCTCTCTTTCTCCCTCCTTCTCTCTCTTACTCTCTTCCCCCCACCCTGACATCTTACCACCACACCAACAGAGCTCCAACATAACAGTGAATTACAGCTGAAATAGCTTCAAGATACAAATTCTTTCTGAGGAAGAGTACATAGAGAAGCCCAAAGTGGAGAGAGGAGACGAAAAGAATCACTCTAGAGGAATTGGAAGGCTCAGGCATCTACAGCCATAACAGACGTTAAATGTAGCCCAAGTCCTAACCAGCTCACATATAGCATCATGCTAATGGCCTATTTACCTCAGTCCCTATTACCTGATACAATATGTTCAACAAAAAGTTAAAAAAGCATGCCAAAAAGCAAGAAATGGCATACTCTGAAGAGAATAAGCAACTCATGGGAACCAGATTCACAGATAACATGAAAGTTGGAGTTATTAATATGTTACAGGAAAACATTGCCAACATAGAAGAAAAAGTGGGACATATAAGCAGAGACATGGGATTTCTAAAAAAGCATCCAAAGGAGATACTATACATACATAAATACATACATACATACCACATATATACATAGAGTGACAAATGAAGAGTGCCTTTGATGGGCTCATGTGTAGACTAGACATGAGCAAGGAAAGAACCAGGGAACTCTGGCAGTTTCTTGGAAAACGAATCATACTCCTACTGTGCTATTCAACAGTCATGCTCCTTGGTATTTTTACACAAATGAATTGAAAACTTACATCGACACAAAACCTGTACCTAAATTTTTAAAGAAACCTTATTTATTATTGCTCCAAACTGGAAGCAACTCAGGTATCCTTCCATAGGTGAATGGATAAACAAACCGTGGTATGTCCATACGATGGGATATTATGCAGTGATTAAAAGAAATGTGCTATTAAGCCACCAAAAGCTATGAAGGAAACAAACATGTATTTTCTAAGGGAAAGAAAGCAATCTGAAAAGGCTATGTACTTATAATTTCAATTATGACAGTCTGAAAAAAAATATGGAAACAGAAAGAAAAATAAACAGTGCTTGTCCAGGGTTTGTGAGAAAGAGAGGAAAGCATGAATAAGTGGAGCATGAGGAATTTTTAGGGCAGTGAAATTATTCTGCGTGATACTATCATGGTGGACGCATGTCATTGCAGCTTTGTTAAAACTCATAGAATGTACAACAAGGAGTGAACCCTATAATGTAAACTATGGATCTTCGTTCATAATAAGGTGTCAACATTGCTAATCAGTGTAACAACTGCACCAGAGTAATGCAAGATCCTGAAGGGGTCGGGGGCAGAATGTGGAAGGATGCTCCGTCTGTGCTGACCGGGAGGAAGCCCCGAGCTGTCTCCGTGTGCATCCTCTCCTTTGCTGCCCATTTCCAATGCCGCTGATTTAGCCCTCTGGGATGTCACTCGAATTAATCTTGTGTTCTGCACCCCTTCCAACAGTACTTTGGTTAGGGATACCATCCTCTCTCCTCTGGCAATACTGGTGGGGTACCTGGTTCAGGGTCTGAAAGGGAAAGCAATTTAAGGTCTTCACACTTGGGTCACCTTATCTTAAAACTGGGAATATTAATACAACCTAATTTCACAGGGTTTTGGTGAGGATACAGTTAGTTTAAGAAAAGAGTTTAGGCTAGTGCTTAGCATATAATGCTATGGGTCAGTCATCATCATTCTCTTTGTTTTCAATATTTAAACAAGAATTACTTATAAAACAAAAAATTCAGACACAAAAGCAAAATTTATATATATGCGGGGGTATGTATGTGTGTGTGTGTGTGTGTGTGTGTTTGTATTTGCTTTGGCCACACTTCTTTCTGATTTGAACTACCCACACAGTTCAACTGTGATAATATGCATGAATATGGATACCAAACCTTGCATTCTTTCAGCTTGGAATGCATCAGTGATGGATGCTGTATGTTTATGGGATGGTGTGTTTGAAAGATACAGTGACCAAAAGGCCTATTATCTTGGGGTTTTTCTTACTCTGGGTAGGGAGGGGAGGGGATATTGCTATTATAAAATTGACATCAGAAGGTTCTGGATCTATTAATGGAACAGGCCCTGGTAGAGAGGGCAGACCCAACAGAGTGGTGGTCACACAAGTGGGTGTCAGAGGGCCTGCAGAGGTCCTTCTGAGGCAGAGCAGTTTGGAGGTAAAGAGAGTGGACTACGGAGAATGACAGCCAGGGTTTCTTCCTATCACCTGATTTGCTCTGGGACCTTGGGCAAGTCAATTAACCTCTCTGTCCCATTTCTGTAAAATAGAACAATAAGGGTACCTACTGCTATAGGGTTGTTGTGCAGTTTAGTGAGTTAATGGACTAGTCCTGGCACAAAGGGAGGACTTCCTAAGGAGTCCAAGACCCAAGAAGTGAATGCTCCTGTCTTGGACAATTCATGGACCCCATGTCCCAGGGCCGTTCCTGGGAGGCCAGCATGGGCTATGCTGTGAGGCTGGTCCATGGCCACAGAGACAGCCAGTATCAGGGCTTGGCAGCAAAAGATTCCCTTCATGTCACTAGATCACACCCCTTGGGCATCTTCAGTGATCAGCTGATGGTGGCCTTTGGATCCGGCTCATTCTAAATTTAGACAGTTTTAATGATTAGAGAGGATACACCACCCCGCTCTATCCTCTGCCCAACCCAGGGGAGTTGAAAGCTTCCTCCTGTTTCTCCCATCCACTGACTGCTGATTTTCTCACGGCTCAGAAGAGACTGAATCTTTCCACCTGACACTCCATTCCAGCACCTGGGGTCAGCCACTCTGAGTCTTTCCTTTCCCAGCTGAACTCTAGAACAGTGGGAATAGCGGAGTGCCATACTAGGCTGACTTAAGATATCGGAAATAAACAGGGTCTGTTTTCTCGAACCCCTGCGTGCCTCTGCAGAGCTCCGGGCTGGCCCGATGAACCTTGACTCTGGGCGAGTGCATGTGGGAAGAAGGGGTGGCTTTCAAGGGGTTTCGTCAGCAAGTTTGCTCACCCAAGAGCCTGTAGGCTCTGATTTCTTCCAAGCCCTTCGAGAAGCTCCAATTCTTGATGATCAGTGGGAAAAATCCCCATAACAGGATTGGTTGCATGAAATTTCAGGTTTTCTGCAAGTTCACAGCTAGAGCCCGTGCACAATTACTGTTAAGAGTTTGATTTTGTCACTGTGAAAGCCCAGCGGATTAGGCCTTTCAGAAGAAAGGAGAAAGCCTATTCTGAACTCCTAGCGTCCCTTGGATATTCCCAGATAGAATAGTCTTCCTAGTGTTGCAGCATTTACAATGTAAACGGTTTTCTTTTCAAGGTCAGGGTTTAGAGCCCAAGGCTATTACTAAAACTGCAGGGGCACAGCCGGAACAATTCTTTTGGCATTCTAAAAATAAGAAGCTTTATTTTCAAACTGCAGGATGTGGTTTAAAAGACAGAGTCTCAACAATTTACCTTTCTGACTGCCACTGGTATCCTTGTCTGTCAGCTTGGCCTGAGAGGAGGCTGGTCCTGTACAAAGGGAAACCAATTTCTTTTTTTATTTTTATTTTAGATTTAATCTTTTTTGATTTAAATTATTTTATTGTTCAATTACAGTTGTTTGTATTTTCTCCCCACCCCTCCCCCCACCCCCTCCAAACCCACCTCCCTAACTTGCTTCCACCCCCCCTTGGTTTTGTCCATGTGTCCTTTATAGTTGTTCCTGAAAACCCTTCCCCCCATTATCCCCGCCCACCTCCCTATCTGGTTACTGTCAGATTGTTCTTAATTTCAATGTCTCTGGTTATATTTTGTTTGCTTGTTTGTTTTGTCGATTAAGCTCCAGTTAAAGGTGAGATCATATGGTATGTGTCCCTCACTGCCTGGCTTATTTCACTTGGCATAATGCTCTCCAGTGCACCCCAATGTTCATAGCAGCACAATTTACAATAGCCAAGTGCTGGAAGCAACCTAAGTGCCCATCAGCAAATGAGTGGATCAAAAAACTATAGATTTAATCTCTACTGCATTTTTAATTACCATTTAGTCCCCTTACAGTCGGCCCCCCAGCAACCCCCACAATGCTGTCCACATCCATGAGTCCTTTTACGTTTTTACTCAATCCCTCCACCCCCTAACCTCCCCTACCCCCAACCAGTTGTCATCTGTTCTCCATCTGAGTCTGTCTCTGTTTTGCTTGTTAGTTCGGTTTGCTCATTAGATTCCGCATATGAGTGAGATCATATAGTGATCGTCTTTCTCTTTCCCTGTCTTCCCCATCTTAAGGGGAACACTTGTAGTTTTTGACTGTTGAGTATGAGGCTGGCAGTGGGTTTGTCATATATGACCTTTATTAAGTTTAGGCATGGGGAACCCAATTTCTGACAAGTGCATAAGACTGATTCTCTTGGATTCCGGTAGGAATGTCTCCAACCTTCCCCTCCCTTTAGGACCCAGATGATGAATGGTTAGATTTGGTGGCTGAATCCTAAGCAGGATCGGGCCTTCAGCAGACACACCAGCAGGGAGAAAGTTTCTGAAAGGACAGCAGCGCTGTAGCGATGGACAGAGCTGGCGCAGAGAAGGCCTCAGGGAACAGCTCCCTTTAGCCGTTCTAGAGGTTGACATGTGTGTATGAGGCAGGCTGAAGTTTTCGGCCCTTATCATTTTGTTACAGAACAGATGGGGTGATATAAAAGACCCCCCCTTTTGCTCCAGGGGTTCCTCCCCACCTACTGGGTTCATTTTGCCTGCCACCTGAGGAAAGACGTCTCTTAATACCAGAGATCCGTGAAAAAGAAAGGAATTTATTATTTATTTTAAATAGTACAAACTAAAGTTCTCCACAAACGCACACAGTCATCCTGGCTCCTCCACGTCGCAAAAGGCAGCACTTCCAAAGCCTCGTGGTCCTGACTCTCACCCAAGGTGCATGGTCCCTGAAAAGACATGTGGTCCCAGAAAGAGACGCCAAATGGCTGCCGTGCCTCCGTTTAAATCCCAGCGCCAATCTTCCTCTGCAGCCTCATTTCTGGCTCCTCCCACAACTGGCCACAGCTGCCAGCATTTCGGGCAGGTGTGGGCCCGTGGTGTGGAGGCAATTATCTCCAAGCTCTTCTGGACCCTGTTACAAATTCCTTTGGGGTTCCCCTCCTGGCTGCACCCTGTTAAAATTTCTTCTTTCCATTTCCCATCCTCCATGTAAAGGAGAGAGTACGCTTCAGCATAAAAATGTGTCCGCAGTATTCAAAAGTGGGCATACTACTAACACCCAGAAGTCTTACGGATCTTGGAGATGCTTTTCCCCATAGGCTCTGGAAGACCCTAGCCCAGCCATCTCTGTCCTCACCAGATGGGGGGCCTTGACCGTAGTGGACTCAGGCAGCATGAAGCTGAGCTCTCAGGAACGAGCATCATGGGGGAGGTCAGAGAGCCTGGGAAAGAAGAGACCAGGGCAAAGGGTACTGCCCCCTGAACATCTGAGTCCTGGGTGTGTGTGGATGGAAACCTGACCCAATGCGAACGGCAAGCACATGCCAGTCTTCTGGGCTGGTTCATGGTCAGCAAGTGGGAAGACCGTGAACTTTCAGTGAATGGACTAATGGGCTGCACCAGTAGACCCATCCAGGCTTTGCTGGGCATAATAGCAACCTTTTCCACATTTTTCATAATACATCTAATGAATTATATATATACCTATATATATATTTTCCCCAGCACCATGTTATTCATAAGACCTCCCTTGAAATTTTCATTATGACAACATTGAAGCAACTACTTTAAAGCCCTCTTAGCCACCATTCTCTTTTCCATCTGTCTTTTGGGATTTTTTAAAGGACACTTTTTTTTTTACCATTTAGAATTGCTGTCATGGTGCTTGAGAATCCTGACCGACCGAGTAGTTCTTTGCACGGAAGACTTTCATAGGCATCTGAGTGCTTTTCTCCACTCCCCTACCCCATTGCTAACTCAGTTCATCTGTCTCCTTGCTGGAATCTTGGTACAGATTCTGAATATCTAGGGAAGTTCAATGTTGGCCATGGAGGGCCTTATAAAAGAGGCATTGCGGTATAAGAACTAGCTGGCTGGTGTTCAAGAAGATCACCATCATGCCTCTTGCCCAAGCTTGGTGGCCTTTAGAAAATTAATTTCTCTGAGCCTTTGTTTTCGTATCTGTGTAGTGGAAGGGTTGAGATGTGGTCAACATTGTAAATATACTGCTGGCCACTCCTTCACCTCTTCTTCTTCGACTCTTCCTTTGAGTTTCTTTCATTGCAGGGGTGTGCCTCACAGGTCCCTTCTGATATCGTCTCCCTAGCTCTTCCCACGCCTGGTTCATGTCCATTCTGTAAGGCTCTCAGTTCAAAGTTACCTCTTCAAAGAAGCCTTCCTGGACTGCTCTATTGAGTCACCCTGTCCCCTGTGGCATGCTGTTTGTGCATATGATGCCACGTATTTGTTTGTTTTGTGTGTCTTGGTCACTGCTGGAGCTCCTAGGCTTGAAGGGTGCCCAGCACATAGCAAGTGCTCCACACGTATGTGATGACACAGGAATAACTTGTACTTTTCTCAGAATTGACCTCTCTCCACACATACTGAGCTGTGATGGACTTTAACGTCTTAATCACACTGACTGCAGAGACATGAGAGGTAGGGCGAGGGTCGTGACTTTTGTATCTTGCCCATCTGCTACAAGGTCCCCAGGTCTAGGCCGTGTTGGACTCTGGAAGCCGAGCCTGATGTGAGCTGTGTGCGGCTCATCCAGTTGCCTCCTGGCTGCAGAAAGCCCTGGGCCTGGGGGATCCAGGGACTACCTCTGGTTCCCATGTCAGGTGATCAGTTCAAGTGATTCAGAGTTCACCTCATCAGTATTTGAGAGGAAAATGCTAGGGCTTCCCATGGGCAAATAAGTTGAGGGCGGGAAGCCACTATTTTCTTTGCTTCCTCAAAGAAAGTTCTGGGTCCTTAGAAAGTATGCTATGGGTAACGAAGCGCGTCAGTCAACCAGCACATCCATCTCGTACATTTAATTGCCACATGACACGCTGTGATGACAGAGAGTCTCTGGTTACAACCTTCCTGAATGCGAAAGCAGCAGGAAGGCCCTTCACGGATGCATCTTAGAATGATTAAATATGATTCTAAGCCTAGGCTCAGTATAAGTGTTGGGTTTATTTAAAACATTTATTGTTCTTAAACGGTGTCACAAAGTCGTCACTTTCCACCTTTCATTTTCCAATCAACTCCCAAAGGGGTTTGTTTACCTGTCAAAAAATTCGCTCCAGGAATGTAATCCTCTGGGGGCAGTTTCCTACGGTCACGTGGTTCAGGTACACGGGCAGAGATCTTAGGCCCCCTAGTCTGAGATAAGGGACCAGCACCTTTCTCTAAGCTTTAAAAACAAAATCCGGATGAGTTCTCTTTAGTAAAATAAAAGCGAAAGCAAAAACAAACAAAGAAACTTAGCAAACCTTACAAAGTTCAGACTTCAGAGCAAATCTTCTCTTAAAGGCAAGTTTTTTATTTTTTAAGGAAAAAGAAAACTGTAACATACAATTAGATGCCTTTTATTTCTACTGCTTGGTGTGTGTTATTAGCAGCAACTGCAGCCTTTTTTTTCTGGCAAGATCACGAGCTCTAATCAGCCATAACCCAGAGGCTTACAGCTCTGGCAAGGGCTTCCCCGGCTTCTTGCCCCCCACCCCCCCTACAGGACACAAGGGCAAAGGCAAGGCAAACACTACGCAACCTCAGAAACGCACGACAAACTCAGAGAAACAATCGCAACTCATGGCCTAGACAAATGGCTAATTAGGAAACAGTGAGAGAAAGGCCCACCGTTTAGAAAACCTTTGCTCCTCCCACATTTTTCCCTCCCTCTCACAAGACCACCACAGTCACACTTCTGAGCCCAGAAGCGTGGGGTTTTCACCCACACCAAGCAGTTCTGTGACCCCTGCTGCGTGTCCTACAATTTAACTCAACTCTGACACTGTTTACCTGGACACTGAGTCAGATCCCACAGGTTAAGGGCTCACTCCCACAAGACCACACCTCCTCTTCTTCTGGCATCTTCAGATGCCAATTGAAAGGGTGTGTTGTCACCTGTGCTTCCAACTGATTGGCTGTCAATCAGAGGCTCCCAAGATTCCTTCTTTGGGTTCAACTAATTATCTAGAGTGGCTCATATAACTCAGAAAAAGAGCTTACTTACTGTTCACCAGTTTATTATAAAAGGGTATGATAAGGGTACACAGGAATATCCAGATGGAAGAGATGAGTAGGGCACGGTGTGGGGGAGGGGGCTGAGCTCCCATGACCTGTCAAGGCAGGCCACTCCCCCCGCACCTCCGTGTGTTCACCGGGCAGGAAGCTCTCGGGACCCCAAACCTGTGGGATTTTTATGGCTTATGTAATAAATAAGGCTTCCGCACATAGGCATGGTCCCTTATAAACTCTTTCACAAGCCCTTCCCCCTCTCTGGAATATGGGGAGTGGGGTTGAAAACTCCAAGCTTCTAATTATGGCCTGGCCTTTCTGGTGACCATCTCCCACCCAGGAGCCCACCTGGAGTCACCTCATTAGGACCAAAGACACTTTTATCACCCAGGATATTTCAAGGGATTTAGGAACTCACTGTCTGCAAGCAGAGTCAAAAACCAAATATTAGAACACAAGATGCTCCTCGTGTTCTTAGCACTTAGGGCATTTCAAAGGTTTTAGGAGCTCAGTGCCGGGACCTGGGGGGCAAAGACCAACAGCTTTCTATTATTTCACACTCACCATCAAAAGACAAATGGCAAAGGATGTGGACAGATAGAATGAG
Organism: Anoura caudifer; assembly: GCA_004027475.1. Taxonomy (NCBI): domain Eukaryota; kingdom Metazoa; phylum Chordata; class Mammalia; order Chiroptera; family Phyllostomidae; genus Anoura; species Anoura caudifer. The sequence goes on along the minus strand of PVKU01002899.1, from coordinate 8,226 downwards.
AGATACAAATGGAAATATAAAACATATGAAAAGATGATTCACTTACTCATAAAAGGGGAAATACAAATTACAAAACTACTCAAAATGTCATTATTTATCTCCTAGATTGGCAATCATCCCAAATTTAGATATTGCTGGGGTTACAGGAACACAAGCACTTTCACATGTGCCTGAGAGCAGTGTGAGTTTGCACAGCTCTACAAAGGATGACTCAGAGCAGCTGTGAGAGTCAGAAATGAATGTGTCCTTGGAGCTGGGGCTTCTACTTCCAGGCATTTATTCAACTTTTTTGCTCAGGAGGAAAATGATGTTGGGGGGACCCCCCCAAAACCCAGAATTATCTTTGGGAGGGTGGACCCCTTGTAGTACAGGCTTCCCCCACTAGGTGAGTGTTCTAGGGACCCATCCGTATCCGTGTACCAGCTGGTGTTGTTGTGAGAGGCTGTGTTTGGTTTCAGTGAATTTTTGGGGGGAGATTCTTTCAGTGTTTGTCCATTTTATGGTGGGTGATTTATGCCCCCGCCTATACCACGCTGAGTGTTCAGCAGTTTTTGACCAAAAACAGCATGGACCTCTGCCCCACCCTCCCTACTCACCCCATCTCGCCCTGAGCAACATTTTTCTGTTTCCCCAGATGAAAATAGTCTTGAAAGGGAAACATTTTTCCAATGTGGAAGAGGTGAAACAAAAAACCACAGAAGCACTAAAAGGCATCAAAATTGACGAGTTCAAAAACATTTTGATGGGTATATTGCATGAAATGGAGAGTACTTTGAAGATGACTGAAGTTTAAATATGTGAGAATAAATACACAAATTTTAATATATAAGATCCATCTTTGGGGTCCCCGCTCATATATACAAGGTGATTTTATGAATCATTGTTTATAATTGTAGAAGATCAGAAACAACCTTCACGTTCATCAGGAGGAGGTTGTTAAACAAAGTTTTATTTATCTACACAATGAAGTTCTTCATGTACCTCTATGGGAAAATTGCTAAGATGTATTAAGTGAAAAAAGTAAGATTCTGAAAGTGTACAATATGCCACCATTTGTGTAAAAAAAGATTAAAAACTTACATGATGTATGCATGGGATGTAGGTAGTTCAGTGTTTGTATGTGGGTGAAGATGGTGAAAAGTACAGACTTCCAGTGATGAACTACATAGGTCTTGAGGATGTAGTATACTACATGGTGGCCATAGTTAATACTGTATTGCATATTTGAAGGTGGCTAGTAAAGTACATCTTAAATATTCTCATCACAAGAAAAATTGTAACTGTGTGTGGTGATAGACTAGACTATAGGGGCGATTATTTCACAACATATGTATAAAAAAATCACATTAGCATGTTATATGCCTGAAACTAATATGTTATATGTCAATAAAACAATCACTCCCATGAGTTTGGTGTGTTATTCACTCCATCGTACAGATGGAAACAGCGAGCCTCAGGGAGGTGAAGCTACTTGCCCAAGGTCACCCAGATCTGTCAGATGCCTAAACACGTGTTCTTAAATGTTTGTACTGCATTATAAGTCACATCACACCTCTGGGACTCAGTTTATTCAATTTATTCAGCTGTTATGGATTCATCTCATTGAACTGGAGCGATTATGTGAAGTTTTGTTTGTGAGAGCTGAACTTGGTGCTCAGCATATAGTAGGCACTCAGTAACTGCTTCTTTCTCAAATTACTAAGATTCTAGAATGATGAGCTAAGCTTCCTGAGTTGATGAGGGCCTTATTTCTGAATCCTGGCTGAAATGGTTTGGAATGTGGTGGGATATTTTTGAAAATAAACAGATTTTTAAAAAAATATAAAAAGTAATATGCACTCATAGGAAAGCCCAGGGTAGGCTAAAGCCCAGGAAAGGTAGGGGAATAATTCAGTTCTGATGCCCGAGAGAGCTTTCTCTCTCTTACGCTGTCTGCCACTCTGTGTCTCGGTGACTTGCACCCAATAACTTAACCTTGCTGGACTGTTTCCTCTTTACAGAATGAGGGCCACAGTCTCACTTTGCGTGACCGCCATGCAGATCCAGTGGGACTGTGTAGGGGAAGCACGATTCCCAGTATCTGACCTGAAACAGGCACCCAGTGAGGGTACCTCCCTCTGCGGGGGTTACTGCTGGCCCTCTCACCGCTGCTGCCCGCGCTGGCATCTGTGTTTCCGCCACTGCGGGCATCGGTTTCTGTGCTTTCTTCCTTTGCCTTTGCCTTTGGCTGTAGAGGGACCCTCTTCCGTCATCTCTGCACCTCTTGTGCTCAGTGCAGTGTGTACCTCCTATCAGGTGCCCGAAAGGGATGTATTGAAATCAATTAACTATAAAACAAATATAAAAATAACTTTTATAATATATAGTACCCAAACATGCTCACCATAAAAGCGCCCATGGCAACATCCGATCGCACAGCTTCCCAGTTCCACACGGCACTTGGACATTCTCTTCAGCTTGATTCCTTACTGCATTTTTTGTTATCAGAGCATATCATGACTTACCAATACTCCTCCACTTAAGCAAAGCATGTGCTACTTACTGCATTAGTTCAAATGTTCCCGAGAAATGTAGCTGTGTGCTACGTCTTTGATGAATTTGACCTATAATTTGATTATATAGGAAAACTTCGCTGCAGGGTTCCTGCAGAGAGACCGGAAAGAGCGCAGGAGACGAGGAACAGAACCGGCTGGCGGTGCGGAACTCAGCAGGGGTGTGGGGAGGGTGGTGGTGTTGCTAATAAAAAAAAAAAGGAAAAAAAAAAAGAAAGAGAGAGAGAAGATTTTCATCTCAAATGATAAAAGCGAGGAGAGAGAAAAAGCTGCATTTATACAGGATGGTATGATTTGCTTCCACTGATGGGCATAATGGGGAAAAAATCACCTGAACATCGGGGTTAAAATTGGGTTGAATTGAGAAGAAATGTAGCTGCATAAAATGGCAGCTCTGAACTGGTGGGAAATGGCATTAGACACGTGAGGAAAATGGTCACACTTTAGAGTGAGTGATTGCTCTGAGACCCAGAGGGCCTGGAGTAGACCTTCATTTAAACCTCCTCACTTGCAGCCTATTAGAGCTCACGGAGACCTCGGTGGTGTCTGACCTGGCGTGCTGTGGCAATCAGTGGAAGGACGATGGTGCCCGTGCCTCGGTGCCAGACTTTCTCAATCCCAGGGGTCACTATAATTGAAACCCCAACGTACCTGCACTTCCACACTGTCGCTCAACCTGTCATTACCTGCTCAGCAAATGGCACTGTGATTCCTCAAGCCAAGGTAAAAATCTAAGCATCATCCCTCATGCTCCCTCTTCTCTCCAATTTCTTATCCAGTCTGTCAGCAAAGTGCTGTCAACTTTACCTCCTAAATATGTGTCTCTGATCAGAATGCCTTTCTCCTTCTTCACTCCCAGCCCACTAGTCCAAGCCTCCATCTTCCTTAAAACATCCATCCTAATTGATCTCTCTGCTTCCCCTATGACCCAATTTCCTAACAGTAGGCAAGAGCTCTTAAATGGGAAGTCAGATCTTCAGTGGCCCATCACGAAGCCTCCCTCCCTGGCTGAGCCAACCCCACAGTAGGTATCTCACATCGTTCCTTCCAACCCCCTCCTACTACTCTCCCTCTCATGGGACACACTCTAGTCACTGGCCTCTGCTCAGGGTTTTCACTTGGCCATGTGTGTTCTATCCATCAGTGGCCATCGAGGTCCCAAGGCTTCGTCACTCAATCTCGCTTGAGCACGTGTTTATCTCACAGAACTCAAGAAAATCTGGGGACTGAAGGCTGAGCTGAGGACCAAGACAGAAAACGGAAGAACTGATCGAAAGTCTGACCCAGAACAGTAGACCCCAGGCCCCCACCCTGGCATCCCCATCTCTTGCTTCCTCTGCCATAAGACTGGAGGGTTAGTCTCAGGCCTTGAGGACACCAGTCAGGAGGAAGTGGAGACTTAAGGCATCAGGTTGAAATCAGAGATGTTAAATAACAGTCTGTAGACCTGGCTGGACTCTGCGACATGGCACCTGTCCCCAGTCCCAGCTCCCTAACTTGCTTTAGGTCTTCGTTGGACAGGGGAATTTCATCTCCTTTCCCCACCACCAGCACGCATGGATCAGGAGCATCTTCTCTGGAGAAGTAAAAGTACTCAAGAGAAAAGTGCTACAGATTTGACACCCCGACTGTGTAGCCTCCCTGTGACAAATCCACTTGGCCTCCAGGGACCTCGGGAGGCTCACAGCGCAGTCTGCACTCCTGTTCCAGGGCCTCACTCCCAGATACAAAGTATCATCCATTCTTGAAAACTGTCAGAAAGTTGTCGACATGGGAGACAGAGCTAAAAACAAAGGGAGCTCAGGAGAAATGAAGCCCATAGAGACAGGAAAAGAACATTAAAAATTTCATTATTAACATCTTTAAGGATATAAGGCAAGCTATTGAATCTATGAAAAAGAACAGGATGATGTAACAAAGGAGCAATAACTATTTGATTTTAAAATATAATAACTAAAATGAAAAATTAAACAGGAAGATTGGTAGAACTGTCATGAAAATCTTTCAAAAACTGGAACTAAAATATCACAGGTGGACATTAGGATAGAAAAGAAAAATTAGAGAACCGATCTAGGATGTCTAATATCTGGCAAATAGGAATTCCAGAAAGAGTAAGAAGAAGAAAAATTGGGAGGAAATTATCCAATAAATAGTACAGAGAACTTTCTCAAAATAGAAAGACATTACTCTTCAGATTGAGGGACCTCCTCCCTAAAATCCCATCACAGTGAAAAAAAGAGACGCACAGGAAGACACGGCATCCAGAAGTTTTAGACTACCAGTGAACATGGGAAGAATTAAAATTTTTAGGTACAGAAGCAAGTCAACACAAAGAAATTACTTTCAGGATGGCATCAGAACATACAATAGTGACACAATATGCTGGAAGATAGAGCAATACCCCAAATTTCTCAAGGAAAATTATTTTCAACAAATAATTCTCTTTTAAGTCATCTATTAATCAAGCCTGAGTGTAAACTAAAGCCATTTTCAGATGGAAAAGGATTAATTATTTTTATTTCTCATACACTCATTCTTTTGAAGCTAATGGAAGATGTATTTCAGCAAAAAGGGGAGTAAACCAGGAAACAGGAAAACATGGGGGGTAGGGTCAGGGAATCCAACAGGGAGACAGTGAAAGAAATTCCAGATCACAGCTGCAGAGCAGTCCTAGAAGGTCAGCCAGTCCATGCTCGAGTCTCCAGCCCCTGCTTCCGGAGTGGTCAATGTGTGCTGGCGGGGTCATCATTCAAGACCAGGGGAGGAACCACCCAAAGGATTACAGGGAACAGTGTCCCGAGCTGATACAGGGATGGGGTTGGGGGCTGTTCCCAACAGCCAGTGTGGAAAACCTCATCATCCCCAAGGCATTCGTAAGAGTTTGCATCAATAGTGGGGAAAAACTCACCCTATTGACACTCAATTAAAAATGGTCAGGTACGGGAAGAGGATAGAAAAATATGACCCACAATTAAGAGAATCAGCAATTGATTGAAATGAGTCCACAAATAACGCAGATGATAGAATCAGCAGACAAAACATCAAACGTTATTTTATCTGCATTCAATATGTTTTAGAAGCGAGAGAAAATAAATTGAACATGTGAGGTGACATAGATGTTAAAGAGACTCAAATTAAAATTCTGGAGATGGAAGCAATACTGTCGGGATGGGATTAGCAGCAGATTAGATGTCGCACGAACATTGCGCAGACCCCCTCGATGATGTAATAGCTATGACATATTCTTTTTTTAATTTCCAGAGCAAGCAGTTCTTCTACCTCAGTTCTCATTTATAATCAGTACTGGCCTTTCCTATTGACAGTACCTGTGAGTTAATTAAGAAATAATTTGGCATTGATGTTAAGAAACCTGGCACATTCTTCATCAAAATAGACTTTTTTTCAGGCCACAGGGATAAGTGCTGCCTGTTTAATGATACTAAATGGTTGGCTCATTAGCTTGTCATGAATAAATCTCCTTTTCCAAATATGTGCATGCCATGTTTTTAACCTTTTGTGCTGCAGGTAAGAATGCCTACTGGGAGAGAGTCAGGATTTACGGGTCTGATTTTCAATAATATTCACTAGATATTTATGGAATATGTTCTGTGTTCCAGGCAGGGTGTGAGGTGCTGGGGACCCACTGGTGAACAGGACACAGCACCTGTGTCTAATGACGCTCAAAATCTCATGGCAGGAGACAGACAAGGAAATGTGCTGTTATGACCCAGGGTGATAAGGTTATGATGGCGAAGTAGAGACTCTGATGAGAGTGTCCAGGAAAGCATCCGCACAGATTTGGAAGCCAGAGAGGACTTGCTGGAAGAAATGAGGTCTCCTATGGGACCTGAAACAAGGAAAGCAAGGGTTCACACCTTAAAGAACTGGAGAAAGATGATTCCAGGGAGAGGGACCAGGCGCAGGCTCAGAGTCAAGAAAACACAAGGCGCCTTTGGGAAATGCAGGAAACTCAGTGTGGTTAGAAAGTGTGACAAGTGGACTTGGTGAGAGTTAAGTCTAGGGAGGTTTAGTTTAGATGTTGTTCTGAGGGAAAGGAAAGGGATTGACAGGATCAGAATGTGATCATTTTACTTTTTAAAATGTTGACTCTAGATATAGTGTCAGAATTGAAGAGAGGTTGTCACTATGATCCAGGAGAGATGCAATGTTAACCTGAACTTGGACAAAGACCTCAAGTATAGAGAGAAATGGACATTTTCAAGGGAAATTTAGGAGCTGGATTCAGCAGAATGTGGTGATTGATGATTGCTGGAGGCCAAGAGAGAGGGAAGAGTCTTAGGTCATTCCTGGCTTGGGCAACTGTGAGCCCCCATCCCTGGGTCAACCCAACCAGCTTTCTTCCCTGAGTGCCCACCTGACTCCTGGCTACTCCAGTGTAAAGTCCTCCAGTGCCAGTGGGGGCCACTGTGTGTTTGAATTCAAGTTCTTTGACCTCACCTGGGTGTTCACTGTTGCCTGGCAACTCCTGTGCATTTCTTAAGTCAGCTCTCTTCCCCATTCTCTGCAGTGTTTCAAACCACTGCACTCTCCTGAAAGCTCCCTCCCAATCACCAACCTCTTCCTTCTCAGTTCACAGACTTGTCTCCTATTTTCCTAAAAACAATGAAAGCCACTTGAGTTGATGTTCCTTACCTCCTTGCCCCTGTGTGCTAATTTATCCTCACAGCTTTACCTTCAGGAAAATTTCTCATGCTCCGTTGCAAGGATATATATATCCTCAGCCTATGCAATATTTCCTCACTTCTTACCCACTCAGTCACCACTTTTCTTTTCTCCTCATTCCCTCCTTCTCTTGTCTCCTTCCCGAGCCTCCACCATCTTGATTCTTTCTGGCTGCTACATAGCTCTCTCTTGCCTTTGAACTTTGCCTGAAGACTTGCCACACTCTTTCACCACTTCTGACCACCCCATTGACTCCTCAGCCTTCTAAGACCATGTGTGCCCTTAGTGGGTTAAACACAAGGGTTCACACATAGGCTTGACTGGGGTCCTAGACCTACCACTTAGTCGTGTGGTGACTTGGTCATGCTCAAGTTTGTCAACTGCAAAAAAGACAATATTAATTTTGTCACTGAGTTGTTGAATAGATTAGATGAGCTGATGCATGCCACTTGGAATTTACTGACAGCCATTTATTACCAGAATTTGGATATCCTGATTTCCAGTCCAGGGCATGTGTTCCACTCCACCACTCAGCCAGCCAGGTTGAGGTGAACTCAACCATAGACAGAAAGGGCTGGTGGGGCTCAGTTCCAGGCGTGAACTTCCCAGCTGTTAGCCTGGTGATAGGGAGCTGTTGCAGTTGGTTCTCAGCCTACTGCTCCTCCAGACTCTGATTTAACATATGTGGCTTCTCCTCTTTCATCCTGTCTCTACAGTTGTTTTTATTACTCTTAAATTCTTTTTAAAATTATTATATTTTATTGATTATGCTATTACAGTTGTCCCAGTTTTTATCCTTTGCCCTGCTCCACCCAGCACCCCTACTCCCTCAAGCAATCCCCACACCACTGTGCATGGGTCATGCATACATGTTCTTTGGCTTCTCCACTTCCTATGCTGGACTTCATGTCCCCTTGGCCATTCTGTAACTGCCCATTTGCTCTTCTCAATCCCCTCACCCCTTTTGCCTATCCCCCCAAATGCCTCTCTG
>PVKU01002898.1:67500-203150 GCA_004027475.1 Anoura caudifer | reverse complement strand
ACCTGCAGTTTAGAAAGACTGGGCTGGCTGTGGTACGTCGAGTGTGATTTGAACATCACAGCACCAAAAGTGTGGTGACCAGCGGGAGGCCTTACAGTGGAGCAGGGTAGAGGGGCTGTGGATCTGACGGTGGGGGGGATCCATGGGTAGAGGTGAGCTGGCGTAGGTTGCTTAAGGGGAAGAGATAATGGCGCTTTGTGACAGCCAGGACAGAGGGCTTAGGAGAGAGAGAGGGAGGTGTCCAGGATGATCTGTCAAAGTGCACGTTCAGTCTTGACAGGCAGATCCTGCCCTTAAAGCAACGAGAAGAGAATATTGTCTTATCATGGCAAAGACAGACTGAGAACATTCTCGTCAAGTCTGTGAGAGCTCAGGAGTGTGAATTCAGGAGGCCGATCCAAACAGCAACCACCCTGAAGCAGGCAGTCAGCCCCACAATGACGCCGAAGACACCGTTTTCCCTTCCCTTCCCTTCCCTTCCCTTCCCTTTTCCCTCCCTCCCTTTCTTTCAAATGAGTACAACCATATTGGTTTCTTTTCAGCTGTAAAACAACACATGTACATGCACAGAATTCAAATCATACAGAAAAATATACGGAGACTGAAAGTTGCCTAAAACCCCACCACCACTCACACCTCGGCGAAGGGCTCTGCAGGCCTCGGTGATGGCACAGCAAGGCACACCACACGTTCACATCCTGACGCACATCGCAACGCTTCCCTTCGTTCTGGAAACCTGCTCTTTTGACCTATGCTGATATGGAAATATTGCGAAGTCTTTGAATACCGGGCTAAGTCATCTTTTTCGGTAGCTAGGAGGCATTCCATGGCCTGTGTGTACCATGGTCTCTTATGAGTTCCAGTGATGGCCAAGTAAGGAGACGGGCAAATCCTCTCCCTCCACAACATCTATAAAGCTGGAAAAATTAATCAAGTTGACCGTCTCAAGCGTACCGGAAATCAAGCAACAGCACATAACACTGCAAAAAACAGCTGTGCTTGGGAATCCGTTGCGTTCTTGCCTGGGACTGTCCCCAGTCCGGCCACTCCTCAGACGCTACAAGGACAGGGCAGGCCTCAAAGACCAACATCCTCTCAACCTGGCAGAAGGGGGCTGCCTGGGCCTCAGCGGGTGGGAGGTTCCCACACTCATCGTTTTGTTTTGTTTTTTTTTTTTTTGTGAAAGCGACGACCCTTGAGGTGGCCAGCAAGGGCCGCCAACGGCTCCGCTGGTCTGAGGCTGCGGTCATCGCTTGCGGTGATTGCGACCCCACACACAGCTCCAAGGAAGGCTTCCTGGACCGAGGTTTCTGAACAAACTGTGAAATCATCAGGTGACTACAGAGCTATGCAAACACGGGGGAATTTTTAGGCTTAATAATAAAAAAAAAGTCAAGCAATAACTAACAATTTTTAAAAAGAGTGTAGACATTAGTGGCTGTGCCCTGTGGGAGCAAGAAAACAGATTTTGCAGATTTAGCCAATGCAAGTTACTAAACAAAAGAGGCAAACAAAAGACAAAAAATAACAATTCAGACTTGCTAAAAGATAATATCCAAAATGTCCGTAATCTAACGGAAGTGTTAGGAGACAAGCGAAACAACAGGAAAGCAGAAGCCAGACTTGGGGGGGAGGAGGAGTCACAAGAAACTGTCTCTGAGAGTCCCAGATGCTGCATTAAGCAGAACAAGACTTCAAAGCAGCAATTATCAATGGTCCGAGAATTAACAAATTTTCAAAACTTTGCAATGCACCTCTAAGCAACCATGGGTAGATAACTAATTATTTCCACTTAATTTCTTCTCTATGTTGCCAAATTGACCTGGAAGGGATTGAAATTGGTGATGAATGTGTATAAGAAACACAGGAAAGAGAGAAAGAAGGCAGAAAAAAAACATTTGAAGAAATATTGCCAAAATTTTGCCAGATTGGTGAAAAGCTACAAATTTAAGCATCAGAAGCTTAACCTCCAAGCTTTAAGAAATCTGATGAACCCAAAGTAAGATGAATACAAATACATCCCCCTCACGCATATCATCATCACGCTGTTGAACGGCAGACACGGAGGGAACACTGCAAGTAGAAACCTAGCACGAGTACCCTGCATGCTAGTGAAAGAGGGACTCCCTGAGGAGGGGCATTGAGCATGACGGGGAGAACGATTTTACTCTCACTGCTGATGAAGGCGTGGTAAGCAAACGCACTCTTGTTCCCCCTGAAGAGCGATGATGATGACAATGACAACGACAAGTAGCATTCATCCGGGCTACCACGCCTTCGAAACTGGGTGTGCTTCTCAAAAACCCCACCTACCACACCAGTAGTCACACAATTATCAACTTAACAGAGCTCAGTTAAAATAATTGTGAGACCAAAGAGGAGAAGAGCTCCTTTTCTAAACTCCGAAGATCACGTCCCATTTTAAAATGTTACGACATATCTACAAGCAACAGTGGGCAGAGATAATTTCAATTATTCCCACGTAAGTTTTTCTCTGTTTTGAAAGTTGGCTTGGAAGCTATTGAGATCAGCAATGAATGTGTGTCGGCAAAAAATGTATCAAACTAGCTGATGGCATTTCCTTGAAAACATCTCCCTCATCCGAGTTAAAGGGGAGCATATCGGTTCAGAACAGGCATTTAGTACAAAGGCTTTTCCAATCATCTCTGATTTTCCAAAGCTCCTCTGAGTTTTGTGTCTTACAAGAGCCTCTTTCTTAAAAAAAAAAAAAAAAAAAAAAAAAAATTACCTTGGATCAGTTTTTTAACAATGTAGCATGCCAAGGAAAAGAAAACCATGCGATGTTCCTGCCCACACTGTAACCGACATTGCACAATGCTACCAGTGACATCACCTGTGAGGGGCAACCACGGCGCAGTGCATCTTGGGCCTGGACACTACTACTGGTTCTCTGGCAGCCCAGGAAAAATAAGGAGGGGGCCTCAGTCATCACCAGGCCACCCTTTACTAAACGCAGCAACCCCTCCACCGCATCCTCGCGGGCTTCTTCGCTTCTCTTTGAGCACCCCTAATGGATGCTGCAAGATTACTTTAGGACAGAAGTGAGAGCTTGGATCATGTCTAGTTGGCAGATGTATTTTTTTAGTTAATACTTTTTCATTGTTTGTCGTATTTAAACATTAGGAGATTTCTTACAAACACCTAGCTTCTTGTGGGCGCCATCCCCACGTGGAAATGAGAGAACGGTGCTGATGAACAGATGCTCCCTCTGAAAGCAGCATGGATCCTCTAATTTGCCACAGTCCCTACCACTCCCTAATGCCACCTGGACTACATTAATCCGCACACTCATGCTGCTGTTTTCTTATGGTAAAACATGTGTCCCCAGAACTCTTTGGGAAATAAAACACCGCAGCCTGAAAGAGCTCTGATTTCACAAGATCACTCACTTAAGTGAGACCCCCCACCCTCAACTCTGTGAGAAAACCTGAAGGGCCCCCTTCCCATCAGCCACCTCTCTCTATCAGTGCCATGAGATTGCCGTGAGATTGCTGTAAATCTCTCCAACTCTCTGTGCATCAATCTGCAAATCTGCAAAGGGAGGCTCTCACTCCTTCTACCTGACAGGAACACTGCAGAAGCCATTTGAGAACATCTGTAAAGAGGCAGTGAGCTTCCCAGATGCAAATACATACAACGGAGCATGCATGTTAACACGCCCAATGTTATTAAAGTTGCTTATCTACCTCCAAGTGACACTCTTCTATAAGAGGCAAGCAACCCATGGCCAGATAATGCTAAGCAGGAGTTCAAGCCTAGATTCTATTGCAGGCGTGTAAACTGACTCCTGGACTGTCAGGGAAGAGACTTGAGTCGCAGAAACTCTGTTGTAACCACTGTTGCTAAAGACAAGGAAGGAGCAGATGGGAGGTGATGAATCTGGAAAACAATGTTGCTCCCCTCCTGTCGTGGGTTTACTGTGTGTTACATACCTCACATGCAGGGTCTTATTTAATTCTTCTAAAAAGCCCTCCACAGTTATTATTTTGAGTTTACAGATGAAGAGTCTGAGCTTCAGAGAGGGTAAGGAATGCTTTCAAGGACACGCAGCCTGTAAGCAAGCGAAAAATCAGGGTTCAACTTTAGGCCCTGAATTCTTCATTGCAATGCAACTTTGCCTTTCTGTGCTTAAAAGAGAAGAAACTGCATTTTTTCAGTCAATACTATGTGCGAGGCTAGGGTTTTATTAAAGCTCTATTGCACTATAATTTGCATACCCTAACATTCACTGGTTTTAAGGTATCCAAGATTTTTAGTGAATTTTCAAAATTCCCACAATCTGGTTTTAGAACCTTCCCATCCCCTGACAGGTGCCTTGTGTCTGCTTACAGTCAGTCCCTATGATCGCCCTGGGGCCAGACGACCAGTGATCTACTTTCTTCCTCTACAGAGTTGCTTTTGGGACATCACTTCCAAATACAGAATGACATACTATGTGATCTTTTGCATCTGGCTTATTTTACTTAACATAATTTTTGCGGTTCATCGTATTTCAGCAGTTATCAGTATTCCATTACCTTTTATTCTGTTGTACAGATATACTACATTTGGTATATTCTTTCACCGGTTCACGAACATTTGAATTGTTTTCATTCCTGGCAGCATGGCGTCATAGGTAACGCTGCTATGAGCACCCCCAAACAAGTCTCTGGGAGCACACGTCCCCGTATGGATAGAGAGCTATGAGTGGAATTTCTGAGTTGTAGTTATGAAACTGCCAAATTGTTTACAATGTGGCTGGACCATTTTACATTTTTACTGTCGGCGCATAAAACAATGTGTATTCTACTTTCTCCACATCCTCAGCAAACTGGTTGTTATTAAACTTTTTATTATAGCCACTCTTTTAAGTATGGGGTAGTATCAAATTGAGGTTTTAATTTGCATTTCCCTAAGACTAATGATGTTCAGATTCTTTTCATTTATTTATTAACCATTTGTATTCTTCCTTTGGTGAAATATCTATTCAAAACGTTTGCCTATTTTTAAATTAAGCTGTTTTTCTTATGCTGTCTGTCCTCTTAATCATTTTCAAAACTCTCTTTTCCACGATCACTAGTGACCAGGTGACACTAATCAAAGTAGTAACATTTTCTCAGTGTTTTCCAACCACACACACTCCCCTTGTAACTCTTTGGAGACAGGTGCTACCAGTATCTACCCACTCCCCTTTTTTCTGGGGGGAAAAAACTCTCCCCCCATCTCTTTCTCCCTCCCCCCTTCATCTCTCTCTCTCTCTCTCTCTCTCTCTCTCTCTCTCTCTCTCTCACACACACACACACACACACACACACACACATCATCATCATCATCATCATCATCACCATCCATCACCTCTCTTCTGACAGTTCCTTCTCTCATTCCTTTTCTCTCCCCAATATCTTCAGGTACCTCTTCCCCAAGGATACGCCTTACATCTCTCATTTCTCTGTACTTTCTCTCTGGTATGCCCGGTTGTCTTGACCCAATATCACAGCTTCAGTGATTCCACTACATGGACACCAAATTTATTTCTTCTCTTCAGTACTTTCATTTCCAGCAAGTATTGCCAGAGAGCCCCCTAACACCTTCCAACAGGTACCTGAGTAAGTTCTAGCATATTTCATCTGTAGTCACAAAATAATTTCCCTCCTGGGAAAATATGAAACTTTTTCAGGCAGCAGTGTTGAAAAGTTAGGGCTTTGAAAACCAGATCCACATTCTACACCTGGATGAGTTCCATCAACTATAAAATGGAAATTAAAAATGACAATACCACTTTAAAAGTGACTTTCCTGAAAAATTATTGTAACTGGTGCAGCCACCATAGAAAACAGTATGGAATTTCCTCAGAAAATAAAAAAATGGAACTGCCTTTTGACCCATCAATTCTACTGCTAGGACTATACCCTAAGAACCCTGAAACACCAGTCCAAAAGAACCTACGCACCCCAATGTTCATAGCAGCACAATTTACAATAGCCAAGTGTTGGAAGCAACCCAGGTGCCCATCAGTAAATGAGTGGATCAAGGAACTGTGGTACATTTACACAATGGAATTCTATGCAGCAGAAAGAAAGAAGGAGCTCCTACCCTTCGAGACAGCATGGATGGAACTGGAGAGCATTATGCTAAGCGTACTAAGCCAGGTGGTGAAAGACAAATACCATATGATCTCACCTATACAAGGAACATAATCAACAAAATAAACAAGCAAGCAAAATATAACCGGAGACATTGAAACTAAGAACAAACTGACAGTAACCAGAGGGAGGTGGGAGGGGACTATGTAGGGAAAAGGGGGGAAGGGTCATCAAGGAACATGTATAAAGGACCCATGGACAAAGCCAAAGAGGAGTAGGATCGAGGAAGGGAGGTGGGGATGGGCGGGGTGGGGGGAGTCGTGGGGGGGAAATGGAGACAACTGTACTTGAACAACAATAAAAAGAAACAGAAAAACTTGTAAAGAGTGACTGGTCCACTGTTTTCCAGATGTTCAACGTAGTGTCTGGTTTACAGTGAGCATAGTAAATGGCAGCTGTTATGAGTAGTGGACACTCTCTTATGTCCTACACTCAGAGGTCAGCAGACTTCTCTACAAGTGGCAGATAGTAAATATTTCAGGCCTTTTAAGACACATAAGATCACTGTCCGAGTTTCTTCTTTGTGTTGGTTTTGAACTATTTGACTATGATGTGTCCAGTCATGAATTTCTCTGTATTTATCCTACTTGTAGTTTACTGATGTTCTTGGATGTGCAGATAAATTTTTTACATTAAATTTGTGAAAGCTTTGGCCACTGTTTTTTCAAGAAATTTTTCCTCCTTCTTTCTCTCTCTTATATCCTTATGGGACTCCCATTAAATGTGTGCTGGCATGTTCACTGGTGACCCACAGGTCTCTGAGGCACTGTTTATTTTTCTTCTCATTATGTTTATTGGGGTTACAATGGATAATAACATTATACAGTTTTCAGGTGTACATTATAATTTGACATCTGTGTGCTCTATTGCATGCTCACCACCCAAATTCTCGTTTCCTGTCATTACCATACACATGATCCACTTTACCCACCTCACCCCACTCCCAACCCCTTTCCCCTCTAGTAACTCCATTCTGCTGTCTGTTATTATGAACATGTTTTGTTAATTTGTTATTTTTGATTTATATTCCATATATGAGTGAAATCATAGTTTTTGTCCTTTTCTGTCTGATTTCTTTAAATTAGCATAATACTCTCAAGATCTATCCATGTCATCACAAATGCCAATATCTCATCTTTTTATGGTTCAGTAGTATTCCATTGAACACGTAGGTCTTTTTCCATGTCATGGCTATTGTTAATGATGCTTCAGTGAACATAGGCGTAAGTCTATCTTTTCTATACAGGAGCTAAGAATCTATAGAGACAAGAAAGTCTCTTCAAAATTATGTTGGGAAACTGGACATCAATATGCAAAAGCATAAAACTAGACTACTGCCTTTCACCACACACAAACCTTAACTCAAAATGGATCAAAAGCTAGAATGTAAAACCTGAAACAATAAAATATGTTGAAGAAAACAAAGGCACTAAATTTATGCACCATGGTCTCAGAAGTGTTTTTGTGCACTTGACCCCAAAGGCAAGGAAAATAGCAAATAAAAATGCTTGGGATGACATCTAACTAAAAACTTCTGCTCAGCAAAAGAAACCGTTAACAAAACAAAAGGCAACCAACTGAATGGGAGAAGATATTGGCAAATGATATTTCAGATAAAGGACCAATATCCAAAATATATAAAGAATTCGTACAACTCAACAACAACAACACACCAATTCAATTAAAAAATGGTTAGAGGACCTAAAAAGACAATTTTCCATGGAAAATATACATATGGCAACAGACATAGCAAAACCATCATGAGATATCACCTCACACATGTTAGAATGGCTATTATCAAAAAGACAAGAAATAGCAAGTGTTGGAGAGGATGTGGAGAAAAGGGCACCCTTATATACTGATGGTGGGAAAGCAAATTAGTGCAGCCACTATAGAAAACAGTATAGAGATTCCTCAAAAAATTAAAAATAGAACTACATGTAATCCAGCAATTGTTCTTCTGGCTATTGACTTGAAAAATATGAAGACCCTTATTTGTAAAGATATATGTACTCCTATGTTAATTCTTCTTTATTCTTTTTTCTTTCTCCTCTTTGAATTGGATAAATGCTATTTTTTATTTTTATTTTTTTACCATTTATTTTTCTTTTTTTATATTGTATTAATTATGCTATTACAGTTGTCCCATTTCTCCCCATCATTCCCCTCTACCTTGCACACCCCCTCCCACCCACATTCCCCCCTTTAGTTCCTGTCCATGTGTCATAAGTTCTTTAGCTTCTACTTTTCCCACACTATTCTTGCCCTGCCCTGTCTATTTTCTACCCACCATCAATGCTACTTATTCTCTGTACCTTTCCCCCCTCTCTCCTCCTCCCACTCCCCTGTTGCTAACCCTCCATGTGATCTCCATTTCTGTGTTCCTGCTCCTGGTCTTGATGTTTGCTTAGTTTGCTTTTGTTTTAGGTGTGGTTGTTAATATCTGTGAGTTTGCTGTCTTTTTACTGTTCATATTTTTTATCTTCTTTTCCTTAGATAAGTCCCTTTAACATTTCATATAATAAGGGCTTGGTGATGATGAACTCCTTTAACTTGACCTTATCTGAGAAGCACTTTATCTTCCCTTCCATTGTAAATGACAGCTTTGCTGGATAGAGCAATCTTGGATGTAGGTCTTTGATGTTCATGACTTGGAATACCTCTTTCCAGCCCCTTCTTGCCTGGAAGGTCTCTTTTGAGCAATCAGCTGACAGTCTGATGGGAATTCCTTTGTAGGTGACTGTGCCCTTATCCCTTGCTGCTTCTAGAATTCTCTCCTTCATTTTAATCTTGGGTAATGTAATTATGATGTGCCTTGGTGTGTTCCTCCTTGAGTCCACCTTCTTTGGGACTTTCTGAGCTTCCTGGACTTCCTGGAATTCTATTTCCTTTGCCAGATTGGGGAAGTTCTCCTTTATTATTTGTTCAAATAAGTTTTCCACTGGTTGCTGTTCCTCTTCCCCTTCTGGCACCCCTATAATTCGGATGTTGGGATGTTTAAAGATGTCCTGGAGGTTCCTAAGCCTCTCCTCAATTTTTTGAATTCTTGTTTCTTCATTCTTTTCTGATTGGATGTTTCTTTCTTCCTTCTGGTCCACTCCATTGATTTGAGTCCCAGTTTTCCTCCCATTGCTATTGGTTCCCTGTGTGTTTTCCTTCATTTCACTTATTGTAGCCTTCATTTTTGCTTCTAATTTGCGACCAAACTCAGCCAATTCTGTAAGCATCCTGATCACCAGGGCTTTGAACTGGGCATCTGATAGGTTGGCTATCTCTTCGTCACTTAGATGAATTGGCTCTGGGGCTTTGATCTGTTCTTCCATTTGAGCCATTTTTGGTTTGGGGTTTTTTTTTGGGGGGGTCTGGTCACAGCTGTTATGTAGTGAGTGGCGGAGCCTTAGGTGTTCACTAGGATGGGGCAACCCAGTTGCTGGGTTGTGACGCTGTATGTGGGGGTGGGTCTCGGTGTTTTTAGGTTTTATTTCCCGGCGCTGGGGCCCTGGGTTTCGAGTTCTGTCTTGTTCCCCATTTTTGCCTGGATTATCTGCACATGAATGTGGGATGGCCTGGTCAGCCAGCCACTTTGGGCCTGGGGTCCACTAGCCACCCTCTGCAGGCCCTGGTCCACCAGCAGCTGCCTGCGCACCCAGGTCATCAACCTCTGTTTCCTCCTGCCTCGATTCCGCCCCTCTTACTGGTCTGGATGAATGGTTGTCGGACCTCCACACAGTTCAATTTTCTCTCAGTTCTGTTGTTTTCTTGTTTCTAAATCCTTGTTGTCCTTAATTTTGTTGTGCAAAGAGGCACAACCTATGCCTCCATCTTGGCCGGAAGTGGATAAATGCTATTTTATCTACCTTAAAGTTCACTAATTCTTTCTGTTGACACCTTGAATCTGCTCAAGCCCCTCTAGAAAATTTTCTATTTCAATTATCAAAATTTTCAACTCCAGAATTTTTATTTGGTTTTTATGATTTCTACTTAATGAGTCGTCAGCATATTTTCCTTATTTTTAAAACTTGGTTTATTTTAACCTTAACATATTTACAACAGCTGATTTGAAGTCATTTTTTGCTAAGTCCAAATCTGAACCCTGAGCGACAGTTTTTACTGACTATTTTTTCCTGCTATGGGCCATACTTTTCTTTTCATGTCATATATTTTTGTTCATAAATTGACATTTTCAATAATATATGCAGTTTTTTTAAAATTCTGATCCTCCCCAGGGGTTGTTTCATTGCTAGCATTATTGTTGTTTGTTTTGTTATTGTTTAGTGACTTTACTGGATCCAATCTATAGAATTTGTCTCCCTCAAATTGTGCAACTGCTGATGTTTCTACTCAGTTCTTTTCTTTCACTCCCGTTTTTATTTTTATTCCTATGTTTTCTGGGGTTTGCCCTAGCTTGGTGGTAAGCCAATGATTGGCCAGAAGTATTACCCCAATTGAGTAAGATTTCTGCCCTTTGCTGATGGACCTGTATGTAAGTTGGAGAAAACATTCAAAGTCCAAGCAGTTTATAAATCTGCCCAGTGTGTTCTGTGATGGGCTGCCCTGTGTCTCCTGCATGAGTTCTCCAGGCCTTGTGTTCATCCAGGGATGAGCAGTCAGCTAGACCCTCTCTGGGCTCTCCTGAGTGTGCGTGTAGACTTGCACACATACGTAGCCTTTCAGAACAACAGAATTCGTGGCTGCTTATTGAAGTCCGCTGTGGTTATCTCTCTCTCTCTGGATCTCCCCATTAAATGTCTGATTAATCTGTTGGCCTGTGGCTTTGCCTGCACAAGTACCGCAAGTTGATTTTCTAAATTTCTTCCTACTGACACTGCTGTTGTTTTTAACAATACCCCTGGATATATACGCCACTCCACATCAACCCAGTCTCATCTAGCAGCAGAGCTACTCACTAGCGTTTGGTTTTCTCTGCCATTATGGAACTACCCCGTATCTTTGTAGGGCTAATCTGAGGTCTGATGGAAGCAGGAGGACCCGTGCTAGTCCAGTACTGCTGGGACTATAGAGGGCATTTCCCCTTTCTCATTCTTCACTTTGGTATTAAGAAACCTAAAATAATAGCCTACAGATATAAACCATACTTACCGCTATCAGTTTTGTTAGAAATAAAAAAAAAAGTTCAATGTAATGTGTTCTTTTTCCACATAAACAAATCTCGCCATTGATTAGATTAGATGTTATGGGGAGAAGCATTCTCCATAATTGGGGACTAGAGCCCTGACCTCCAAAGCCTGGATCAAAGCCCTTTGAACTAGAACACTCTGTCTCCCATTCAAGTTTTTTTTTATTTTCAATGATAATAATAACAAACAAAATAAAAACGTGAGGGGTTCTTGGTCTCTAAAGTCCACCATTCGTATAAATGGAAAAACTACTCGGTATCAACTGCTTGCAACACAACAGCAGCAGGTAAAACAACGCTGTCCTTTAATCCAATTTGATGTTCATTCCGAGTGGCTGGAGCATGAATTCTAAGAAATCACCAGTGGTTCACAGCGGGCGCCAAGGTGAGCTCACGTTCTGGAGAAGGCCATGCTTCCTCTGGCTCGCAGATGTTTTGCTAGCGAACCTTTAGCAAGAAGTCAAAGTTGTCCCCTGTTATTATGCCTAATGGGTCTCAAAGAATAAATGAAAAGCCTTTTACTCTAATTCAGAGTGCATTTTGTCTCTCTGTCATCTACATCAGTTGGGTTCTTAAAAGCTCAGGCCTGGGGACTCAGTAGAAGAGAATGACATGACTGGGCCTGTGTCCATGGGAACAGTCACGGAGATGGGTCCTTTTCAGCAGGAGGAAGAGCAGACTGTGCTTAGACAAGCCTGTTACACTAAGGAATGGGAATAGCCCCTATTCCCTTCTCAGCTGGATAAACGCTCTTATCCCATATTCTGAAGGGGGAAAAAATGTCATTTACCTTTTATATTCCTTGGTTATAAGGTAGGAGAAGCCACTGCTGGTTTGATAAGAATTTCTATCTGGTCACCAGATTCCAGGCGTGGTCCAGCGCATCAGTCTCAAAGCAGACCCATCCTACAGGTCTGAAAAGTGGCAGGACCCCAGGAGAAGGAAAGGGTGGGCTTTGAGTCTCGTCCTCTGCCGGAGTCTGCGGTCCTCAGCTGCACGCTGAGGACACACCCAGGACGGGCACCCCGCCCAGCACTGTCCTGACGCATCTCCGGGGCCTGCAGCCAATCCGAGCCGGGCAAGCATCTTGCTGCCATGTACGTGGCAACCACTCAGATTGTCCTTCAAGCCTGAAGCCCTACTGACAATTCAGGAGCTTGGAACGCTTTTCTAATTAGACAACTGGCCTGGTTATAAGGTCTGGTTTCACGCTGGTTCTACCACAGCTTCTCTGAAGAATATGAACCTTTAGTGTACGATTTCCCTCTGGCAGTACTTCTGGCAAAGTGGCTTCATGCGGAAACTTCAGCAATGCCCTGGAAACTCAGACCATGTCAGGCTTTCCCAGCTGGCAGTACTGACGGCACCTGGACTGGGCCACCCTCCCAGAGAGAGAAGTTGTTGTGTTACGGAAAAAACAGAGCTCTCGATATCTGAAGGGCAGTGCTTGGGTGCTGCTGCTTTTGGAATTCTATGTGACTTTGGGCAAGTCATTAACTTTCTCTGAAGCTCAGATGGCTCACCTGTGAAGTACGGAGAGCGTCGCTGACCCCGGAGCTTGTGTGGCAGAGACTGTAGTTTGCCCCCTGCAGGACCCATTGGACCCCTCCTAGCTTGCATTCTGTTTGACAAGCAGAACTACCTTTCCTGGACTCCTCCAGCGAGGGTATAGTCATATGGAATAACTTTCTCCATTGACGCATAGCCACACAAGGTGCTATACAAAGAGCAACATGAGACAGTGGCCACGCAGTGAGAGCTACTCTTCCAACAGCCTAAGTGGCAGAGGCCTCTGGTTCTTCTGGAAGAGCTGAGCTAGAGTTTCTGGCTTCAGGCCTGAGTGCCACAGAGGTGAAATGGCAGGTACCAGGGGCACTAGGTGGCAATAGATGTCCACAAGAATGGGACCTCAGAGTGACTGGAAGCTTTTCTTGACCCTGGTGTTCTGACAGTGTAACATCCAAGCCTGGTTCTCCAGAAAATCTATTTGCCTCAGGTCTCTATTTCTGCAAGGATGCTAAACCACGAGCCACCCTAAAACGCAGTCAATTGCAGTACTTCCCCCTTAGCCCTGGTTTTGCTTCACAGGTTCAGTTATTCGAGGTGAAACATGGTCTAAAAATATTAAATGAAAATTCCAGAAATAAATAGTTCACAAGTTTTAACTTACATGCTGTTCTGAGTAGCATGGTGAAATCCGGCACCGTCCGACCTGAGATGTGGCGCTTCCCTTTCTCCTGCACGTCCACACTGAGTACACTGCCTGTCCAGTAGTACTTAGTACCCATCCGGGTTATCAGGGCAGCTATCATGGGCTCTTTCTCAGTTCCCGTTTTCAAGTCATCTTTATTTCACTTAATAATTGCTCCAAAGCTCAAGAGTAGTGATGTTGGCAATTGGGGGGAGGGGGGCGGAGGTGCTAAAGAGAAGCTGTGAAGTATTTCCATCAAGGGAGAAAGTGTACAGGTAGAGGGGAAAAGTAGTATGTACGAAGTCTATCCGGAAAAAGTCCAACCATTGTTAACATACCGAGAACGGCTTGCATGACGTCAATGTGACCTGGCAGCCAAGGAGAGTGGACTGCAATGCACATGTGTGAACAATGACAGCTTCACTGTGCTAGTCAGTGAGGCTATAGATGCTGCTGAGTGAGACCATGTACGGTGCGGCTGTGGCATTGAAAACGAGTGAGTAGGGCAATAAATCTGCGTTGAGTTTTGGGTTAAGCTTGAACTTCCCTCCATGGAAACTATCTGGATGATTCAGAAGGCTGTAGCTATGGGCAACTGGTGATTGGCAGCTTCATCATGACAACATACCCATTCATGTATCATGTCTCATGCAGAGTTTTGTGGCAAAACATCAAATCACCCAGGTGACTCAGTCCCCTTACAGCCCAAATTTGGCACCCTGCAACTTCTGGCTTTTCCTAAAACTAAAATCACCTTTGAAAGGGAAGAGATTTCAGACCATCAGTGAGATTCAGGAAAATAGAGCAGGGCAGCTGATGGTGATTGGGAAAACTGTGTGAGGTCTCAAAGTGTCTCCTTTGAAGGGGACTGAGGTGCCATTGTCCCATGTACAATGTTTCTTTTATCTTGTATCTTCTTCAATAAATGTCTATGTTTGTCACAGTGCATGGCTGGGTAACTTCTGGACAGACCTCATATTTTTGATCTGCACTTGGTTGAAACCACAGATGCAGATCCCTCAGATGGATAGGGCTGACTAAGGCATTTCAGCATCCTCAGATTTTGGTATTTGTGGGGGCTTTGGTACCAAGCCCCTTTAGATACCAAGGAACAACTGTATACATGTACATATACATACACATATTATAGATGCATGTATGTATGTATATGTGTGTGTCTGTTAAACATACAGATCAAGGGCTCACAGGCCAAATCCAACCAAAAGCCTGCTTTTCCATGATCTGTGAGATAAGAATGATTCTTATAATTTTTGAATTTGTAAAACAAAACAAAGAATATGCAACAGGAATCACATACAGCTGGCCTGAAAATCCTAAACTATTTCTTACATGGCCTTTTACAGAAAAGGTTTGCTAGAGAATGGACTCACTGTATGACTTGTTGATCCACAGGCTCCAATTTGGACCAAGCTATAGACTCTACAAGAAATTATTAGTGACAATTCTTCCCAAATAAAAGGGGCTGAGCCTTCAGGTACTCGGTTTCTCAACATTGTAAATATTCAAGTAGAAAGTGAACATTCATCAGAAACAGCACATTTGTCCTTTGAATAGAAGTAAAACAAGATAACCCCCAAGTCCTGTCTAATGCTAATTCCAAATCATGAAGCTAGGATTTGATGCATAGAGGATAATTACTAAAAGATTCAATTGCCCCCAAATAAAATAGCCTCCTTAATGGAAATACCATAGTCCCAAAATAAACAATGATGGTGTCTTAACCACTTGCAGTTTACTCAATCGTACCATTACCATGTTAGAAACTGAAGGTGGTGGGCATGTGTGCCTGTCCCTACCAAAGACAGGAAGGTGTTGTTAACTCAGCTACTTTGTTTTGCCCTGTGTAATGCCTATGACCGGAGCTGAAGGTGGCAGAGCCTTCGGCAAATGAGTCTGCTAATGTACCTGAACCTCACTGGTCTTGAATGTTCCACAAGGGAACCAAGCACAGCAAAAGTATTTATACTCAAGGACCACTAATCAGGGTTTAATTAGCCTTATAATTAGAATGGTAAACAGAAGTACAATTCCCAAATTGCTCCTTGATTTTTTTTTTTTTTTTAACATCTATGGAGCGCTTTCATTTGCTGCACCTCCCACCATTTTAACACAACGTTAATCATCAAAATTTGTTAAAAACTGAATGAATTGCTTGCTGTCTGCAAACTTCAGCTGCATCATATCTGCTTAATAGCAACGTCCACGTGCATTCACCACACACACATCCGGCTCTGTGAGTGTTACTCCAACAGGGAAAGGATGTTTTCATTTCCAGTCATGCTGCAATTGTTTCAGTGCAGAAGAGCGGTGCAGATTTGTGCAGATTGCTGTCATTTAAGTGTTCACTTCCATGAGATCTATTTAGTTTTATCTTCAGCAAAGTGGGTTTCAACATCCTTGTCTCTGTTTTACAACTGAAATAACTGACTTGCAGAAGAATTCAGTGGTTTGCCCTAGGTCACTAAGTGTGAAGGAAGGTTTCTCAAAGTACAGGCCCCAGATCACCCTGATATTAGCATCATTTAGGATTTGTACGGACACCCTGTGTGCTACGCTGGAGGTCACTTGGCTTTGCCTCTCTCTGGAGCCTTTGGTCACCAGCCATCCCTACAACCACCAGCTCTCCCCAGTCCCTACTGACTCGACTTCCCATGAGTATTATCTAAAAAAGCTTAGGTTATGCCAATGAAATATGCCTTCATCTCTCATCCTCAACTGCCCTGGTTGAGGCATAAGATGTCACGAGACCCAACTGTTGCCCGAGCATTTTCAATCTGGAAGTGCAGAGGAGTTCACGCCCCATGGGGCAAGCCTTTAACCCACGGGAGCAGGCGATAGTGTATCAATTCTTCCCCTTCCCTCCCCTTGGTCTCACCATCTTAAAACACATCGGTTCCAGGATTATTGGAAGACAGTCTTGTGAGAAACTGGTTTCACTCGACATGGAACAGTAATTAGCTCCATAACGAGCCCCTGTCCTGGTACTCCTTCCTTTCCTTTCTCATTCCCCTTGCCCTCCTGGTACTTCTCTGGGATTCCAGTTCTCCGTAAAGTGATAGGATACAAGCTTTTGCCATGGGCTTTGCTTTCTGGGACACAGGCTAGGTACTACTGAATTGGAATGCTTGGAAGTTGGGCAGTTTTATATGCTCCCAGTTGACTTTCAAGCAGCCTAGAATCTGAGAACCAGTGGATCCAGAATAAGAGCCCAGTGCAAAGGACTCTCGCGTTACTGATTTCTCCATCCTAATATATGCTGAATAAAATAAAGGCAACACTGTTGTTCTCAGGCTGGTCAAGGAGGGAGAGAAACCCCTGACTGACAGCACCGCATTCACTCCCTGCTTCAAGGGGCTGTGAATAGTCGTTGACGTCTAACGTAACTGCTCCCACGTCGTGCACCAACTCACCTGCCCATACCTGGTCCAGGTTGTTATGTCCACACTGATTTGCGATGTCAGAGAGGCCCCCTTCTGTTTTATCTCCTGTGACAATCAGTCAGACGCACTTTCTGATATGTTGTCCATGGTCGTCTCTCTTTCTCTGTCTCTCCTTCCCTCCCTCTTATCCTTCCTTCTTTCCTTTTTCCTTCCTTTTCTATTTTATTTCTTTCACAAACCATTTCAACCAACCCTGAAGACTCCAATTACCATTCATTGCCCAACAAAGATAGTGGGAAGATATCCTGTTAAAAACACTCCTCCCTGTCTCCAAAGTGATCAGAGGACAGAGGTGCATTGTTATAGCTGTTTTCATCCTCCAAGTCACATCTTTGAAGCTGGGTTTAAAGGGGCACTTCAGGCAAACATCTTTGGAAATGTTATAAATAGCTAATTGGCAAGATTGGGGAACAAAAGGGAAACGCAGCCAATGTAATTAATTCACTTACTGAACAAGTTGGCTGTTCCGAGGCTGAGGACTGTGTTTGAGCTAATGAGACCGTGGGATGGGGAGGAAAGAAACTGACTTTCCGCACAGGTTGCAAGAAGGGCACACATGTGACACCCAAGACCCACTGGCTCTCGCAGTCCTCATCCCAGGGTATCAACAGGAGCCCACATAAGATGTGTGGGAGGCAGGAGTCCAAAGACTGAGTATATGTGAAATGTGAGAAGGAACTCAAAGAGGCTGATACCAGAAAGGAAACAGAAATCCAGGGCATGGGAAAGAGACCCTGATGCAGGTTATCACAGGAAGTGGCTGGGAGATGCTCTTGTCCAGTGTTTCCCAAATAACAGTGATAATAATGTTAGGTGAACACTAAGTACTTACTATAATCATGAGTACAATTGGTCCTCCTAAGAACTCCCTTATGGTAAGAACTGTTATAGTATCCACTTTAAGGAAGGAAAACCAAGGTAGGTAATGATTAGGTATTTTGCACAAGGTTAAACCTATAACTTCAAACTTTTCAAATGGAACATTTCCCTATTTACACTCAGAACCCCAATAAAGAAAACAATTAAAAGAAGAGTTATGGAAGAAAGGACCTGGGACCACAGAATTCTAGCTTCCCGTAGAATCCAACTGGAAAACCATTCCTTGAGCACATGCTGAGAACTGAGAGGTCCCCAGGGTCGCCAGGGCCCGCCAACAGGGAAGCGGGGGCACACAGGTCTTCTGGAGCCCACCACACTGCTCCCGCCAGGAGTGCACTTCACAGTTGGGGGACCTCCTTGTGAAAAGTTCATCTCTGCATTTGATCCACCACTGGACTGAGAACTGGGTTCTGTGTATGTAGCACCTACTATACCCTCTGCTTTATCATTCATGAGGTTATTGAGAATAAAGACTACGCCTATATCATCTTAGCACAGAGGGACTTACCATGGAGACTGGCACAGCCAGAACCTAGTAAAGTTCATTAAATGAAGTGGAGGTTTTGATGGGCAGAGGAATTAATGAATGACAGATGAATATGTAAGTACCGTTTAAGGTATTAGCAAAGAAATAACTCTGTGGAGGGTAGAAAGTATTTCCATGCCTCACATCACTTTTAATTTCCAATGTCAGCTGAGGAAGGGCATTATTATTTCAATTTCAGAGATGAAGAAGTTCAGGCTCTAAAGGAAAGTTTCTTTTCCAAGGATGCACAGTTAGGGGTGGATGAGCTAAGATTACACTTCAATCTTCTGACTCTTAAAAAAGTCAATAGCTAAGGACAAGCCAGATACTTAGAGTAGTCACATTCATAGAAAAAAGAAAGTAGAATGGTAGTTGTCAGGAGCTGGGGTTGGAGAATGGGGCTATTGTCTAATGGGTAGAGAGTTTATTTTGCAAAATGAAAAAGCCCTCTGGATGGATGGTGGTGATAGTAGCACAACAATATGAACAAACAATGCCACTAAACTGTACACTTTAGGAGTAAATTTACAATTTAGTGGTAAATTTTACAATTTAGTGGAAATGTCAATTTTTTTTGTTATATGTATTTTACAATTAGTTTTTTAAAAAAAGTCAATAGCTAATATTTGCTATTTATTTCTATGTGCCAATACTATTTTCAACACTTTATCATCTTTTTTTAATAAGAGGAAGTTTATTTAGAAAGTCACAGAGGTAAAAAGGTAATCCAGTTGGGCTGCATAGGCTCAGGAAATAAGTTACAGAGGCGAAAGAAGGGTCTTTGGAGCTTAGGAAAGACGAAGGCAAAGGCAGCGCACCTGGAGGCAGGACGAGGGGGAAGGGAAAGGTGTGGGCAGAGTCCAGGGAGAGTGGCAGGGAATGACGCAGGGGAGGCAGGGACATGCTCCAGTGGGGAGGAGTGAGTCAACGCTTCATCTTCTTTAATCCTCATAACAACCCTACAAAGTAAATACCATTATTACCTCTATTTACAGGATAGAAAACTGAGTCACATAGAGGTGAAGTACCTCAACCAAGGGTATGTGTCTTGTCATCCAAGAACCAAGCCTGAAGAGCCTGCATCAGGTCATTACAAGAAATTTGAGGCTGGAGCAGAAGTTGGAAATTGGTCATATATAAGTGTCTATCTAAATCTGTATCGGTAATAAATACCTCACCATCTTCATTAAATTGGGGCATCTGTACAATGTTTTTATTTTAATTCTGTTCTCGGACTGAAAGAGGGCAATCTAGTTGCAGGAGAAAATATAACACCCAAAGAGCAGTGGCTCCGTATTCAGAGAGAACTCAAGTTTAAATCCTGGCTCCACCACTACTGGCCTACATAATATCTGACATCTCACGTGACCTCTCCGAACCTATAAAACAGAGATAATAATGTTATTGTGAACACAGTTTTTGTGAACACTAAATCAGATAGTCTGTGTAAAAGCAATAGCCACCCGACACCTGGCCCAACAGATATGGTTCCCATATGATCACACCTATAAAAGGAATCTAATGAACAAAATAAACTAGCAAACAAAATAGAACTGCAGGCATGGAAACATGGAACAGGCTGACAGTCACCAGAGGGGAGGGGAGGGCAATAATGGTGGAAAGAAGGGGAAGGTACTAGTCAAAGTACACGTATGAATGACCCACGGACATGGACAACAGTGTGGGAATTGACTCCGGGAGCTGGGGTGGTGGGGTGGGTGGAGGAGGGCAAAAGGGGTAAAATTGGGACAACTGTAATAGAACAACAATAAAAAAATGATTTAAAAAGAAAATAATAAAGAATAAAAATATCTTGTCCTCAATTCTTAAGACTTATCTAGTACACTCTTCAGCCTCTGGGTATGAAAATGCCCTAATAGTTCTGGGAAGATTAATACCTGTACTACTTTTCAGGATCGACAAAGTAAGATTCCTCAATAAGTCAAAATATGGGTGTAAGGAAAAAAAGCCTCTTGCTTCTAAACTAAATCCGCTCCTCTGCTGGTGGCTGACTAGGCCTCCCTGGGCTGAAAGTCCGTATGTAGGCCCTAGGTGTCTTTTTCATGCAGCCCTTCACTCTTCGAGTGGAATGGTTCCAGCTCCGGTCACCCATATCCACTTTCCACAGCACCACTATGGCCATGATGGTGCTGCAAACAGAGCCCGGAGAGTCCAATTCAGACTGAATCAAATAAGATTATATTGAACACAAATACTCGCCTGATAATTGTCCATACACAGCCTACAGCGGTGCTCAACCCGGGGCCCGAACTAGTGCCCAGAACCTTCTCTGCTTTTGCTTTTCTCAATCAATCCTCCAATATGGTGATAAACTCCATTCCCAGTAAATAAGAATAAATAGATATAGTCATTTCTGTGTCTTTCTCTTTCCTTTAGCTATTGAATACGCTAACTATAGTACATCAGGGAAGAGACACTTGAATCCTGCCCTCCTATTAGAATATAGAAGCCTATATTCTAATAAGGAAAATAGACAAGGGCATAAATAGATATAATATAAGAGAAAAATTACAAGGTCACAGGAGAGAAATCATTAACGGCTTACCTTGCTGCCTAGCAGGTAGTGAGTGCTCAAACCATGGTAGCTGTTGGATTTGTGGAGCCCATAAAATCAAAGCAACACAGGATGATTATGACTAGGGGAAATCAGAAAAGCTCCAGAAGAAAGATAATGGGCAGGATTTGCCACCAGAGATAAAAGAATGGTGTGCCGGGGATCAGCATGGTAGTGCAAAGACAGAGGTACAAAGACAAAGGGACACAGAGAAAAGAGTCTTTAAAGGAACAGGGTCCGCAGAAAGTAACAGAAAGAAGAAAAAAATAGAAGAAAAGCAAGGAAGGATGTTGAGGCAGACACAGGGCAAAGAGTACACCTACTGTATTTTTGAGAGCACTATGGAGAGATTTTTTTATGCCTCAAAAAAAAAGGCAATTTTATGGAAATATGGCACATCATTAACTCATTCATTCAATGACCTCTTAGCATATGACTCAAAGCTGGACTATATCAAAGACAAATAGGAAGATATAGTGGCTGTTCAAGTTGTTTAGAATCTACAGTATGAGACAGGTATGGAACAACAAAAACAATGTGAAGACCTCATATTTATTGAGTGCTTATTAGGTGCCAAGTACAGTGGTCCTAACAGGAAGCATTACAGTTCTATCTATTAATATGAGCAAACAGAAGCATATAAATGCTCAGTAACTTAACCAAGCTTACAGAGTTAGCATATAGTGAAGCTGATATTAAAATTCAAATCCAGAAGCTGACTTCTTTGCTCTTAGGATGGTGGGATCCTGCTCCCAAACAGTATTGTACCCTCTGCAGAGCATCGTGGACAAGGGGGAAGTGCAGAGCCATGAGGGGTCGCTTCCACCTGCGCCAGAGAGCATCGTAAAGACTTCACAGGGGAACGTAGCTGAATTTTGAAAGACGTACATGCATGGCTATTCAGCAGGCAGATGGGAAAGATAGCTTTTTTTTTCAACTTTTTTTTTAAGTGGTGGGTCCTTAAGTAGCAATGAGTAAATGATACATTTTCATTCAGTAAATCTAGCACATCACCCAAGAAATTGAGTTCCATTAAAATATTCATCTGGTGACAAGTGCAAAAACATGAGGTCTATTAATTGAAAACCAGCCTAACTCAAAGCTAGGAAGCAGCATGTGCAAACGCAGGAAGTGAAGGCACAGTCCCGGGGGTTCTGGAGCCAGCAGAAGCTGGGAGGACTGGGGCACCAGACATGAGGAAGGGCCCTAGGAGAACCTAGGCTGGAGGAGCAGTGAAAGACCAAGGGGGCTTCTGTACGCCTCCCTGCACAATCCGGGTTCTCTCTTCTAACCAGAGGGCAAGCACGAAAGTAGCTGGGGAACAGTAAGATGACAACTTCATTCTAGATACTGCTGGTGACGGTGTGGCCAGACTGTAGACTGTGAGACCAGTTAGTTTGGATTTTACTGCAATATTTCAAGTGTGGCAAAGAAGTCTCCTTTTGTCCTGGCCTCTCTTCCCAGTCTCCCTTTATGAGAAGTTCATATGATTGGTTCCTAATGAAATGGGGATGGGAATGGTGCACTTACTTCCAGGTGTGGCCCCTGAAAACATCCCATGGGATTGTCACACTCTCTTCCCCGTCTTTGAGCTACACACAGAGAACAAGGCCCTGGATGATGGTGGAGTCACACAATGGAAGGAGCCTGGATCCTGGAATGACTTTTTGGAGCAGAGCCCCCTACAGCCTACACTGACCCACACATGAGTGGGAAGTTAAGATTTTGTTATATTAAGCCACAGTAACCCCTAACAAGATCTGCTGAAGGCAGTGAGAATTGGGATAAAGCTGGATACGGATAAAACAGATATGCAAAGGTAAAATAGACATGACCTAGCCATCAATTGGATCTGAGATCTCCTTTCCCTTTGTGGCCTTCAGACAAAACAAAGTTTCAATAGCAGATTTGCCTTTGGAGGACAAAGCTAGGATGTATAAGAGAGACACAATCAAGGCACAAAATTCAAAAGTACATGTGAGTTCTGCTTCTTCCTTAATTTATACTTAACAGCTTCTGAGAAATAATTGTGTGGAAAAATCTCACTTGGAAATTAAACCCCAGGCATAATGTTAGTTCAACATGAATGCATTAATGCTGCTTTGTACTTAAAAGCTGTAATTGTAAATCTATTCCCATCATCACCAGTTTGATTGAGATCCTCAAGTGCACTGGTTCACACTGCGTAGTATTTTCAGCTGCAATACCATCAGCCATGGAGTGACTCTTCAAAGAAGAATCTGTCATGGAAAGCTATCAGCTTCATATCGTGGTAAGCAGGACTAATCAGCAATGCCAACATTTTCCTGAATTCCCTCTTCTTGCCCATGGAGTTAATCAAGAAGTGGTGAGAACTGCATCCAAGGGAGAGAAAACCAAAGCAGAGGCAGCT
This sequence comes from Anoura caudifer, assembly GCA_004027475.1. Taxonomy (NCBI): domain Eukaryota; kingdom Metazoa; phylum Chordata; class Mammalia; order Chiroptera; family Phyllostomidae; genus Anoura; species Anoura caudifer. Next base: position 179,846 of record PVKU01002898.1, on the reverse strand, counting down.
GTCCTAACTCGCAAAGCAGCATTTCCTCTAAGAGACTCAAAGTCACTTTCTACAACGAACAGCAACTGCTTACGAATCTTCACAACAGTGCATGGGGTGCTACGCAGACTCTGGAGATACTGCGTAGAAATAGTACTAAGATGCGGAGCCAGAAGACATGGGTTCAATTCTCAACCATATGGTATTCATTCCTTTCTTTATTAAAAAGAAAAAAAGCTGTGCCAGTGTCACGGTACCAGAAGTTCAAATGCAAAGGGAGGTATTACATTAGGTTATTTCATGGAGCTCATTAGCTGTGTCTGTCAAATCCCTTTACTTCTCTGAGCCCTGGGTTCCTCATAGAGCCCCTTAACTATATTTTGGCTGCCCAACGTTCATGCCATCTTTTCGTAGCCTCAGCCCATTTTCCTCTGGTTACCAACCCCTTCTGCATTCTCGGTCATGTACTTCAGGTAGAATGAACTCAGACTTTTGTCTCGGAGTTTGGACGTGTCCTCGGCCTGATCGATCAGCTACTGGACTCCTTGGCTATCGTGACTGGTTCAAGATTGAGTGCAAGATCCGATCCAGTGAAAGACAGGACCTTTGAGAGCTTAATTCTCTTAGCTTGGAAGAACTTACGGGATAGAGCTGCCAGCAGCCAGAGTAATTCCATAAGAAGTTCCGTAAAGAAGCCAACCGGAAAGAAAAGTGAGCTAAGAATGGGCGAAAGATTGGCCCTGGTGATGTTTGTGAGGTCCTGGCTTGAACAGTGCTGGGAGCCAGAGAGAGCAACTTACAGCCTTGTTCGTTATGTGAACTCTTCGTTAACGAACTAAGTTTGAGTCAGATTTCTTATAATTCCCACTAAGAAGAGTCCTGATTGGCATATTTCTCATTCATAAATTAACAGAAATAATAATGCCTCACCTGCTAATGTCACAGGACTGTAGTAAAATAGATTTTTATCTTATACTAGCTGTGTTGCCTTGGGGAAGGAACTTAATCCCTGTGTTTTGGCACCCTTATTGGTAAAATGGAGATAATAACAGAGCCAGCTTATCGAGTTGTTCTACAAGGGGATTAAAGGAGGCAAAGGGTCTCAAGGTCTCAGAACAGTGCATCAACGCCATTTAAGTATTTACCACAATGCAAATACAACTGCAACTAATAATATTCATTATTAATCATAACTCATACTTCAATAAACTATATTTAATAGGGAACAATGGTAATATTACAAGAAAGGAACTTACCAGTAATTAGAGTTGCCTTGACAAGTAGTGAGCATCTCACCTCATTACATTGATCAGGCCAAATGATGGAGGAAGAGAGCAAGGGGTGATGCGGGGCACTTTATGGGTCATGCCTGAAAGTTTTCTATCACTTCCCTTGGCACTTCATTCATCGGAATTCACACTCATGGCCACATAAGGAGCCGCTGAGAAATTAAGTCTAGCTGTGTGCCTGGATGCAAAGGTTCTGGGGGTCCTGGTGATTCGGGCCACATCTGGAAGGCATTTAAGAAGTGGTTGAATGAGCATCTCTCAGGAAGCAGGTTGCTGGCACTACAAGACAGAGAAGCCCCTTAACTCTTCTCAGCTCTAGCCAGCACCTTACACGAGCCTGTCCAAGGTCACCCAGCTGGATAACACTGGCAGACCTGTAACTAGAACCCCCTTCTAACCTGCATGCCTTTGTCCACCCAGTCACCTCCTCTCTAAGCTGTCCTTTCCAAATCTAATACTCTGTGCATTGTCGTCTTCTTACTCACTGGTTTAGCTAGCTGTTCATCTTTGGGAGAACATTTACGGCTGTTTCACTTAGATTTCTTCTCCAGGTGCCTTATTGCTCCATGTCATCTGCCTTCTTTCATAAAACATGGCTCTGGCGGTGAGCAGAACAAAACAGAGGTTACCGTGTGTATGCTGACATCACAGTGGCTGCAGCGATGGCCCAAGGAAAGTGACACGCTGACTGCCTGCAGCGCTGAGCACATTGGGAAGTGCAGTTCTCCTGGCTGGTTTTCTTTTCTTTTTTTTTTTTTTCACATCTTCTTGCTTTAACTGGTAGGTTCTTCAGTGGCCACGAGTAAAGGAACTGTTTTCGTTCAGCAATTCTAGCACTTCACCAAGAAACCAAGCTCCGCTGATACACTCAGCTGCTGAAACGTGCAACCAAGTTAACTAGTCACCAGCACAACGCAAAAGAACTATCAGCAGAGCCGTAACTTAGAATGTTGCCAATTTCTTTTTTGATTAATGTGCTTCAGTCCTTACTGGATAGAGAGCCTTCATCAATACCTATCAATGATGCGTTCTATTTTGTTGCGTTAATTAATTCAGCTGTCTCTTCTGAAGATTCAGGCAGCGAGCTAAAAATGCCATTTGACAAGTGCCCTTTCAGAATACTGATTCTCTGGACACGCGGGTCTTTCCAAGCTTTGCCTGCACTCTGTTGAATGCAAAGGTCCACAAACACAGTTGATAAATAATTCAACAGCATCCCCAACTCAATGCTCCTCACCCCACAGGGAGAAAATATTAGGAGAGTCTTTCAAGGACTGTACAATACTGGAAGCTGACAAGTACATACTTAAAAGTAGATGAAGGACCCCAAGTCTCAGGGTTTCACAGAGAGAACTGTTCAGTATCTGTGCCCACTGCTCGCTCCGGCCCCAGGGGAGGTTTTCCACAGACGATTACCTCTCTGGAAGCAGGGAGGGGCTTCTGGCAGAGGGCCCCCACAAGGACCCTCGGCAGATAGCTGATCTCCTGCATTCTCAAATTTTTTCGGTTTTTACAGGCTCTTCTGTGTTTATTTAAGGAGTTCAAATTTAGTCTTTTTAAGTCTGAGACAAATCACGATTTAATTATATTTTCGAGATAAGTGCCCTACCTGGCAATGGACAGAGTGACTTGATGCACAGGTAACGTACCTGGCAGGTAGCTGAGAATGAAAGTGAAGAACATGCATCTGGCTCCAAATGCCCGACTCTACTGCCACTGTTCACTACAGCACCTCCTTGACCCTGTGTGCCTCAGTTTACTCCCCTGTGAAGCAGGAGCGACAACAATCCCATCAGGGTCACAGGGTTGTAGTCGTTAATTAATGTAAGAATTTAAAACAGTGTTTGGCATATAGCAAAGTCTTATGTGTTAGCTTTAAAGAAAAAAAACCCTGGAAATTAGATGACAGTGTTTAAGACTCCATGGCAAAGTTCTTACATAAGGCTTGCCTTCTTACTTTCATTGACCGTCTTCCACACATTATGATTAGTTGTTCTCTTTTTAAAAAGAATGAAAAGATTCCCCCATTGGTCACTGACAATAATTGCCACTGTCTGAGAACCTGTTATGGCCCTTTCGCTGTAGGCATTATCCACACTGCACAGACGGAAGGAACTGAGGCTCTGCCAGGGGCATCCAAGCTTTTGGCGTCTCTGGGCCACACGGGAAGAAGAGTTGTCTTGGGCCACCCATGAAATACACAAACACTAACAAAAACTGACAAACGAACAAAAAAAAAAGGTTTTAAGTAAACTGACAACCTTGCGTGAGGCCACGTTGCCAGCCATCCTGGACCTCGTGCAGCCCACGGGCCGTGGGCTGGACACCCTGCAGGAAGTTACAGATGAAGGTTACTGCACCGCATCAAAGGTGGCACGGCTTCTTCGGCATCCTCCCTCCGACAAATGGGACTGATTTTTCCTCCTCGGGAACCTGGTCCGGTCTGTGGCTGCTTTAGCCAACAGAGCACAGCAGAAATGACATCATGCCGTTTCCAGTCATGGCTTCTTCCCCCATCTGAGCCACAGGGACCCTACTAATACCTGCCATGCCTGCTTCTCAAACTGGTGAGAAGACGATGAGTTAATGGGGCAAATGTGTTGTAAAGTGGAAAGCACCATATAAGCACTGAGAATTACTCTCATTTGTATAAGCTAATTATGATCCACGTTATCATATAACAATAGAAATCACCTGCACTATCGGGCTGCTTTGTCGATGTGTGTAATTTAGACACTGGGGACCCTATAGAACCACATGGAACACCTACACCTCCAAATTGTTCTCCACAGGTAGGTTATGTCTCTGCAACAGCAAACATATGTTCGGCTTAATTCAGCCATTTTATTTAAAGTCACCTAAACCGATTGCTTAGCGGCGTATGTAGCCAAAAAAAAAAAAAAAAAGAAAAGAAAAGAAAGAAAGAAAGAAAAAAAAAGAACTTGGAGAGAACTGCCTTGTGCCCTTTGTTTCTAAGAACTCAAATCAATAATAAATACTTGTTGAGCATCTACGCACTGAGCCGTGAGTATAGTGCTTGGGTCATGTTTATTAAAAAAAGGGGGAAATCAAGTCAAGAACATTCTGCCTTCAGGAGATTTAAAATCACAGTGGGGGGTATGGGAATGGGGCAGCCCTATTTGAGGGAACCTTTGATGGATCCTTCAAAGCGTCTTCTGTTAAGTCAAAATGCGTCCCTTACAGTTTCCATTCTATGATTATAAACTGCTAAATAATTATTTGTCTATAATTAAAACACAGTTATAATAAAACAGTTTGTCTGGTTTTGACCCACCACTAGGAATATCCGGTCTTTAAATTACTAAGTCGATCTCAGGACGGTCTTCACTAAGCCACGTCAAACTGCTCCTTTAAGACTTAGCTCAAGGTCCACCTACCCCAGGAAGCCTTCCTTTATGTCTGTCCCCATATGCATCCCATTCTCTTCACACCCATACATACACACTCAGATATACCTACCCCCTTCTCTCTCTGGCTGTAAAATCCTCTCCTTTTCTCTGTCATAGTGGTTCTCAAACTCTAAGGAGCATCAGAATGACCGAGAGCTTGTTAGAATGCAGACTGCTGGCCCCAGAGCCAAACCTTCTGATTTAGTAGTTCTGGGGGGGTGCAGCCTGAGACTGTACCTGCGCAGACGTCAGCTGATGCTGATGATGCAGGTCCGAGGACCTCACTCAGACTGCTGCTGTGTCCCACCTCATGACCTCACTGCACCGTAACGAACTCTTTGCATTCCTGCTCAGTCTAAAAACATGAACTGAGCATCTGTTGTGTCTCCCTGTAGACTATGTTGGACTTTTCAAGTGCAGACATTATTTGTCTTCTTTAGCTTCTTAAGTCCATAGCCTAACACTAAGCCTGGCATATAGTAGACTTGGGGAGGATTTGTTGAACGAATGACTAAATGAATGTTGTGTCTTGAGATCAAAGGGCATGTGTACACAAGGAATTTGGGAAAGACTCAAGGGTTTAGACAGTGGGTATAGATCATGACCATGTACCTGGTACATATAGGGATTTAAGACAATGCTTGCAACAATTACCACACTACCCAGCCACAAAGCAAGGACTGAGTTCATTATGGGGCTCAGGTTACAATTGTCACCAGTTGAGTATGCCATGTTAATACAGAATCCAGGATGGAGAGCAAACCTGAAATCAAGTTATGGGAGAGAGTTTTTAAAAACAGAAAGTGAATCTTCTGGAGAAGGTAAGATTGAGGGGTGAGAGATGGTCAGGAAAGAAGGGAGTTAAATGTAGGCTGACAGAAATCATTGCCATGAGAAAATAGAATGGACTTAACTGTTGGAAACACAGAGGGTGGAACTTAAACTCAAGCTTCCTTCACCAAACAGTTATCTCTGCCCCAGAATCAAAGTACTACCATCCAGAAATGGATCAGGCACAGTCTTCACTGTCTTACGAGATTTAAAGGCAAGAGGTTTATTGGGTAGGCAATGCCTGCAAGCACCCGTGGGGGAAGGGACAGCGAGGCTCGAAAGGGGTGGAAGTCATTTTCAGGGGTCGTAGTACATAGGCCATCCCTATGGGCAACTGCAGCTCAGTCCCCTTGGGCTCCTCTGGGAGATGATGAAGACTCTGCTTCAGAGCTACCCCATCTGAGGACTGAAAAAGTTGGTGGAGCACTTACCCACCACCTCCCCTCCGTAGTTAGTTGATGGCTACTCCCAGGGACATTAATTCCTGGGTACTGTCAGCTTGCTTCATTGTAGGCAGATGGACCAAGAAGCCTTCAACAGAATCTGAGTGCCAGTGGATTTGGGTGGGGCACCAGCAGCATCTGCTACACCTTCCTACAAAGAGTGAGTATAAACAAGGAGAAGGTGCGCATAAACCCTGTACCATCTATGATGCAATTCTAAGTACTAAAGGTTCCCAAGAACCTCGAGATTCTAAGGTTTGCCATCATAATATTCCCATCTCATGCCAGCATGGGGTACATATGTGAGATGGTTAGCCTGCTATCAGCCCTATAATCAGAGGTACGATAATAACATTATCCACTCAACCAATGAGAATACCGAGACCACAATTGCTGAGGAGGCTTGTCTGAGGTCACAGAGCAAGTTGGAAACAGAACCAGGACTACACAGGAACCTGCCTGGCCCCCCATCTGAAGTTCTCGGTCCACCACCCACTAGCACACATTAGGCATTCTGAATTCATAGCCCACGAACAGAATTCCATCTGAATAATGTTCCTTCTGGACAACTCTCTCCGCCAAGCCTTATTTTCTTCTCTTGCAGACTCTGGTCTAATAATAGTACTGCTCTGTTCTGCAGAGACTGCCTGAGCTTAATTCATTTGCCTTCCTCAGATCACCACCCTCCCAGGCCTCTTGACTTCACAGCATACGACCTGCTTCATTCCCACATCTGCAATTAACTCCAGCATTCCCCTGCAAGGGCGCGTGATTTCCAAACATGTGCTTCTAAACTGCCACTCGCCGCTAGTGTGCGTCTGAGGGTTTCTCACCCAAAGCCCCTTGAGGCCCAAAGATCCTGTTTGTGCTGGTTAAGGATATAAAGTGGCCCTAAAGTAGCTTTTAATTAATTCAGCTGTTTAGCGCATTGAACTAAAAAATATCAAATCAAATGGCTCCTTTTTATCCTAGTGCTTTTGTTTTCACCGTTATCCACTTCACCAGCTACTGGGGCCAAACCATATGATTTCCCCAACGTTGTCATAAAATTTGTTAACTGAATGATGAATGTGCGAGCGAGCCCGAGGAACGCTGGTCCTTAGAGGTAACATGGAACCCCATGACGGTGTGCAGCTGTTAGGGGCTGTCACCCCCTCAGTTCTCCGGACCCCTCTGCTGGGTACTTCCTCCTTCTTTAATACAGAACCAACCCAGACTGTCCCAGGCTCTCAGGAGGAACCCACATAATCAACTTCAAGTTCACATCCATTTCCCAGGCCAGTTGGTGAAACTTTCTAAAACTGGACAACTGAGTACTTCTCTAACAATTCGGGGCAGGGCTGTCAAACTCATTTTCGCCAGGGGCCACATCAGCCTCGCAGTTGCCTTCAAAGGGCCGAAATAATTTCAGGACTGTATAAGTGTAACTACTCCTTAACTGTTAAGGAGTTGAAATGACATTCGGCCCTTTGAAGGCAACCACGAGGCTGATGTGGCCCCGGTGAAAATGAGTTTGACCCCCTGATTAGGGCATTATATGCATATATAATTTCCCAGGAAGAACACCTCATCATTATATTAAGGCTATGTTACAACCTCCCATAAATAGTACACCGACCTGCTGCACAAATTTCCCTTAATTTCCGGACACTGCATCTCCACGATCTTGCTGCTTTATGAGACTCAGAATGTCTCCTTTGAACCTAACAGCTATTGAGCATCAGCTCTGTTAGCTTAGTGGTTACAGCAGGTTGTAAACATGAACACAATCGTAATCCTATAAACATAACTACATGTATTTATGCTCTTTGCTGTGTGATTTTATAGCTCAAGTGGAAGCATCTATTTTCCTTCCTTAAATCTTTGCTGGCCGTTGTGCCTTTAACTGGCCAATGAACGGGACAAAAGAGATGGTGAGCAAGTCCCAGCCCATGCCCTCAAGGCTTTGCACACCTTCTCTCTCTCTCAGACCCCTGTCCCCACCCGGTAAGCAAGCTTGAACCAGCCTACTGGAGAGTGGAGGGGCCGTGTAAAGCAGGGCTGATTTAGCTCATCTAGCTGGAGCCCCGAACATGTGAGATTAACCAGCCATGGTTTTGAAAGCCTCAGCTGACTTGCCAGCTAACCCCGCAAGTACATGAGGAAAGCCATCTCAGATGAGTCAAGCCCCCAAGATGACTTGCAGTGTCATGAGTAAAGTAAATTCTTGCTGCTAGAAGCCACCACGTTTTGGAGTAGTTTGTTAGACAACAATCAAACAGATACAGTGGTTTATAAATGTGGGACAGCTGGAGGTTAAGGTGGTATGGTGAGCTGAATGTCTGTGTCCCCCACAATTCACATGTTGGAGCCCCGACCCTCAATGCGGCTGGCTATCCAGGCATCCCTTGGAGGTACTGTGGGTTTGGTTCCAGACAACCATGATAAACTGAATATAGCAATAAGACAAGTCACACGAACTTTTTGGTTTTCCACTGCCTACAGAAGTTATGTTTACACTGTACTGTAGTATATAATAATGCTGGGTCTAAAAACACCAATGTATATGCCTTAATTAAAAAATGCTGTATTGCTAAAAAATGTTACCTATCATCTGCGGTCATAATCTTTTCTCTGGTGAGGGTCTTGTCTCCATTTGATGAAACCACAATATCTGTGAAGTGCAATAATGAAGGGCAATAAAAAAGGTAAGCCTGTCTTTGGAAATGGGGCTTCCAAAGAACTAATTAAAATTAAATGAGGTCATGATGGTGGCCCTCTGATCCGATAGAATTGGTGTTCTTATAAGAGACATCAGAGAGCTTGCTCTTCCCTTGTGTACATACCAAGAAAAGGCCATGTGAGGACAAAGTGACAGGTAGCCATCTGCAAGCCAGGAAGAGAGTTCCCAGCAGAAACCAAATCAGCTGGAACCTTGATCTTGAACACCACACTCCAGAACCATGAGACAGTAAATTTCCATTGTTCAAGCCACCTGTTGCACTGTATTTTGTTATGGCAGCCCCAGCATTACCGACACAGATGGAAGTATAAAGAAAAATACAGGGTATGGAAATACACGGTTGGAAAAAACGAGAAAGCTCCCATTAGCCCCACTCCTATCGATGCAGGTTGATACATAAAAAGCAATGTGCTTTGTACTGAGAACATAAATATTAGAGGTCAGAGTCTCTCTAAGTTATTTGTGACCCAGTGACAGTGACCATGACCAGCCACCCTGGTTTCCTGAGACCATCCTAGTTTTAACTCTGAAGGTCCCATATTCCAGGAATCCCCTCAATATTAGGCAACCTGAAATGGCTGGTTGCTTTAGGCCCAGTAGGAGAAGCAAATACCTAAATGGATAGTTTTGACATGTAAGTAATTTGATATTGGTAGTTGTAGGAGTATTAATAGTAGTAGTATTGATATAACTGGCAGTAAAATCACACCCAGCATATATGAAATGCTTCTTATATGCTATGCATTGTATACACTACTCAGTATGGAGTCCCTTATTGATAGTCACATCTGTTCTGTAAAGTGACCTAATTTCAGGGGAGAAGATGGAATCTCAGAAAGAACCCATAACTTGCCCAAGATCACAAAGCTAGTAAGTGGTGGAGTTCTTATGCGGCCTCATGCTAACTCCAAAGCTTATTTTCTTAAACATTCAGCTGAACTCCCAGCACCACATATTCATTCCCATCAATTCAAAGAACAGAGCTAGGGGAGAGAATGAAGAAGAAGAATCCAAAACAGATTAGGGCACTTGGAGAAGGCTTCCTGGAGGGACTAACACCTGAAATGATTTTCAAGAGGTAAGTGAGAATTTCTCAAGTGATATGGGGTATGATATTCCAGATGGAGAGAACAGTTTGGACCAAGCATAGAAGCATAAAATCACATAGGATCCACAGGCTGATCCATTTTGTTGTACAGAGTGTGATTTGGGGTTCCAGGAAATGGAGCTAAAGAGACAGTTACAGGTTGGAGTTCTAGTAGTTCTAGTCAACCAGAATCCAATGAGAGATGGGCTTCCTTGCATTTCAAAACATTTACACAATAAGAACAATTAATCCTCTTTGTTGTAGAACATTTTCCATGTGACAAACTGATTTGAGAACTAATGCCATTGCACTTGCAAATCTGGAGCAAAAACATTGTAGTATCACATGCTGAGAACCTAGGGCTAACCAAAAACATAAAAAGGGAAAAAAACCTACCTTATGAAAGTCATTGAAAAATGTGCTAAGTAGCTGTTTTCCAATGCAAATAGTGATGAGAATTAAAAATAGGCACCACTTTGCCATTGCATCATGTTTTCTTAAAGATTAGGAATGTCAGTAGGTTTACCTTTCAATAGAAAGACCAAATATGTTTGATTGACATATTTGTAAGACATGTGAAAAAATTAAAGAGCCAATCGAAACGTCTGGTCTAATTTTCCTTGCTCTATTGAATTTTCTAACCATCCTCGGATTGATTCATTTATTCATTCAACAAAACATATTCATCAAGCACCTACTACTATATCTGGTACTGTCCTTCCCGCTGAAAGCACATTGGGGGAATGAGGTCTGTCCGGAAAGTATCCAGCCATGACCTATAAGAAAGAGACATTTATTGAAGAAAATACAAGAAACATTGTACATAGAACAGCGATGCCTCAATCTGCTTCAAGACAGGCACCTTAGGCCCTCACGCAGTGCTCCCAGCATCATCACAACCTACGGCATGATGTTCCTTCTGCTCTGGTAGCAGAAGCTGTGGAACATATTTTGCCACAACAGGTTTCATGCCAAAATCCTGCATCACTATCTTGGACACAGTAGTTTTTGGAATCCTCAGATTGGCTTCTAGTTCTCGCACTGTCAGTCAATGATCTTTGTTGATTGCAGCCCAAACACATTCAACATTCTACGTGTTCTGCTTGTTGCAGGTCTTCCAGAATGTGAATCACTTTCAACTGATTCTCAACCATCTTTGAAGCATATAGGCCACACTTTTATTTATGCTGCACTCATTGCATCATCCCTGAAAGCCTTCTGAATCATCTGAATAGTTTCTGCAGAGCAACGTTCAAGTTAATTCAAAATCTGATGCAGATTCGTTGCTCCACTTGCTCAGTCATTTTGAATGCAATGGCCACACAGTGCACAGGCTCACTCAATGGCATCTACCACCCTCACGGACTAGCACAGTGAAGTCATCATTGTTCACACATGCACATTCCATTCCACTCACCTTGGCTGCCACGCTACATTGATGTCACATAAACAATGGCTGGAGTTTTTCCAGACAGATCTCATATTTCAACCATGTCTTTAAGGACATTACAATACGATAAGAGAGTGGATATGCAGCCAATTAGAGAATGATGAAATGCATGCTATAACAGAGATGCATGTAAAATGGAGTGAGAAAGTTTCCCTTAGTCTTCCCAGGAAATCTGGAAAGGCTTCAAATGACTTTTGACCTGACTCTTAATTAGAAGAATGGTTGAAAGATGAGCCAAAAGCTGTATCATGGAGCATTTGGTACATGATGAAAGATACCCTGGACCCTATCCACACCCTCAACATACACAAAGGGATTAATAGGTGAGGGTAATAGCAGAGCATTTTTCCTGATCAATGCTTTCTTTCTGGGCTGAGAAAATGTGTTATAGTCCATGTCCAGATCAATCTCACTGCCAGGACGAAGATGAGAAACATCAGAACTTTCTGGTCCAACAGGCTGGTTTCTGAGAAGTTGTGCAGGTATAGAAGAGTCATGCATTCATTTATTCAGCATTTTGTTTTTATTCTTAATGTTTTTTAGCACCAGTCATGTGCCAGGTCTTGTACTAGGTACATATAATTGTTGATGAGCACAGCAAGCATGGTCTCTGCCCTCAGGGAGCTCACATGTGAACATGGTAGAAAATAAACAGTGGCCAAATACTTAATCACAAATTGAGAAAGATTCTGAGAAGGGAGGGGCACTATGCAGGGTAAGGGAAGAGGTAAAGCAAAGAGAATCTGGAGGCTTAGACACTCCTTTGAGGAAAGATGATTTAAGATGAGTTCTGAAAATTAAGTAGAAATTAACTGGGTGAAGTTAGGAAAGAAAGCCTGCAAGGCAGAGGGAACCAACTTTGCAATGATTCTGAGGTAGGAGTTTTCATGGCTTGATGGAGAAGAGACATGTAGAGCAGAGAGAGCAAGGTGGGAAGACGAAGCTAGAAAGGCAGGTGGAGAGCAAACCATATGAGGTCTAATAAGCCATGCTAAGGACATTGGTCTGGTATCTGGTGTCTTACAAAAATGTCTTCAGAGTTATTTCCACATTTAAAAATTGTCCTAAAAAAGAAACATCTCCACTGTCTGGCATGGTTATCTATATAACTTTTAGACTCTCTCCTTTTTTTCCTAGTTGCTGAAAAAATCAGAGCTAAAATTATGTTATACAGTCCATTCAAATTGATATGGTAATATGTGGGTTTTTCAGTTCTTCCAGAAATTTCCTCAGAGGGGATATTGATTTTTCACATTCAGAAATTCATTCTAATGAAATAACTTCTGAAGATCACATTGTACCTGCTCTTTGCTTTGTAAATTTTGCAATGGGTTTTAGCCAAAGCATGAGTAGTTGACAATTGGGAGAAATAACTCATTCATCTACTATTTCAAGCAAACAAATGGAGGAGACAGAGAAGGTTAATGAAAGGAAATGACAAAAGACCTGAGTTTAAATCACTCCCATCTTATTAAGATAATACTTTCTATTGCCTAGGACTTTAAAGTTTAAAAAATATTCTCAAAGTGCTTTCTCCCATATTCTCCAATTTTGCCCTCAAGGCAACTCACAATTCTCCCCATTTTGCAGATGAAGAAACTAAGGCAACAGAGATGAAGCAAGTTGTCTGTGGTCTCTTGTTAGCTATGGTAGACATGTGATTCTCAGTCAGGTCTAAGAGTCCAAAGTCAATGCTCTTTACCCCTCACTGCCTGCAATGAATGCGCAGAAATGATTTTCAGATGCTCTGTCCTTTGGGATGATCCACAGGGAAGACACAGTGAGTGCACAATTCTTCTGGCATCTCACAGCCCGTCTACCTTGCAAAGTAGCTGTGATCTCCTGCCCCCAGACAGCACCAAACTCTCCCCTCCTGCTGAGTTAAGCATCACCTCACTGTGTGGTTCCATAAAAGAAACCCCAGGAAATTAATGGCCTTGTTACCACCATTGGTGCTTAACGACCCTGCAGTTTCCCATGGAGTGTATTCTCCCTGGGCTGGTTGTTAATGAACCACTTCTTCATCCTCTGGTTCCAATGTAAGTCTCTTAACAGCAGCATCACATTTTGAAGCCTGAAGAGAACAGATTGAACACCCACTTGGTACAAAGCACTGTACTCTGTGTTTTGCGTGCGTTACCTTGTTGACAGCATATTTAACCTGAAAATAATCCCGTGGAGCAGGCATTGCTACCTCCATTTTACAGATGAGTAAAGTAAGTCACAGAAAAGTTAGTTAACATGCAAACACCATACAGTCAGTCAGTAGTAGAGCCAGGATTTGGATCCATGGGAGTGGACCGGAAGGCTCCCGTTCTTGCGGAAGGGTACCACAGCATGGGCACTCTCGGGGAACTCTGCATGAGGCCCTGACATCCATGCCATCTGGTTGGTTTGCTTTGTTTTGGGAAGATTTTGTAATTGTTTACAATTGTTTTATAGTTGCTTACAAAATAAACAACTACATTTATTTTATTTTTATCATTTAAAAAAGTATTTGTTTTTAAAATTATCATACAGTAAAACTGACTTCTTCGGTGGGGGTGGCATAGCTCTATGACATTTATTGCCGCTTCTTTTAGAGGCATCAGTGATTACAGAAATAACATCTCTCCCACTCTTCGAGCTCCCTAGAACTAAGATAAATGCAGCTGGTGGCCTGAAACTTAAACTTACCCCATCGTATGTTGACTTAATGGAGGACAACACCTCAAAGCTTTTATTTCTTCCCATCATCCCCCCCAAATTAGGAGGAACACTTCATCATGAAGATAGAAAGAGTGAGCCAAGGTACATTTCACTGGGATGATTTCTAATTTATGCTGAGTCAAGTCCCATTCCAGTACCCATCAGTCTGCTATTGAAAACATTTACTGGGATAAGAAAAACAGCTGTTTGGAGGTGGTGGGTCATTAATATTCCAGATCGAACATGGTTAAGAGATCCCCAAATCTCACCCAGTATTTTGTTGTTTTTGAATGTTGATTTTTAGAGTCAATTACAGAAAAAGGCTAAAAACATTTGCAGGAAAGGATGTATCCCTGAAGCCATATTTTAGACATTGATATCTTCAGGGAAGTATCAGATGTTGGGAAAGGAGAACCTAGAGTGATCTGGTCATTCTCAGGAGTCAAATCTGCTGTTACAGAAAATGGGAGTGAAGGGCTCTGGGCAACGTACCCTGTGTATGAGCCTCAGTTTCCATATCTCTAAGAAGAGGAAATTAAAGACTTACTGAGGCCTCTTGCAGCCTGGACATTTCATATACAGAGGTTTTATGCCTAAACATTGGAGGGAAAAATCATACAAGTTTGGGTAAGGCCAAGTTACTTTGTCGAACTGCAGAAGGGTCTGCCTTCTGGAGTCTACTTCTTTGGGCTTTCCTGAGTTGGGACTTAGTAACTGATTTCTCATCCAATAAACTCTGTGTCTGATAATTTCATCTCCTAATTCAGGGGTGTGTCAAATTCATTTTCACCTGGGGCCACATCAGTCTGGAGGTTGCCTTCAAAGGGTCAAATGTAATTTTAGGGCTGTATTAATGTAACTATTCCTTAACAGTTAATCGAGAGCTCGGCACTGCCACTGGGTAGAAACAAGGTGCCGGGCCCAATAAAACAAGGTGGAGGGCCAGATCCGGCCCGTGGACCTTGTGTTTGCCACCTGAGTTATTGTCTCTCCTGCCTGTCCGTGGGGATCCATCTGTCCCTCTCAGTTTCTGTTGCCAACAGTTTAGGCCAAGCCACCATCATCTCTTACCTCGATTATTACCAGACCCTTTTCATTGTAACCCTGACTGAGGCTCACCCACTCAACTTTATCTTTCACACTGCAGTCAGAGGAATCACTTTAAAAGGCAAAATATGTCACTCTACAGTTTACACCATGTCTCCAGTTTAAAACCGTGTCTCATCACAGTCAAAAAAAGGCCATTCCAACCTGCTTCTGCTTACCTTCCAAGTCTTATTTTCCATAGCCTTCTATCACAAATGTGATGCTCTCAGAAGGCCAAATCCCACATGCCATACCATGCCATGAAATTCTCTTCCTGTGGCTGTTTTCTCTGCTGGGAAGGCACTGTACTCCTCTCTTAGATCAGGAGCTCTGAGTCATGAACCTTCTCAGCCAGGTGACTTCTTGAATCCCTGTTTGGAACAAATGTCCGTATCATGTGGTTCCATAATATCCTGTTTATACCTTTTGCTAGTCACTGGCCGAATCATGTTTGAGCTGTAAATACCATCAGAATTTAGAAGTTACATTCAGCATTAGCAATTGGTAAAGGAGACTCAAAAGGATAAGCCAGGTAGGGCAGGCAATCCAGGAGAGTAGAGCAGCAGAAGAGCCAGAAGAAAAAGGAGGCTTGAGAAAGATGGAAATATAGAGAGAACAACTAAAACTTAATAAATAAATAAAAATGGGCAAAGAACTTGAATAGATTCTCCTAAGAAGATATACAAATGGCCAATAAGCATATGAATAGATGCTCAACCTCACTCTCATCACTGAAAAAATGCAAAGCAAAACTGCAGAGAGGTTAGTAACTTATATAATAGTCACTGGGGTGTATACCTCAAACTAATATAATATTATATGTCAACTGTAATTGAAAAAATGATTAAATTAAAAAAAATTTTTTAAACTATAGTGCAATACTACCTCACACCTATTTGGAGAGCTACTATCAAAAGAACAGAAAATAGGACTTCCAGCCAAGATGGAGGCATAGGTGGACACACTGCACCTCTTCACACAACCAAAATTAAGACAACAAAGATTTAGAAACAAGAAAACAACCAGAACTGATAGAAAACTGAACTATATGGAAGTCTGACAACCATTCATCCAGATAGGTAAGAGGGGCAGAGTCGCAGCAGGAAAAAGTGGAGGTTGAAAGATCCGGGCACGCAGAGAGCAGTTAGAGGACCCTGGGCACCAGGTGGCAACAGGCAGACCCAGTGAGGCCATGCAAGGCAGCTGGCTGACCAGGCAGTCTCATATTCATGTGCAGATAATCCAGGTGAAAACAGGGAGAGAGACAGGCCTCACAACCCAGGGCCCAAGCACCAGGAAATAAAACCTAAAAACACCGATTGAAAACACTCGTGGGGTTTGAGGTGCCAGGAGAGACTCCCAGCCTCACAGGAGAGTTCGTTGGAGAGACCCATAGGGTTCTAGAATGGACACAAGCCCACCACCCAGAAATCAGCACCAGAAGGGCCCAATTTGCTTCAGGGAAGCAGTGGAAGGGAGTGGAATCCGAGAGTGGAGCAAGCACCATTGTTCCCTCTCGGACCCCAGCCCCATATACAGCATCACAACCCAGCAACTGGGCTGCTCCACCCTGGGGAACACCTAAGGCTCTGCTCCTCACTACATAACAGCTTCGACCAGACCAAGACAAACAAACAAACAAAAAAATCCCCCCAAAATGGCTCAAACGGGAGAACAGATCAAAGCTCCAGAGTCAATTCATATAAGCCACGAAGAGATAGACAACCTATCAGATGCACAGCTCAAAGCACTGGTGATCAGGATGCTTACAGAATTGGCTGATTTTGGTCACAAATTAGATGAAAAAAATGAAGGCTATAATAAGTGAAATGAAGGAAAATGCACAGGGAACTAATAGTGCTGGGAGGAAAACTGGGATTCAAATCAATGGAGTGGACCAGAAGGAAGAAAGAAACATCCAATCAGAAAAGAATGAAGAAACAAAAATTCAAAAAAATGAGGAGAGGCTTAGGAACCTCCAGGACATCTTTAAATGTCCCAACATCCGAATTATAGGGGTAACAGAAGGGGAAGAGGAAGAGCAACAGGTGGAAAACTTATTTGAACAAATAATAAAGGAGAACTTCCCCAATCTGGCAAAGGAAATAGACTTCCAGGAAGTCCAGGAAGCTCAGAGAGTGCCAAAGAAGTTAGACCCAAGGAGGAACACACCAAGGCACATCATAATTCCATTAGCCAAGATTAAAATGAAGGAGAGAATTCCAGAAGCAGCAAGGGATAAGGGGACAGTCATCTACAAAGGAGTTCCCATCAGACTGTCAGCTGATTGCTCAAAAGAGACCTTCCAGGCAAGAAGGGGCTGGAAAGAAGTATTCCAGGTCATGAAAGGCAAGGACCTATATCCAAGATTGCTCTATCCAGCAAAGCTGTCATTTACAATGGAAGGGCAGATAAAGTGCTTCTCAGACAAGGTCAAGTTAAAGGACTTCATCATCACCAAGCCCTTATTATATGAAATGTTAAAGGGACTTATCTAAGAAAAAGAAGATAAAAAATATGAACAGTAAAAAGACAGCAAACTCACAGTTATTAGCAACCACACCTACAACAAAAGCAAACTAAGCAAACACCTAGAACAGGAACAGAAACACAGAAGTGGAGATCACATGGAGGGTTAGCAACAGGGGAGTGGGAGAAAATGAGAGGGGGAAAAGGTACAGAGAAAAAGTAGCATTGACAGTGGGTAGAAAATAGACAGGGGGAGGGCAAGAATAGTGTGGGAAATGTAGAAGCCAAAGAACTTATGACACATGGGCATGAACTAAAGGGGGGAATGTGGGTGGGAGGGGGTGTGCAGGGTGGAGGGGAATGATGGGGGAGAAATGGGACAACTGTAATAGCATAATCAATAAAATATATTTTTAAAAAAGAACAGAAAATAACACAGGGCGGTAAAAATGTAGGGAATTGGAGCCCTTGTACACTGTTGGTGGGAATGTAAATTGGTGCAGCTGCTGTGGAAAACAGTATGGTGTTTCCTTATAATATTAAAATTAAAATTGCCATATGACTCAGAGATTCCACTTCTGGGATATAATCAAAAGAACTGAAAGCAGAAATTTGAAGAGACGTTTGTACACCTATGTTCACAGCAGCATTATTCACAATCGCTAACACACAGAAGCAAACTAAGTGGCCGTCGGTGAATAAATAGATAAAGAAGAATTCTGACACCTGCTACAACATGGATGAACCTTCAGGTATCGTGCTGAGTCAAATGAGCTAGTTCCTGCTATTAGCTACGTACAATAGTCAAAATCGCAGGGACAGAAAGTAGAAGGTGGTTGCCAGGGGCTAGGGGAAGGGGGTAATAGGGAGTTGTTGTTTGATGAGTATAGTTTCGGTTCTAGGGGATGAAAAGGGCACTGAAGATGGGTCGTGGTAATGGCTGTGCAACATTATGAATGAGTGTAATACCACTGGACTGCACAGCTAAAAATGGTTAAGATGGTAAATTGTATGTTATACTGGGTGTATAATTTGTCACAATAAAAACTGTTTAAAGAAAACAAAGAAGATAAATAAAAGATGAAGTTGTTCTATATAAAATCTGCCTGGACATCCAATGAAATGAGTTCTAAAAAGTGACCATTGGGCTGAGCAATTTAGAAATCCCTGATGACCTCAAAATCAGCTTTTGGGATTTGTTGAATAATGAACGAACACAATTATTTATTTCTCCACTGCTCTCGATTCTTGCTTATGAAGCTTGCTAGCTTTCAGAAGCAATAGGTTTGTAGAAGCAACATTTTTGCAACCTTTTTTTCAAGTGAAATTATGTTTTATGTTGGAGCGAGGCAAAGTTTTTGACTGAGATCATCCTTTCCAGACACGCGGACTCCAAATAGCCGTTCTTAGGGCTGGCCGTCATGGCCTCAACATGGCCTCAACAACACGGCCTCTGGAAAATACGATTACAGAGGTAGGGAGGCAGACCTGGGATTTTTCCCCCAAGGGTTGAGTCTTCAGCATCAACAGGTCTCAGAGAGCCTGCGTTAATGAGGCTAATGCATTGAAGGCCATTTGGAGAGACAGATGCTCTGTCTCCCGCTGCCCCTGGACACAGCTGCAGAAACAGGCCTTACCAAGACCATCAGCATCAAACCACATGCCTTACTGCAGTCCGCAAGGCTGACTCCTCTGCCCTCCCCTTCCATCACCCTGTCCCTGCCTCTCTCAGCTACAACCATCCTGGCGCCTCTTCAACCCTCCAAGTGTGTCGCATCTCTGGGTCTCTACCTTTGCTGTCCCGTTTGCCTATAATTCTTCCCCAATATCCTTGCAAGTTCAGCTCCTTCTTGACATCCAGGTTTCAGCTCAGATGTCCCTCTCTCAGAGAAGCCTTCCCCGGTTACCATCACTGTCAAGGGAGTGCCTAAGCCCAGTCAACCTCACATTGGATAGTATTTCCTTCGCAGCACTAATACCTCCAAGAGATAGCCGTATCGACCTGTGTGTTCAATACCCTCTGACCTGTGACAGAGGGTATTCATCCTCTGTCTCTCTTCATTTGGCTGTTAGCCTCCTGAAGGCAGGGGCCCATCAGTCCTTGCACTGGTACATCCTCAGCAACCAGGCGGCCCCTGGCACAGATCAGACACTCTGCTAAACAAATGCATGGATGAAGGTTTTCAAACAGCCACAAACAGTCACACATAAGCCAGGTTCTGTACATCTCCACGTCAGGACTCCTAATTACTCCCTGCTGCTCCCCCAACGCTAAAATCAGTGTTCCTCAGAAGGATAGTGAAAACACTCCATGATCTAATGAGTGGCTCACAAACTTAGGTGGCGTCAGAACTACCAGGGTGCTGGTTTAAAGTGTAGGTTTCAAGGCCTCAACCACAGGGATCCTGCTTCAGAAGCCTGGGGTGGAACCTTTTGCTCTGAAACTAGCAGATGCGTCTTGGAGAACGTGGTTCTATAATTTAGCTCCTGTGCCCCTCCTGCCTTACAGATCATCTTATGGCATCTTTGACCTTGGTGAATGCCTGGATAGATGGATAAACGGATGGACAGACTGAAAGACAGATGGACTATAACTTTTATAGGCCAACCAACCCAAAAGGAAGGTAACAGACCGTTACGGTCTTTCTAGGCAGACATGGCAGAGGAAACTGGGGCTGAAGACGTAAACATTTGGGATGTGAGATGCAAAGAAAAATCCGAAGTTCTGATGGTCTCTAATACAAGGGGGCTGAATTCAGATGGGTGATCTCAGGGCTCCTGTAACTGGGATTCAGTTCTGGGTCACCAGCACTGATTATCCAGGCAAGAGTATTTTGGCAAGCACATAACAATTAGAACGGGTATCTTATATGTTTCGAGTACTTTCTCTGCCTTAATTCTTAAAGCAGTCCTGTGTATTCTTATGTGCATTTTACAACTGAAAAAAATGGGGGTTGAGAAACAATAAGCAGCTTGTCCAAGGCACAGTCACGGGCTGGAACTGGAACTGGGGAATGCTCGGCTGCAACGCCAGTGCTCCCTCCACGCTCGGGCCTCGGGAGGGATGGTTTGCTTTCTGGAGGTCAACGTTTTGAATGTTAGCTGTCTCCGTGTGTACGCGCAGGAGGGCGAGGAGGCCAGAAGCTGGCCGTTGTGTTGCGTTTTGGACCATGTATCTGTGGGTGCCTGTTTCTGATGGTTGCCCTGTCCCTGGACCTGGGTTTGAACTCCTGGGCTCACACCTAAGTGTTGATTATGGTCAAGTGGTAGAAAGTGAGAGAGGAGAGAGAAAAAGCCAATGGAGCAAAATATTTAAATCAAATGCTCATCAGCCAGACAGGGCTTCTGTGCATGGCTTTTTACATACAGAGAGAAAAATCCATCTCTCCGACTGTCTGAGGAATGACCATCCACGCTTCCCAAGAGCAGACTCTTAAAACACCCAGTGCTTAAGATTCTCCTTTTAGATTGTGGGTGGTTTTTAAAATGGAACTGAAGACAGGTTTTTTTACAGACTCTCCAAGTGGTTTTCTGAGGAGTAAAACGCCCACAATCCTAGATCTGTGATATCTTCTCTATGTTTCAATTTAAAATAAGTATACTCGTACACCACCCTTAAGAACAGAGCGATACAAGCGCTGGAGTAAAGAATGATCTCTGAACCCATGGCTTAGCTTCCCAAGGTTTTTTCTCTGAGCTGCTGTCTGGACTCCTCTCTCCTCTCCTCGGACGGGACTCTCCCACCGGGAGCTGTTCATGTGCTGTCTCTACATCGAGCTCATCCCTCAGAGCACATCTATAAAGGAAGGAAGGAAGGAAATGCTTCTTATATGCAGAAAGGCAGGAAGTTACGGAGTGATGGGAGAAGGCTCGTCCACATTGTCTCCTGCAGAGGCGTTGTCTGTGACGTAGACACGCACCTGGCCATACCTTGCCCCCTGGTTAACATCCTTCAAAGGCTTCCCCTGGCCTGAATGAGCAGACTGGGCTGGGCCTGCCCACCCTCCCTCTTCACCAACCTCGGGGGCTCCTCTCTCAGTCCTGGTGATGTGCTGGCCAACTTCCAGTCCCTTCAAAGCATCAGGAACTTTCCTGTCTCGTGGCCTTCCGCACACAGCTGCCTCGTCCCCTGCACAGCCCCTCCCCTTCTTGGTCAATTCCTGCTTGTCCGTGTGCAGGGCTCAGCTCAAAGGGCTGCTCCACTTAGGAAGCTTTCTCTGAACTCCCTGCCCTCGCACAAGGCTAGCTCTACCTTTTTCAAACTCTCGCTGCACCTGTGATTAGTTAGTTGTGAATTGGGTTTTTAATGAGTATCTTCCCCAACCAGAGAAAGCTCCCTGTGGACCAGAGCCGTGCCTGCCTTGTCCATCTGTGCCTGTCCAGCGCCTAGAACAGGCTTTTCATCTCGCAAGTATACGTGCAGTAAATATTTGTTGAGTGGAGGAACAAATGAGTCTCTGGTTCCTTGTCTGTAAAGTAGAGATAATAATAAAGACCCTGTGAGGCTTACACAAGATAACAGAAGTGACACTGCCTGACTCCTAACAAGATTTTGTTTGGGTTGTTGTAGTTGTTTATTCCCTAAATAGAGGGACTCAAAAATGAAATCAGCTTCCCCGTAGGATTTTAAGCTTTCTGCCATTGGGGGTCTTTAGCAAGGGATGGGTGAAAAATGGGCAAGGATATTGTAGAAGGAACGGTCGAGTCTAGATGAGTTGTTCTTAATCTGCGCTACACGTTAGAATCAACTGGAGAATTAAAAAACAACAACAGCAACAACAATGACTGATGACTCCAGAGATTTTGAGATTTCGATCTAATTGGTCTGGGATGGGATCCAAGCAGGAATATTTTAAATCCAGGTGATTCTAATGTGAACCAAGGCTGTGAACCACTGGTTTAAACTTGTTTGTTTATTTTTAGAGAGAGGGCAAGGGAGGGAGAAAAAGAGAGAGAGAAACGTTGGTGATCTGAGATAGAAACATAGATCAGCTGCTTCTCACATGCACTCCAGCATGACCTAGCTAGGATGAACCTGCAACCCAGGATGTGCCCTGACCAGGAATCGAACCAGTGACCTTTCAGTTTGCAGGACCACATCCAACCAACTGAGCCATGGTGGTCATGGCAAAAAGACAGATGACCTGTAAATTTTCTTCTAGCCGTGAGATGCTGTCATTCCAGAAGGGCAAAGACCACGTGTTTCTTCAGAGAGAGAGAGAGAGGGATAGAGGAGAGGAGTGGAGGGAAGAGGGGAACAAATAAGGAAAAGCCAGAGGAGAAGGAGGAAGAGAGGGAGAAAGGGACAAAGGAGAGAGGGAGGAAGGAAAGAGCAGGAGAAGGAGAAAGAGCAAGGAGGAAAACACTGGCACAGTAACATCATTTAAAAATAACAAAAAACAACCCTACTGATGTGTAAGTCTAGAGTCAGCCATGTGGCAATTTAAAGAGCATTGGCTTTGGAGTCTCAGATCCTGTCTACTGAAGAGCTCTGGGCCTTCCCAGCTATGCGTTTGGGGTAGGTCACATTGCCCCACTGAACCCACTCCCCCAGCTTAAAAATGACCATAATGATAACCTCGTCATAGAGATTCTGAGAGAATTCAGCAAAATAACATATGAAAGGGGCCAGTAAGTGTTAGGACAAGGTAAGTTCTCAGCAAGGGTTTGCCGTGTGTGTGTGTGTGTGTGTGTGTGTGTGTGTTTATATTATCGATGTGAATACATTTTACCAGCCTAAGTGTGAAGGCATCATCATTGTGATTATTGGCCGACCCAGGTAGAAAGCTGTGGAATTGATTTTTTCTTCTTTTTTTTTAAACCCAGAAAGATTATTAGAGAGCTGTGATTTTCTCTTGTACACTGGTGTTGGTTAAGTCTTCTTAAACACACACACACACACTTGTACACATACAGATGTATAAGTACACGCACACACACATCTCTCTCTTTTCCCCAAGTCCCCACTGAACTCCAGCATGCCTGAGAAAATATGAGTCAGAATTTATTATGTTGTGCTGTTTTCCTCCGAGGCAGTGGGGTCACATATATATTTCTAGAAATGATCCGCCCACTCGTTACTCACATGGTCCTTGTATAGAACTGAACATCTGACCCTAAACAAAGGGGAAATGATTCAAGAGGATGCGTTACAAGGAACAGAATTTTAAACAGATTCTCAGTATCAGCTTACAAAATGACACCAGCTCCTGAGCATGTCCTGTCTAACAGAACAGCCACTGGTGCATGCAAGTAAGCCCTGTCACATTTCCTTCTGGTGACACGGCCTCCAGGGCAGGAAACAAGCCCAGTGCATGAGGGACAGCGATCCTCCACACCAGGGGAGCCCTGGCTGCGCCACTCACTAACTGTGACCGCTGGCAGCCCCCCTAACCTCTCCGGAAGCCCTCACTTTGTGAAATTGGCAATGATACTCACACTGCTGACTTCGGAGTTGCCTGAGGGACACTGGCATAGTATGGGGGCACGTGCTTTTTGCCCCATGGGGAGATGTGCAAATGCAAAGGATGAGCAGGATCGTCAATGATGACTGCGTATGTCAGGGTCTTTAACAGGACTCTCAAAAACCTGGTTTGCTCACGAAGATGTCCCTGTTCTATTGGTCCCGCAGATTTCACAGCCCTATAATGGTCCTGTGTTTTAAGCTGCCCAGCTGGCTGGGTGCACCAGATCGAGTGATAGATAAGAAGCCAAACGTGGAGACTGAGTGATTCATTCACTGGAGCAATGCTTTAGGCGCAGGGACAGGCTAATGGGTTACAGTGGTGACAACAAGAGGTAGAGAGATGCAGATTTAGTACCAAGTGGGCTTTTCAATGCTCTTTGAAACTGTGGAACTCAATTTTAGGGAAGAGGGGGGCTGTTAGCTTTTTATGAAGGCATCTCACCAATTCCCACTGCAGAGTCTGATAAGTCTTGGTCACACAGCTGGGATAGGAAGGAAGAGGAGCTATATATATATTTTCTTTTTTGGAAAATTTTTCTGGGTAATTGTTATATTATCTCTGTCCTGTCATCCCACCATGGTGGAGAAGTCCTGCTTAAAGCCATGTCCTACAGATAGATACTCATCGTCTTATTTGGCCTCCCGGGAACCTGACCTCCTCCCCTCCACAGACCTGACGTTCCTCTATCATCTGTACTTGTTAGTTATAATGATGACAAACAAGTTCTTTCTAGATGTACAACACCTTACTCTTCACAAGCCCCTTCCCATTTAACAATTTGAGTTGATCCTCCCACTCTTACTCCCATCTGACAAAAAGGAGCCTGAGCTTCAGAGGAGGTAAGTGACTTGCTTAAGGTCATACAGCTAAGGAGGGACTCGAGCCAAATGCAGGTCTCCCAGAATTTAATCTACGGTTCTCTCCAGTTCTGTCACACACACAAAGACTGTTAGTGTTATTACTCAAGCCCTTTGCCTCTTTTAAATTGTACCAATTATTATATGGTAGATCCTGGACTAAGCATTTCATACGCAGTGTACAGCTTATTTCCTAAAGAGGCCTTCAGGTAGGTATTATCGCCCCATTTTACAGCTAAGGACACTGAGGCTCAGAGGTGAAGAGACTAACTGAAGGATGCAGCCAGCTTAGGCACTGTCTACTCCAAGATTCCTTCTTTGGGCTTCATGCCTGGGCCAAGGGCCTGCTTTGGAAACCATAGCACTTACCCCACTGTGTTGATAGCATTTGTTCAGACATGTCTTTGATCCACAAAACTATGGTCTCTGCAAATGCAGGGCCATGTCTTACTCCCAAGGTGCCCCGAACCAGTGCCTGGCCTGGCACAAGCTACCTGTACACACAGGTATCACAGTGCGCAGGGAATACACACAGAATTGGATCTGGAACACAATCTCTCTGAACCCCAAACACCTTGTTGGATTCCATCAAAAATGGCCCCAAACAGGCCAGGCATATATACAGGTTCTGTCCAGAGAAAACTCTCCTTCGCCACCAAGGGACTGCAGCCATTTCTTCCAGCCGGAACCAAAGGTGTAACTGAGTTTCTGATACAAACAGACAAACAAACAAACAGCCAACCAACCAACCAATTAAACAAACAAACACCACCAACTTTGTCCCCAAAGATGGCAGTCCCTGGATGAGACCAGAGCTGGCTAGACATAATTAGTGAATTCTTCCCCCAGTCTCTGCCTAAGGAAGATGAACTTCCAATTACAAATTTCCTGAGGAAATTGCTAGCCAGTTGCACAAAGCTGACGTTCAAGGCATTGACACCTCCTTGGTTTGCTTGCTGTTTGATTCAGGGGTTGGGGAGGATGGAGCAGTGTTTAAAAAGCTGGTTTTCAGACCAATGAATCTGAAGAAATTCTCTTTATTGGTCTGTAAAAGGAGGTGGGGGTGGGAGTGGGGAGGCAGAACCAGATCTGATAAAGGAGATTAAATGGTCTTATACATCTGACGGCGAAGAACAGTCCCCACGGGAATCCCGGGTCCTGCTGCTGCTAATAAAGTACACGCTATCGCTCTGGTAATACGGTGTGTACAATACGCGGCGTCCGGATGCTGAGGCCAGAGCCGCGACCTACATCTTCCACAAACCAATTTTCTGCCGGGTTGGATGTGTAAAAAAGAATCCAAATACAGACTTTTTTTTTCCCCCTTTGAAAGAAGAATTGTTTTTCTGGCTTTTTACCTTGGCCTGTCTGCTCCTCACACCCCCTGCGTTCTCAAAGTGGGAATTACTTCTAATCCACTCACAGGAAAAATCACTGCCTCCCTCAACTGCGAGCTATTTCAGGACAATTGGGCTGCCTGTTGGCTTCCCAGTGGCAGTGGGTACGGGGAACTGGTGTAGAATTCACAATCAGACGAACTAGTTTCCAATCCTCGCTCTTCCATTGGTAAGATCTGTGCCCTTGAGCAAGTTTCTCCTTGCTGCTTGGAGCCTCAGCTCCACCCCTGCCTCGCAGAAATGCCTTCAGTGCTAAAGACACCGCACAGTTGAGTGCCTAGCACATGGGCTGACACCATGGGAAGTGTTTAATAGGCAGTAGCAATTTGGTGGTAATAATAGTGGTAGTACTGGCGGCAGCCGCTCACACTGGTGAAGCTTCAAGGCAGCCTCATTAGAGGTACAGCACTTTTTTGACAAGGAGTTTAGGCGGGGAAAGTCATAAAGTCTATTGATAAGATGAACAGAAACGATGCTTGAGCTTCTGCTGGATGTGAAGCTATAAGCAATGTTGTACGCATTAAAAAACACACACACACACAACCGTCGCTGCCTTCCAAAACCCGGTGGGGGGAAACTAAGCAACGTCACAGCACATGTTGTGTGCGACGGTGTCCCCGGCCATGTAAACGTGGTCGTCTCATTTGACCCTCAGAGGGACTTCAGAAAGTGAGCAAGACGTGAATTGCTAATCCCCACCTAGTGGATAAAAATGCGGAGGCCCAGAGAAATGAAGTGGCTTGCCTAACTCACACTCGAGGCCGAGCCAGGGCTTGGCGGGCCTCCTACCTGCTGGTCTCCAGTTCTTGATCGCTTTGGGCCTGAGCTCCTCCAGGATGGCCCTGCGATTGAGACGTGAGGTCTGGCTATCTCAGCGTGAATGGCATTTCTTTCCTTTTTTTCTTTTTGGTTTTTTTTTTTTTTTGACCATCATTATTTTGTTCCAAAAATGTTGGGTCTTCCTTAGACCCAGCCCAGCGGTACCTGAGAGATACTACCCCGACGTTCTCGGGCAATTAGAGTAAGAGTAATAATAGCGGATATATCTTTCCTCCATAGCACAGTTTCCGTTCAAAAGTGCTGTCTTTAGGCTGGCACCAGTTTGTTTTTTGTGTTTTTTTGTTTTGTTTTGTTTTGTTTTGTTTTGACCATTAAAGATAGACATTATTATCCCTTTTCCAAGATGATAAAAAGAAGGCCCAGAGAGGTTCACTTTCTCAAAGCCACAAAATAATAAGCTAAGCACAGAGGCTGGGCTCCAGGTAGATGTGTAGAAATCCAAGTCTTGGGCTCTTCCTGCCCCTCTGTGCACCTCATTAAGCATGTGATGTGAACCCCCAGAATCTCCAGGGTGAGCCACAGTTCCTTCATCAGAGAAGCTGGGATACAATGGGACTTTAAGAAAACCAATGAAGATACCATCCGCCCGTCAAAAATAGTTGGCATTTACTGAATGTTCACTGAGTACAAGGCACTTTGCTGAATGCTTCCCGAGGATCATTCTGTATAACCCCCATGAGGCAGGTCCCACAATCATCTTTATTGTACAGATGAGGAAACCAAGGCTCAGGGAGGTGAAATAACTTGCTCTAGGCACAGGGTGGTAGATTTCAGATTTGAACCCAGGCAAGCTGACCCCACAGACCCTAATGATATCATCCTCCCTTTAATCCCTGGCATAATGTCCTACCAATGTCTTCTGGAGAGACTCAGCATTACTGAGGATACCCACCGATTGCCACTAAGCGTTGGCGGACACAGTCCTAGTGACCCGTTTCACCGCCCCAGCACTGTATGAGGCAGGCATTGCTACCCCACGTTATAAAGAAGAAAAGCGTGGCTGCGAGATGTTGACTGTCTAAGCACGCAGAGCCTCCTACGAGCAGAATTATTTCCAAATACAGAGATATGTGAGGAAGTGTTTATTTTTTTCTTCAATAACTTCGCAATCTCCTGAAAGTAAGAACTCTGAAACACACCCAGGAGAAAGACACTGGCCGCAGCAGAGCCCAACAGCCATCTCTAGAGTTTTAACTGCAAAACTACCCAAAAATCAAAAAGGCACATGGTTGCAAAGGGCTGGATTTGTTCTCTGGAGGAAACAAACATTTCAAGTGGGCCTTCTTGAAGACTGGAGGAAAACTGGATGGGTAAGGTCTTCCAGGCAAGGGAATGACCTGTTCGGAATTAAAGCGGGGTCTGGACACCGATTTGGGTAGCAAAGGGGAGTCATGGCCAAATGGCACATGGTGGAGGGACACCTACTTAGCAGGGTACAGCTTGCATCCAGGGCTGTCTTCAAGCCCCGTAGCCACAACACACTGAGACTTCTTTGTTTTCCTTTAGCGTGTAGGCCACTGGGGGCTAAGCCAGCAAAGGAAAAAAGTCACAGAGAAAATAAGCCAGGAAGGAAAAGTGCCGTACACATCCCAAGCTGGGCCTCCTAAAGGGAGGGAGGGAGAAGCAGGACATGGGGGCAGGGGAGAACTTTGATTTGCCCACAGTGCAAGCCACACTCAGCTCTCCCTCTGCCCACGTCCCCCTCCTCTCCTTCCCTCCCAGGATTCTGCATGCAGCAAGCAGCGAACGTACGGATGCTTGGATGGCTTGGCAAAACACTCCCCGAGATTTATTTCTGTCGGACAATCTTGCATTCTTTCTTTTTTTTTTTTTTTGCCCCTGCTGACAACTCTGTCAACAGCAGGCTCCCATGCAAGCATGTGAATTTGGAGATCACATATGTGACAGAGACATTGCTGCTCAAAACCCAGCCTGCAACCCAGTGAGCTCTGGGCATCTGGGTGACCTGCAACCCAGCTTGGTCCACTGCTTGGGATACCTCAGAGCTTGGTGAAAAGACCACCTGGGCTGTGGGCTGGGACGGCAGCACTGTGCACAGGGTCAGTTCAAGGCAAGGATGCATGACCTGGAGATGATGCCAGCAGTTCAAAAACCTGAGTGTTGAGAAGCCGCTGGGTACTAGGGTAGTACATAATCAATGTAAAGAAGGTTTTGTCAAGTGTGAATTTCTATATCACTGTATAGGACCGAAATTATTACCTTTTGTGAAAGGAGCAAAGCAGTATATTTTATGTCTATTTCTGGACATCAGGTACCCGCAAAGGCAAATAAACGTAGAGGCACAGAATCTCAGAGCTGGAGAGAAATTCATTCATTCCATCAGCAAACATTATATCTGGAGTCAGGCCCCGTGTGAGCTCTAGAGAGCTGGGGAGGAACCAGACCAGGCCCCCAACATCCCCACACAGAGTAGTAAGTGCAGAAACAAGGGGGGCACTGGGAGTGATGGGACAGGGATGGGGGAGCGGGTGCATCTCAATCAGCTTGGATGTTAAGAAAGGCTTTCCACCTGCAGGGAAGGTAGGTCTGAATTCTAAAGGAGGAGTCTAGCCAAGCCAGGCAAAGACGCAGAGATCGGGGTGAAAGAGGGGACGGGGCATTCTAAGCACAGGATGAACAAAGGCGTGGCCTCCAAAACCTTCATTTTACAGATGTGAAAACTGAGGCTCAGAAGGCCAAGTAATGCACCCAAATTACCCAGGTAGTAAGTGGTACAACGTGGACTCACTCGAATTAATTATTCTACTACTGTATTGTTTTTACACTAACCATAGAATGTAATACCTTTAAAAGGGTCCTTAACTCACCCATAACCACACAGACAGTTAGTGGCAGATCTGAAATGAGAACCCGGGTCTTTATCTCCCCGGTCCAGTGCTCATTCCGTTGTATCAGGCAGACACAACGTGCAAATCTCCTAGTCTGACCCGGTATCCCCGCCATATCCTTGTTCAGGATCCTACCCAGGCCTCCCTCACTATGGGGTTCAGTCAGCAAGACTGATGCTTTCATTTCTTTTCCATTAAGTTGACAAAAAGAATGAGGCCGCTCCGCCTTCCTGCGGCCTTTCCCAGCCCTGGAAACTCCAGAGGTCAGAAGTCATCAGACATTCTCCCTTCCAAGCCGTCCTTTTAAAGGCCAGCTGGTCCGGGAATAAAACACCTCAGTGTCGGGCATTTAATTTTTAAAGAGAGAGCAAAATGGCAGGGGACTTTCAAAATTGCTCTCGGCTCTGTGTGTAATCACCAGCGCGCTGGAGGTCACCACCAGTCCCCACGTCTCCTGAGACTCACCAGCTCGGAGGAGCAGGCGGAGGATTTGTTCCTGGAGCCAGAGAAAATTGCAGACCTGACCCCACCTTCCTTGTGCTCGGAATGACCCTCCTCTACAACAAAGTCCAATTCCTTACTTAACGGGAGCCCCTCAAGGGCCTGACCACCAACAAAGAACCAATACAAAGGACAAAGTGGTGCCCTCTTAAAAGGAAGTCCTAAGCAGGTCCTGGTATGTTACTCGCAACATCCCAGGTTTAGGAGAAGACAGCAGCTCCAGAGAAATGCCTGGTCCTGAAAATCACAGCTCAATCAGAAGCCGACGTGTGGTCAAATGTGGCCACAAAGTAAGTGTTTATTAAACCTAGGCTGTGCTGAGCTCCAAGGAGGTGTAACCTAGTAATACTAATATTGATTGCACATCCCCAATATCATCGATACTCTCTATTTAGTCTCTCAGCGCCTCACAACAGCTCAGCAAGATGGTTGGCAATACGCTGTGATGGTTAGGACTGTGGGCTCCAGGGCCAGAGAGACTGGGCTGGAACCCCACCTCTGCCTCTTGTTCGTTGTGTGACCTTGAGCAAGTAACTTAATCTCTCCACACCCATGTGTCCTCCGCTGGGCTATGGGGATGACTAAATGTAAAGAACTCAGAAGACGGCCTGCACACAGTAAGGGTCAGTAAGTGTCGGCTGCCCCCTCTCGTCATCTCCACGGTGTATGTGAGGACACTGAGTCCAGAGTGAGAGTCGGTTGCTGGAGACCACCGAGCCAGTAAGTGGTGGAGCTACAAATGAAACTCGTGGCTCCTTCAGCTACTACTCACTCACACACTGCCTTAGAATATTTTAATTTGTAATGTTATTTCCCAAATTTACACATCATTAGCAGGGCAGAGGATGATGATTTCAAACATAACAAACTTGAGGCTCAGCAAATGGAAATTATTTGGGCCAAGGCCACAGAAATGGCAGCAGGCATAAACAGACTCTGAACTCAAGTCTCAGGATAATTCATTCCACTTCACCACACAGGAGGGAGGGCAAGGAGAGACCAGTGCGGGATTGGGCAAGCTAAGCGGGTGAGAGACAAACTGGTACAGTTGGCAACTGAGGCGTGAGGAGAAGACTGGATGGAGGTGCAAGCCATGGGCTAGAGGGCCCTCCACCTGCACTGTATAATGATTACATGATTGATTTGCAAACCACAAAGTATGGAACATATTTGACTTCATGCTGCCTGATGAGTACCCTGAAAAGAACATGCTTAGCTCTGACAGCAAAATCTACGTCTCGTAGCCAAGTGGGCTTCCCCAGGACAAGCTGAGGCTACTTGACCATTGCCCCCGAATGTGCTCTGGATGGACCAACACGTGAGTCAAGCCAGGGCCTCCATCCTTTGCTCCAGCACCGTGCCTGGCACTGGAGCCGAAAGGAAGAAGAATGCATGACCCTGAGGAGCTCAAGCCCAATGGAGGAGAGGCACGCTAACAACGGAAGGTACTGACTAACTGAATATAAGCTATCGTGGGAGCATAAAGAAGGGAGGGACTAGCTCTTCTTCAATGAGCGAGCAGAAGCAGGGCGCAAAGCAGGTGATGCGTGAGCAGAGTTTGGATGACCAGGCAGCTTCTGGTGGATGGGGAGTGACGAGCAGGAGGGGCGACACTGTAGGTGGAGGGAACAGTGAGAACAAAGGCTCTGCCCAAGTGCTTCTTCCTCGCAGCAGCCGTCCCTGACCATGCATATATAAATGGCAAACTTTGTTTCCGCTTCACATTTATTAGCTATTTATGAAATTATCTATTTATTATCCATCTCTCACTAGGATAATAAGCACTGCCGAGTGGATTTGTTGTTTTCTTTATTGCTATAGCCCTGCACCTGGTATTGCATGTAGAACTTAGTAGGTGCTCAGTAAATATCTGGTAAATAAATGAGCAGGTTTCAGACAGGTGTGACTGTGCAAATGCTTGTACGCCTGCCTCTTTAATGTGGGGCAGAAGGTAGGGAGCATTTTCCTAACTGCCTCTCCCCCATCCTCTCAATATCAAGTACATATGTTGAAACGGAGAGAGGAGAAGGAGAAAGGAACTAAGATTTACTGGGGATTGACAGTGCTGATAGTTCACACAATTTCAATAATTCCATAAAAATGCCATGGGTCGGTATCATTCCCCTCTGTGTACACTAACGGAATTCCATGTGCACATGATTTATTCAGTCCTCCAGCAGGTCCGTGAAGTCCCAGGACCCGGGTTTGAATGCAGGGCTGCTCATCCCCAGGGCCTGCCCAGTGACCACAGGGAGTCCCCTTTGGAGCTCTGTCTGCAACGAGATACCTGCGGACCGGGCATGCAGTGTGAGGCACCAGCAAGGAGATCTGTTGTGGCCCAAGTGTCTGCTCTTATTCAGGGCTTTTCATTATCTCACTAATTCTCGTGATAATCTCTGGTGCAATGGATTCACATCTCCTATGATAGCGTAAGGAAATGAGCTCAGAAACTGAGTAAACTGTCTCAGGGTCACCCAGCTAATGAAGTGGGTGGAAAAGCAATGGATTCAAACCTGTGGTCCAGGAGGCCTGACTCCCAGGCCTGGGATCCCGGCCCAAGCTACTCCGAGCCACAGACCCCAGGAATCCGGAATCTGGGAAGAAATCTCCATCTCAGCCCCTGGAACACATGACAATTTCTCACCCCAGACTGTTCTCAGCTCAGTATGAAAACATGTAACAGGGTATGAATGCCTGAGTGAAAGAAAGACTGAAACTTAAATTATTCCAGAACGGCTAGCTATTGTCAGTGATTGACAGCCAGTCTCGACTCTCACCAGCAACAGCCACACGCAAAGTAAGCCTTCAGAAAGAGCTCGGTCCTCCTCAATTAGCAGAGCTGAAATGAAACCACTTAGAAAATTATACTATTGGGTGACTGGTGTGTTTTAAACATAATGAGAAAAATAAAGGCTAGGCCAGATGTTTACCATCAACTGAGTAAGAGACGTCATACGCCAGGACCGGGGACCACCCGCTTTCCTGGAACTCACGCTTGTCTGCCTCTCTGCCACTGCTCGAACCGAACCCCAGATCCGCGCATTCTTTCACTTCCTTAGCAGATATTATTGGTTCCCTACAGCCTAGGCCTGGAACTACAGGGGGGTAGTGGATGAGGTGTGTGCCTCCTGATGCTCCCAGACAAGGAAACAGGGTGATACACGTCACCGTGTTGGGTGACGTAATGGGGAAAGTGCAGGGTGCCCAGAGGCAGGGCAGAGAGAGAGCCCCACAAAAATAGGATTTCACACCCAGTGGAAAACGCTCTTGAGGGCAGAAAAGCCTGCTCCGCAGGGCTGTGCCCAGCCTTCAGGAGAAGGACAAAGGCCGATGGGACAGGAGACGGGCAGCCCTAGGAGGGGTGAGCCCTCCTGCTGCTGGGCCCGCCTGTCTATTCCCTGAGAGTCCTACAGTCACAGCTCGGAAAAACTGGAAAAGCTTCAACTCGCTCGGCGTGATTCATTCAACAAACTGTGTCCCAGAATATGCAAAGGCTCAGAAGGGAAGAAGAGCAGGGCACACACAGGACCCGCAAGCAGTTAATTGCCTTGGAACTGACTTCTGAGGCCAGAGTGCGGTCGGCAGACCAGGGGGAGGGCTTGCACTTTATCCTGAGGCAACAGGGAGCCACTGAAGGCTTGAGGCAGAGGAACCGACACCAGGCCCTGATCTCTGAATGACTAGCTCCACAGCCTATGACCTTCACCCAGATCTGCAGGGGCAAGACCTGGAGGAAATAGGTAAGAGAAAACAAAGAAAGACAAACATGTATCTGTTTGAGAGAAAACTCCAAGATACACTTACTTCTCAGATCTGGACCATAGCGGAAAGGAATACAGCAAAAATTAGATTCTATTTCTGCCTCTGTCTAAAATTAGCTGTTTACACTGGATAAGTCAATGCTCCCTCCCCCTGATCTTTAGTGTCCTCATCTGTGTGATGGGAGGAGAGTTGGGTAGCTAATTAAAAATAATCACCAACATTCAATGAGATATTATCCTGAGCCGTGTTCATTTCATTTCATCCCCACAAGCACCCTATAAAGTAGGTCCAATAGTATCATCCCCACGTTGCAGTAATGGAAACTGAATTTTGAAGATGCTAAATAGCCTGACAAAGGTCAGATATTAAGTTGCAGAGCCAGGATTTGAAACCCAGCATTCAAGTGCTTAACCATAAAAACTTCCTATTTCAAGGCCCATGTAAATTTATCTCACAAGGATTTGCTAAGCACCTGGGCTTTGCAGGTAGAAAGATGAGGAAGTGGAGTTTCCCCAGGTGCAGGAGGCAGACACAGATTCTCTTTCATGTGGGGAGCCCTGAACTCTAGTCCTGGTTGGGTCGTTAATTCAATTTGCTTCTATAGAGACAGTGTGCTCAGTGTGTGCAAAGGGGGAGGCAGTGGAAGTAGTTGTGAAAAAATAATCTCTCTGGGTCTCTCTCCTGCACTTTGAAATCGGCCTGTGTCCATGGGATGTCACCAGGGACCCAGGAATGAGATGACCAGCACCTGGCACAGTCCTAACTGCAGCATCATCCCCAGTGAACTAAGCCCCCAAGTCGACCAGGCACCCAAATAAAGGGCTGACTGTGCAGTTTGGTCCTTAATAGGCAGGCCCACCCACCACAGTCGGGGTAGAAGCTGCCCCCTGGGTTCTCGGAGCCAGGCCGCTCATGGTGGACAGAGCTCGGAAAGTCTGAGAGAAAGTTCTTCACATTGCAGACCTTGAGGTCAGTCAGGCCTAAGGCTAAAATAAGGAAGAGGTGCCCCAAGAAACTGCCCCAAACCACAGGTGGCACAATGCCATCCAATTAGAGCTAATTAGCCACCTGTGGGGCAGGGGTGGCAGAAAGACCAGAGAGAGGCTGGCAGGAGGCCGATGCCTCCCTGGCCCCTAGTGGCAGTGCCTGCAGAAGCCAGGGCCTGCAGACCTGCCCACCCCCCGGTAACCACTTGCACTGGCTAATGAGCCGGGGCCAGGAGGGAGGGCACAGCCTGCACAGAAATGCTCTCTCCCTGCTAATAAACTTTTCAAAAAGGCTCCTGAGGCCCACAGCTGGATTCCCCCATGAATGCAGCCCCAGGTGTTGAGGGGACAGGGGTGCGCGGGAACGGCTCATTTAGCAGGGAACAAATGGCCTCCTTTCAGGCCAGCGAACAAAACAGCACGCACTCAGACAGGCTCAGGGCCCGAGAGGGGCGTCCACCAGAAAAACCCACAGAAGACACAGCATCTGTCCTTTGAGAAGCCCCGACTGCTTGGGGAAAGGAAAACAAAAAACAAAACCGAAAGAAACGTTTCTTTCAAACAACCCAGAAGGCAAAATGCAAAAGTGTTGGCTAGAATAAAATATTGAAATCAAGATGGTTATTAACAGTAATAATAGTTTGTGTGCGTGTGTATGTGTACAGTTCCTTGTCATTCTTAATTTGCTTTTATATGCATCATCTCTGCGAACAACTTTCTGCAGCAGGAAAGACAAGAGGCAGAATCCCCACTTTATAGAGCAGGATTTGGGGGAGGCTGAGGGGTGAAGCCCATCATCACATGAGCCAATGCCAATTCTACACTTCAAACCAACCAAACCCAGGGCACTTCCCATGTTAGACCAGGAAATCTAAACTTCGTTATGCTCCTTTCACAGTTTTTTAATCATAATACAGGGCCCCAGACAAGTGATGCCATTGAGTGTGATTTGTAGGTTGATAATATGAGTGTAATAAATACTTTTAATTTGAACATTTCACCTACAGTGTCATATGGTGTGCTTGAGTGTGCTGTTGTTATTGTACAGAATTACATGCTTATGAATTTGTAATAAAAGATTTTTACGAACTAAAAAGTGGTGTTATTTGTGCCAGACCTTGTACATTAGGGCTGGAAGGTTCTGAATTGTCACTGGAAGCCTGGAACCCAGAAACGTTAAACAAGATGCTGAGGACCAAACATGAAGGGTGGGCTGGGTCCTTGGTCTTTAGGTTCCCTCCAGGGCAGGGTTCTTCCCACGCTACTTCCATTCAGGCCCCAATGACAAGGACTATTCCTCCAGAAAACTTGTAACAAAAAGGGAACAAAAATTTTATGTTGTCCCCTTAAAAACAGTAGATGCCTGTGACTAATGCATTTCCTTTTTGACACAAAACTTTACTTATAATGAAGCAATAATGTTAATGTGGTGAGAGAAATAGGCACAGAAGGGAAGAATCAGTTGAGTTCCCTACACACAGTAGGGGCTCAAAAAAATGTTAGCTGAATTGAATGTAGTGAAATAAGTGTGGGCCCACAGGGAAAAGAGAGAAAGCGAAGGTTCCCTGCACATACATCGGTGGAAATGCATCCACTCTGTGTAAGACACTGTGCTGGGAGTTTGGCACAAAGAAGACATTTGCCATATTCCAAGCTGGTTTCCGACATCAGCTCGCAGCTCCTACTGTCTTAACATGGCATGCTCACAGAGGGGACGCAGCAGGACGTGTGCTTCCAGGCAATCCCCTGGAAAATGCTTGACCTTCGCTGAAGTTTTGACACTGTTTTCAGTGTCACCTCAGTGTCAATTTTTTTTTTTTTGTAGGGAAAAATTCTGGAGTAAAG
Source organism: Anoura caudifer (assembly GCA_004027475.1). Lineage (NCBI taxonomy): Eukaryota > Metazoa > Chordata > Mammalia > Chiroptera > Phyllostomidae > Anoura > Anoura caudifer. The sequence goes on along the minus strand of PVKU01002898.1, from coordinate 142,888 downwards.
AAAGAAGCATGTAAAGGAGGTAGAACTGTTAGTGAAATCCTGGTGACAGGGCAATTACTGAAACCTGATGTCAAGAGGCGTTCTCTCGCACTGTCATTGAACCGCTCTGTAAACGATTTTGCCTGATGGTGACTCCTATCAATTTCTGTCTCCTTTCACTCCTCCTTTCAATCCAATGGCAGTTTCAAGGAATGTTGAGTGGGTTCTACAGGAGGTAGGAAATGTCACAGATCACCACTTAATACTTTGGTCTACAGGGTGTTCTAGTGATATTAACAGGTACTGAACCCCTGTCATGACGATGATTATCTTATAATCAAAGGAATAGCTGACTTGTAGTGTGTTTACTACGTATTCTATGCCAACCACTTAATGTGCATTATTTTATTTAGCTTTCATACAACAATCCTATGATGTTTAACTTGCCTAAAGCTATAGAACCACATATTGGCAAAGATTCCAATTTCGAAGCCTGTGCCCTTCACCAGTTCTCCCTCATTCACTCTTTTATTCATTTGCACAACTACTGTGTCGGAGGCAATGCACTAGCCATTGGGAAACAGAGATAAAGATAAAGACCATGCTCTCGGGAAGCTTGCAATAACATCAGCAGTCAGATAAACCAAAGGTGACAATACTATGTGCTAAGTGTAGTGACAGAAGGGATTACTGGGTGCCTTGGGCATATCCAGGAGGGACACCTAGCCCAGTCTGGAAAGAGACAAAGAAGATTCCCAGAGCATATGATGCCTCAGTCTGGAAAGTTCTGCAGGATTCTGTCAAGTGAAGGAGGACATGAAGGGCAATTCATCAGACACAAGGAGGCATGGGAGAGCGTGGGCACCTCCAACTGTTTTCCAAGTAGTTCACAATGGCTTGCACCTGGACAAGAGAGCCAGCTGGGAAATAGAAGAAGGCTGCAGAAGAATGAGGCTGAAAAACATAGGGTAATAACTGAGGAGGGCTTTTCTGCCATGCTAAGGGGTTTGAGCTTTATCCTGAGGGCCATGGTGGCCCCGGAGGGTTTGTAAACAAGTGTGTGAGGTTCAAAAGGAATGCTTGCTGTCTACCTCCACTCCACTCCCTAGGAGGGCAAAGCAGGGCAGTAACACTTCCATCCCCTCTGCTCGAAGCAAAGGGACTGATTTATCTTTCAGGTGAAATCAGGAGAAGAGAGCAAATATGTGTGGCTATAGCAGGTTTACTCTAGGCTCAGCACCATTCCAACTCCATTTTTGCGCTGTGTTTTTCATGCTTCTGTCTGAGACCCAGAAGCAAGTACAGGATGCTCTGGGGACACCAAGCAGATTTGTGTATGAGACTTGGAAGGAGAAAGTGAAAGAGAGGTGGTATCTTCCATGTGCATAGAGGGTAACTCTTCTGGGACAAAGGTTTATCTGTCCCTGGTGTAGTTGGACAACTGTCCTGGCATCCAAGCTTGGCTCACTTGTCCCTCCTGCAATGCTGTATGCTACCCAACACCCACTAATACATTTCTTTCCACTAAACAGTCATCTATGATTAAGAACCGAGCTGATGCAACAGAGCAGCTCCTTTCCTTCTCTCATTCGGAGCAGTCTGACCTCAGAAGATCCTCATTCACAGCTCACCCAAGAAGTAAGCATGTGGGGCCACTTGTGCTCCCATAGTGGAGAGGGGGACCTATTGATATGCAGCTTGGACCAACTTAGAAATTTCAGGAAGCCTGATGTAGGTACAAAACCTAAGTTGTCCAATCAAGCTTTAACAGAAAGAAGACTCAGGTTTTCATCATTGTCTAACTTCAGTGTTCATCCCCCATTCTGTTTTTAACTTGGAAGAAGAAAGGCCATGAATAAGTATTATCTCTCAAAATCTTCCACCACCTAAAAAGGATGAATCTCATTTGTGCTTCTGACGCAGGGGGACCAGTTAGAATCAGCCATTGGCTGGAACAAACCCAATTCCAGAGTCAATCTGGAGTAGGGAAAGGGGTGCTTTGTGTTAATCAGAAAGGCAATGGCAGCCCACGGGGTACAGAAACTTCATCTAGGAGAAGCAATCTGCTGATTATCAGAAAACCCCTTTTCCAAAAGAGGTCATAATTTCCTACTCTCAGCTCACTTGTATCATTTGCAGGGGGTTGATTTCCCCCATTGACACTCACAGAGTTGCCCGACACACCTGCTTCCAAAGCATGTGTTTCCCACACCTGAACCTCTTGGAGCTGAAAATTAAGAATTAATGAGAAATAGGAATCAAGGACATCCAAGCTTGGCTCACTTGTCCCTCCTGCAATGCTGTATGCTACCCAACGCCCACTAATACATTTCTTTCCACTAAACAGTCATCTATGATTAAGAACCGAGCTGATGCAACAGAGCAGCTCCTTTCCTTCTCTCATTCGGAGCAGTCTGACCTCAGAAGATCCTCATTCACAGCTCACCCAAGAAGTAAGCATGTGGGGCCACTTGTGCTCCCATTGAGTGAAGTCATAAAGGACTAAACAGGACATAAGCTAAATTACAAGGAAATCATCCGGGAAACCCAAAGTCTAGTCCCTGAGCCTCGTGTTATCAACCTCAATTCTGCTCCCTGCATGTTCCCCTCATGAAAACAAAGAGAGAAAGATTGAAAATAAAGCCATCTTTGTTGAATAACTATTTCACAGTGCATACAACCACGAGAGGTGGGGAGCCAAAGAAGTACGCGATGGCACTGGCAACCTTACAAGAGCTGAGGGGACACTGGGAATGATGACAGAAGGTGTGACAGACACTGCTAGTGTGCACACCAACACTCGTTCTCCCATTTTGTAACACAGCACCCCAATTATGGCATACGTACACCCAGAATAAAGAGAATACTCCTTAGTCTCCCTTCTATTAGAAGTGTCCAGTTGACGTGGCCCTGGCCAAAGAGGATGTAAAGAGAAATTATCGGTCCAACTTGTGGCCTTACCCTTAAAAGAAAAGAGGAAGTCCTCCTCTGACCCCTTTTCTCTCCCCCAGCCTTCCAGTTTGAATGAGGACGTGGCGATGCACTGTCGTGGACCATGAAGGTGACAGCAGAGTCCTAGGAGAGAGGAGCAGCAAGCCAGAGGAGCCTGGGATGACTTCACAGCCCAGACTCCTTGGCCTACGTGCTCAGACTTTTTCAAGCCTGAGACACGTATGTCTACCATTTTAAAGACAGTGTTAAGCCACTTTATTTGGGATCTTGGCTACATGCAGCTGGACCTATATCCTAATTAATTGAGAAGGCAAGCCACCACTTCACTTATCAAGCAACCTCACTTTTCAAGAACATACTTGCAAGCAAAGAAACAAGCAAACAAAAATAACCTCAGCAGCCAAACTAATATTTACACTGGACGTTGATGCACTTTATTCATAGAAATGGTACCCAGGCCAAGACTTGGTTGGTGCTTATTAACCCTTATCACATACACATTTCCAATGAGGGTGATTCCTGATGCACTAGTCCAGAGCCAATGCAAAGATGGGTAGACAGGGAAGAGAGCTGCTTTTAGAGGCAGGTAAACTGCTACTACTAAGGCCAGATAGTACAATCTGACAGGAAATCCTGAAAACACTGAAAAAGCATAAAAAATAAATATGAGAATTTAAAATCCACACACGCATAGGTGTGGGCCACTGCTATACAGGGGCAAACAGTTCTGCATCTCCAAACAGCCCTTAGGAATATCAAGTAGATAGCCTCACACTATAACTGATGTTTATAAAGGTATTTCTGAGTGACACTCTATTTTAAAAAGCAGGGAAGTACATAATCCACTTATAAATATTTCCAGAACATTAGCCATTTTGAAACTTTGCTTATTTGAGACATCTCAGTCTATGTGATATCACCACGTATACAAATTATTTCATATAATTCAAGGTTAAATGAAATACATTAGGATATCACACATGTAGTCAGTGTTACAACCATTTATTCTGAACCTAGGTTTTCTCAGGCCTTGCCCTAGATGTGATGCCCTAGGGAGAAATCAGACATTGCTGTCTAGTAACTCACAGCCTGGTTTGGAGGCAAAGAGATCGTTATAATACTGGATCACACCTCTAGAGAATGAAAATGATATGCAATGTAGATAAAAGGAAACAGATTACAATCTATAATGTAAAAGGAAACTTTACAAATTGATTAAAAAGACAAGCCATCAAAAAGAAAAATGGGCAAAGACGATGAACTCACGGTCCACAAAGAAGCAAATTCAGATACTCAGTAAAAGTGAAATGATGCTCCTTTTTGGCAGTCATCAAGAAAATACAAGCAGCAATGAGATCATTACCTCTCAGGTTCGCAAACTTGAAAGAGAATGATAACACGTACTGCTGGCAAAGGTATGGGGAAATGTCACTTCATGCATGCTAATGGGAATATGATTACGTTCTCACTTGAAAAATATATGGCACCATCTACTAAAACTTTAAAAACCACATATCCCTTGAGTCAGAAATAATTAGTTTTAGGAATCTACTCATGCCATCATCAATAAATTAACAAACAAAGGATGAGGAGAAAAGCGAACCCTAATGCACTGTTATTGGGACTGCAGATTGATGCAGCCACTGTGAAAAGAAATATGCAGTTACCTCAAAAAATTAAAAATGGAACTGCCTTAAAGACCCAGTGATTCCACTTCTTGGAATTTATTTGAAGAAACCTGAAATACTAATTCAAAAGAGTATAAGCACCCCTGTGTTCATTGCAGCATTATTTACAGTAACCAAGATTTGGAAGAAGCCCAAGTGTCTATCAGTAGATGAGTGGACAAAACAGCTATTGTACATTTATACAATGGAATACTACTTGGCCGTAAAAAAAAAAAAAAGAAGAAGAAAATTTTACCCTTTGCAACAGTATGGATAGACCTGGAGAATATTATGTTAAGTGAAATAAGCCAGTCAGAGTGCCATTTGATTTCACTCAGATGTGGAATCTAATGAACAAACTGAACTAACAAGTAAAATAGAAACAGATTCATAGATAGAGAGCAGGCTGACAGCTCTGGGAAAGGGGTTTGGGGAGTCGAGGGATCGAGCAAAAAAGAAAAGGGAACTCACGGACGCGGACACTGTGTGGTGATGAGGGGGTTGAGGTGGAAGCTGGGATGCAGGGATAAATGGTAATGGAAAAAATACAATAAAATGAAGTATTAGAAAAGGTTAAAGCATCAACAGATAATGATACATGTATAAGGATGCTCATTTTAGCATTGATTATAAAAATTAATGGAACAGACATAAATGCCCATCAGTAGAGAAATGGTTGAAAATCTATGACAAGTCATATCATTGAAACTTATGCAGCCATTGAAAAAAGTAACATGTCTATACCAACTGACAGAGGGAAGGCTGGAGGGAGACCATTTTCCATAATCTTTAAAGTAAGAAAAGCAATATGCAAAGGGAAGTATATCTAATCCTATTTTAAAAATCAATGACAAAAATACATATGTATGTAAATATGTATGTGCATAAACACACAGGTATAAATGTTACAGAAGCTTAAAGGAAGATACGGAAGATATCGATGTTGTTAGACTAGTGTGTGGGGCAAGGGAGAGTAAATAAACAATCAAAAAATGTTTAAAAATAGATGTCCAGAATAAAAATCAAACTTGCATAGTAAGGCAACTATGTAAAATTGTGTCTATTTACACATGCTAGTATTTATGTCTTTAGAGATAAAGGAAAGGATAGTCACCATATAACAACTCAAAGAAGTGGAATTTCAAGTGATTTTTACTAACTCCTTATACTTTCCTATAATTTTAATGGGTATTATTTATATGATTTCAAAAGTTAGTAATAAAGTGACTTTTAAAAAGCACTGTTAGCGCTGGTGAATATTGAGTGCAGTTAATGATGAAGACCGTGCAGGACTTGGCACCTTCCCTCAGCTTTAAGACACCATTGGACTGGGAAGAGATTGGAAACGGGAGGGTATTCCAGGCAGGAAGAACGGCATAAGCAAAAGTATGGAGGCAGAAATAAGCCTGGGGACTAACCCTGGATGAGTCCACCTCATCTGGGACAGGAGATAAAAAAGAAACAATGGCGAGTCCTGTGACCATAGTAACACTCGACAGATAAATCGAAATGGCCCCCAGAACGCATGTACAGAAATGCAATTTTTGGAGTTAACATTAACAAACGAAAACAGCTTGGTTTCTTCAAGTTCTACAAATAGACAAATATTTTGAGTTCTTAGGACTCTGTCCATGGTGACACCATGTGTTTCACTCAGATGTAAACTTCGGTTTGGTAGCAGTTTCATTTCAAACCCTCCTTCCTGTCAGTTTCCAACTCAGCTGTAAATATTTGCTTGGAGAAAAAATGTCACTAAAGATCTAAGCTCAAGCTTCCAAAAAATGGTCGTTTTGAAACAAGTTGTATTTTGCGTGTTAATTAAACAAGAAGTCTCAAGACCTAAGGCTCAGAGTCTATTTCAGAAAAGAAAAAGAATTGTTTTATTTATTAAAAGCTTCTGAATACAAATGAATTCTTTATTTGGTATTCATTCATGGTTAATTCTTCCCTCTTTGAAATAGGAACTTCATGTACTTTGCCAAATTGATGGTTTTTTGATGTCACTGGGTCTCCTGTCCTCCACAATAGGGTGGTTGTGTAAGTCACAAGTGAACAGCGGTTAATGATGTAGTATTCTTGCATTGTCAGCAACAAAGAAGGAGCCTGATGTCACCAAGTAGTGGCCACTTCCTCGCCTAAACCAAACAGTGCAACACGGTTGCCCAAGGTAGTTGATTTCAACCTGAGAAACACTCCCTTCCCTCTGTTACAAGGTGTCTCTTGCTCTCTAAGTGGGGGTTACAATCACAAGGGCCCAAAGTTCCTATTTCTATCACCATATTAGGCAGCACAGTAGGAAATACTATTATTCTATTTCCAGGAAACTGAAAGAGATGCACAGAACCATCAGGTGACCCTTTATGCACCTGACAGTGAAATAGGAGAAAAACTCAGACCTCTGAAATGCAAAGCCTGTTTCTTTCTAAACAATGATCTTTCTGAGTATTGGGTTAACAATAAAAAAGAAACCAAGAGAAGTTTCATTATTTCATGATTTGCAGGATCTTAAGAGCAGCAAAACAGATCAGTGAAAAAACAAGTCTGAAGAATGAAATAAGAAGAGATGTTGAGACCAGACACATAGGTTCCCAACCTCAGTCCTGCATGTACCGGTAACTCTGAGCACTGACTTAATCTCATTAAGCGTCAGTTCCCTCCTATGGAAATATGGTGGTGTTTCAAGAATTAATGGGATAACATATGAAAAGGGTCCATAAGCACAAGAGAGGTACGTCATAAAATAATTGCTATGAAGGCATCTGCAGTGACAGTGATGATGACAGCGGTGGCAGATGTGGTGGCGGTGATGATGATGATGATGACGACAACAATGCTAAGTCACGCTAGGATCTTAAACCGGCCCTAGAATGTTACATACTTGAAGAGCAAAGAACACAGCATAGCTACGCTTAAATCCCCTCTCTCCTGCTTGTCTGCACCTCATATCCCTTATCTGGAGCGTACAAAAATGAAACAAGTTGATATATCGAAAGTGCTTACAGAAGCATTTCATCCAGAGTAATCTTTCCCCTCTCTCAAATGAAGCAATTGGACAAAAGGATCTGCAAGTTCAAGTTCTATTATGTCAACGGTCAGGATTTCCAATACAGGAGAATCATAATGTGGCCAGAAGAGTACAGTCTGTAGAATCAGAAAGAGTTTAGTTCGGATCCAAGTTCTGAAATGCACTAGCTGGGTAAGCTAGGACAAATTCATGTCTCTGGTCCACGGTTTCCTTGTCTACTCATAAAATCTCAGCAAATGTTTTATTGGTATTTATTGTGCCAGGCACTGTTCCAGGTAAGGATCATCGTACTATTTCTAGGATGTGAGAAGAATTAAATGAGAGCATACAGGTTGTATGCCCAGCCTAGTGCCTGACACACACCAAGCACTCAATGACAGGAGCCGCGTCCCCTCTGAAGGCAGATGCCATGAAAGCCAAGCTCTGGGGGCCTCCAGCATCCACTGCCTCGCTGACAAAATATACCAACACTGAAGTTTCAAGCCATCCCATGAGGTTTCGTAGCATATCTACAGAACCACAACAGTGTCCATAGCTGCTTACCATCTCAAGAAAATGACTCTTTCCTTACTTATGGTTCAAAGAAGACTTCAGATATGCAGATGGGCAGAACTGGGAAGCAGCCCTACCAGCCAGACTTCTTCTGTCCCATTACGTCACTGTGCCATAGTGAAAGCAGGAGCTTCCGTACCCCGTTCTGATACCAACTCTCAGATCTAAAAACAGGGAGTGAGCCTGGGGCCTGAAGACCTAGGTTCAATCCCTTCCACCTCTTCCTGGCCCTAGGGGCTTGGCCAAGTCACATTAACTTCTCACATGTGCCTCCATTTCTCATCTGGAAAAGAGTAATGACACCCAGTTGGAAGGACAACTCTGAAGCTCTGAGCAAATATTAGGCATATAAAGTTGAGTTAGATGCCTCTCCTCTAGGTATCCACAGACCCGCTTGTGGGGTAGAGCAGAAAGAGCAGAGGCGATAAAATAAAGGCGATCTGGGTTTGAAGCCAGGCCCCTACCCCCCTTTCTTTCTGACCTGGCGAATTTATGTCACCTCTTAGAGCCTAGCTTTCTTTATCTGTAAAATAAGGATTATAGCACTAATCACATAGGAAATTGTGAACATTAGCAAAACAATTTATTTAATGTCATTGAAAAAGTGAACCCTACTGGCATTCCACATTTGTTGGGCACAAATTACATGTACAACACTGCATTGCATTATTGGATATACACAGATATCTATTACATGGTTCCTTTATATGATCTAGCTAGGAAAATAAGACATAAAACAAAGGTCAAGAAGAAGCAAGTATTCAACAACATGTTCACTAAAAAGTAGAAGTTATTTAGGTGGGATTGGGACAAGGATTTTCACATACTTCTGCCTCATTCAAATACTTAAAGCTGGCATTATTTTTCCATCAAAAGAAAGAAAAATAGAAGTAAGAGTAAGAGAAAATAAAAAATAAATGAAAAAGATCTCATGGAGGTTAATCATCCTTTAGAAGCTCTTAAAATGAATGCATTCATTAAGCATCAATCACAGACCTTGTGCAAAGCACTGTGCTATACCCTGAGATTGACGAGGGACCCACCTGGAAGGAACTTGCTATGTATTGGGAGAGAGACACATGAATTATAACAGAACACTTCAGGAGAGGAGGTTAAGAGGGTTAAGGAAACCCAGGCTTACTGAGAGAAAGGGAACTCTGTGTGGAGGTCGTTTTTCAGGTGGATCCTGAAGGATGAGTAGTTTATCGGGTAAGAGTGGGAATGTTACACCTGCAAAGGTATGAAAGGCATGTGTGTGCTATGTACATGTAATGTAAGTGCAGTGTGCATATGTATATGTGTGTATAAGAGTGTGTGTGAGCATGTGTGAGACTATGTGTAATGCATTAGATATGTAGACGGGGAGAATTGGGAAGCAGCCGTACCAGCCCTGACAGCCAGACTTCTCCCATTAAGTGTGTATGAGAGGGTGCGGGTTTGTATATGTGTGTCTGTGTGTGAGGGTGTATTTGGTGCTGTGTGCTCGTACATATGTGTGAGATGACGTGTGCGAGAGAGTGTATGATGCTGTGTGTGAGTGTCTGTGAGTGGGAAGCACATTAGGAAGGAGGCAGAAAGCCAGGCTATGAAAGGCCTTGAGGTCTACGGTCCGAGATTTGAGTAACATCCTTTAGGCATAGAGAAATGTTTACGTTTTTCCATCTAGGGGGTAACATGATCGATGCTGTGTTTTAAGAAGGTAATGTCACCATTGGAGGAGAGGCATAGTGGAGGCCAGGGTATGAGTCAGGAGGCTGAGGATGGTCTGATGTGGGGACATGGAGGCGGGGGAGGAGAGAATGAATCCCAATCACTTTCCCATCACTTAGTGCTGGGTGGCAGGTGAGAGTGTTTGCTATACGTTCCTTCAAGTTTCTTTTTTCCTTTGAGGTTAAATAAACTAAAAATACACTTTTTAAAAAGTCAACCATTCTATGGAAGATATATCTAAAACAAACAAACAACACATATCTCAGCTCCAAAGTTGTCCCACCACCCAGGCAGTTTAAATGGGGTGCCCCAGCTCAGCCCAGAGGATGCTGTTGGGGCTACGCAAGCAAAGCACGTCTACTAAGCAATTGAGCCCCAACCCCACCCCAACCACCAGAGCCCGCATTCAAGGAAGAAATGGGAAACCGAGTTCATAGTTTTCTGTGGCACAATGTTTCTTTCATAAGTAATTATCTCAGTCTACGAAAGCTGAGTTGTAAGCAAGTCTACCTGGAATGTCTTTGGCAGTTTGGGGTTTTCCTTTACATTTTTTCAAGACATATGATTACAAGGCTTTGCTCCATGTGAGCCCCACTCTTCCCTTCTCTGTACTAGAATTCCTCATCTCTGTGTTCCCTCGCCGCAGCCTCCTCCTCCCCCTCCTCTTCCTTCCCTTCTTCCTTCCCTTCTTCCTCCTCCCGTCCTCTCTCATTCTCTCTCTCTTTCCTACCTCTTCCCGACTGTGTGGCTGTATGTGAAGCGAAGCTTTCTCTGAGTCTCTATACCTCTCTTACCACTGCCCCTCCACACCTCTCCTTCCTCTCTTTCCTTTCCTCTCTCCTTTCTTCTCCTCTCATTTCCCTTCCCACTATATCAAATAGCTTCGACTTTAGAAAAGGAGCAAGGTATTTGCTAGTATAAGAGTATGACCGATAAATATGGTCACAATAAGCTGACCGAGTCCCGCATTAAGAAAAAGATCTTGGAATAGAGAAGGGCTGAATGGTGGGTGCCCCTTCATTCTGAGGAAGGCAGATGGAGCCTGTGGCTCCCAGTTGTCCCTGGACACGGGTATCACTAGGCAGTCTTCCAGCTGGGCGATTCCCATTTGCTAATAAGCCCCAGCCAGCCAGGCCCCATCCCTTTCCACTGGGAGGGAGGTGGCACTGCCACTGGCAAATTGCACTGCTCGGCTACTCCTCCCGCTAAGCTAGGAAAGGAGAAAAAGTCAGAAAATTCAGCATGAGCTAATGTCAGCCCTGGAGGGGATCTCAGAGACCACCTGGTCCAGCCTGGTCAGGTCATTAAAAGAGAGAAGGGGGCCCCAGGTTGTTAAACACCAGGGGGACCTATATTAGAAACCCCAGACCCAGAACCTGTTGCAAAAATCCCTCTGCTCTGGGAATTCCTCTAGGTTTTTGCCTTCTGAACAAAAATCTACAATATACGGTGGAGAGGTATGAATTAGCTAAGAAGAGCTTAAAATAGAGGCAGAAAAGGGTTAAAATGCACAGAGTACACTCAGAAATCTACCACATGCTCTGGGGGGAAAGGGTTTGACCAGGAGAGTCTGTAGAAGACCCCGCTGCAGTGGTGGAGGGCTTAAGCTCCAAGCTCAAAGTCTTAATATGGCTGTATCGCAATACCGCAGTGCCAAACCCGGCCAGTCCTTCCAAAAGAAAGAGAAAAAGGGAGCCCCGTTCATCGGCAGAACTTCCCAGCCCCGGAAACAGACTGTCTCCCTTTGGCACCCAGCTAATAACCGCTTTTTTAACACGAGTCGGAGGAATGTGCATCCTTAAAAAGCACAGCCCAGAAACCTCCCTCTGCAACGACAGGGCTCCTCGGACAGGAAACTAAAATGCATTCATTGGAACTCAGCCTCCCAAAGCCGCAGCAAAGCCACCCTGAGGCGATTTCCAGGCGAGACCCCCCTCAGAAGGGAGGGGGATGGGGCTGGCGAGCAGGGGACACACCTTTTCTCAGCTGTCGGAAACATGCCGCCTGCGAAGTCCACCTAGGCTGAGCTGCTAAGGGTTAACTTCCTCGGCAAGAACTGATAGGCACACACACACACACACACCCTACTACAGCCAGACAACCGCCGCCGCCACCACACGTTTGAATCTTCTTAATCTTAAATTCCCAGAAATTCCCTGATCGGCGCTATCTTTTCCGAACAGCCCCTCCACCTGGGCTGCATTCCCACCTCATCACCAGTGAGAGCCCAGAGAGCGGGCATAATTATTTTCCTACAAGGTTATGCCTAATTGGCCACTAACCTAATTGATTAATCATCTCATTTTTCAATGCAGCATCAAAGAACCAAGCTGAGGTTGGGGAAGGGGCTAGGAATGGGGCCGGGCATATGGAGGGTCGAAGGGTAAAATTATGCACTGCGGGAAGGACCCCCCACCCTGAGGGACGCCCCCCCCCCCCCACCACCACCAGCAGCTCGTCTGGTTTCAGGAAACAGAAGTGAACAGGAAAGAACAGAAAACCCGGAGTGAGCGGAGAAATGCGCTAGGACCACAGGACTGAGCTGGGAGTCTCGATGCTGCCCAGCCAGCCTGAGTCCAGCCGCCTCCGATGAGGATGAACTTGTTCGCCCCAAGCCGGGAAGGGTTAAATGGCTGCGCGTCAGCCCAGCCCCGGCTCGCTTGGGGGGCGGGGGCGGCAAAAACCACTAAACCACTAGTCCCCGTCTCCGCGAGTCTGCATGGAGCCCAGGGGGTCGCCCTCCGGCCCTGGCCACAACTTGCTCGGCTCTGCGCCGCGGCCCTCCATGCGCCTTTGCGCGCCACCCAAAACTTTGCGCACACTGCAGCCGCCGTCCGTTCGTTTTTCGCAGCAAGTCGCGCTCCGCCAAGTGCAATGGGCAGCCCTTCGCAGCCGCGGGCAGCCTTCTGCAGCCGCGGCTGCCGGGCTTCGGGCTCCAGACTTTTCCTCAGCTGCCTCCAATTCCCACCCAGGGGGCTCCCTCGCGGCTGCGGGAGCCTGGCTTCTGCCCTGAGGTGGGCAGGCAGTGGGAGCGCATAGTTCTAGATGACCACCTCGCCGGGTGCAGGCAGCACCAGCGGGACATTGGCCCCCAGCGGCGGCCCCGACGCGGCGCGCCCACTCAGAGTCTCCCACCCCCGGGCAGGCGGGCGCAGCATCTTCTCCTACCTTCCAGCCGTCAAGGACCACACTCTCCTCAGCCCTCTCGACTCATCCTCCGGCTGCAGGAGAGGGCGAGTGGGCTCTGCTTTTGTTCCCTAGGGCTGGCGGGTCCGTGTGGGACCAGGACGCGCGGGAGATGCCGTGGAGCTGGGTATCCCGAACTGGGGATGCTCACTCCCGGCAGCTCTACCAGCAGCAGTAGCGGCGGTGGCAACGGAGGCAGCAGCAGCAGTAGAGAGAGTGCCGGCTCTCTGCAGGCCACATCTTTCATACCTTATACATCACTACCGCATTCCCCCGAATAGGGGAGCCCTACAGCATCTCGCCGCCTGGTGCAGAATGCAGACGCCCAGCAGCGGTGGCTAGGCTGGACCTGGCCAGGATGTGAGCACCTGGTGGAGTGACAGACCCCAGCACCCACTTGCAGCCTACCTACCCGCTCTGATCACAGTGAAGCCTACGACTTGCAGCCAGGTTTCTGTGCCCACCCTTTGGAAATGTCTGTTCCCCAGGAATTCTGGACTTTAGGCTGAGCAATGATTTACTAGGGGGAGCCATCTCCGAGTCAGGGCCTCATCCTCGCTGGAGTTGGCACACACATGAAGCTTTGCAGCAGCGGGCACACACTATTGCATGTACACACAGCCCTGGGGACACATTTCTGCACTTCTCACAATCAAGTGTGTGGCCACAGGAGACAGCTCCAGCTGTAGTTGAGTGACCTTAAGTACTTGGTCCACTGATGGAGCCTCCACTTCTTCATCTGCTTCCCATTTCTTCATCCGCAAAATGGGAATCAGATGAACTGCTTTATAGGAATCACATGAGATGAGCACGGGGCTTGACACATGTGAGGTGACAGCAAATGACAGGGCTTTTCTTCCTCCATCCAGTGCAGTTCTGCCCTTCCTGGGATAATATATCAGTAACCATCATTCATTCAATGTTTATTGTGTGCTTACTTTGTGCCAGTCTCTATTTTATGGAGATTGGGGTAGGTCAGGGGCAATACCTCCATCCCTATCTAGGGGAAGAGATGGTGGTCATCCTGTCCTGGGCCTGCCCCCCCCTGGGCCCTGGCAGGGGTAACCTGTTGGGTCCAGGAAGAGTTCCTCTCAGCACCTGGGGAAGGGCTGGCTTTGGTAACGCTGACCCCAGCACCCATCTGTCATGCACGAAACAGGTTTTCATTTTGTTTAGGTCCTTTTGATTTTTTTTTTTCTTTATGACACCCTCATCTAATTTGAAACTCACAGGACATTATCATAGGAGGCACATGAAGTATAAAAATAGAAGGGAAAAAAAGGCCTGGGGGAGTGTGGGGGGAGGGGTGCGTGGAGCCAGAGCTGGCAGGAAAGAAAACAGTCCTTTCTCTCTTAGCAACAGTAGGAAAGGTTCGCACTGAGACACACGACAATTCCCTCACATCTGTGCGGTTTAACAGATTCCAGAGGCCTTCAGAATCCTCTCCACCACTGATACCCCAGAAACCCAATGAAGTACAACAGATATGTATGGATATGGTCCCCTTTGACAAATGGGGGAGCTGAACCCCCAGCAAGGTGAAGTAGCAGAGATGGCAGTTGGACCCAAGTGCTCTTGACTTTGTCCCTCTTGGAGCCTGAATGTTTCAAGTGGCCCCAGTCTAATAGTGTTGCCTAATTTCTGGGGCCCTGGAGCATTTATCTAATTGAGACCCAGAACTGCGGGTCTCAATTTGGACACTAGCATACTGATATCCAAACAGGGATCTTCAATGTTAAGTGGTCCTAGAAACTGATTTAATGCCTTACCATTGCTGCATCGGGGATCAAGGAAAGAGCAGACGCTACTGGATGCCTCTTGGAGATGCTGCGTGGTTATGAAAGAGAATGTGAGGCCTGGCTTGGTAGTTCTACTCTGTTATTTACTGTAGGTTCTGGAGCAAATTAGAAAGTCTCTCTAAGTTTTAATTACCTCATTTATAAAATAGGGTCAGTGTCCACCCCCAGATGCTACAAAAGTACACTCAATATATACAGAGCGCCTTAAATGTTAGTACCCTTTTCTTGTCTACCCCTTCAACCCCCAGCATCATTGCGTGCTGGTTAACAACTGACACTCGAGGGGGGAAACAAGCTTTGGTTCGTAGCATTTGCTAATTTCTTGGTGTAACTGTTCTCATCATGGCTGATTTCAAGTCACCAACACGATGCTGTTGAACGTGAAGTTTAAAGGAGGTGGTTGGCAGCCCGTGCTAGCTGAACTCAGCACACCATTGCCCACTGCTCATGAAGACCACCCCCAAACAGGTGAGCAGCATTTTATGGCTCACAGAACCCTTTGTCCCATATCACCTCCTGTGATGGTCACAAGAGTCCTTGAAGGATATCATCATCCCTGTGTCTGATAGATGGGGAAGCTGAGACCTGGAGGGACTGAGTGATTTGCCCAAAGTCAGGCAACTAGCAAGTAAAAGAGTCAGGACTGGAGCCAGGGCCTTCTGGCTCCAAATCCAGGGATCCTGCCACGTCTGTCCCACTCATTCCCTGTGCTAAGATCCCAGGGCCTGTGGGGGCTTATAAACCACAGGAGAGGCAGGACCACCTGCCTCTTTTTTTCCATCTGACAGGCAGGAGCAGTAATCTGGGCCCTGCCTTACTCATGGATGCCCTGAGAATCAAATGAGATAATGCATATGAAAGTGCTTTGCAAAGCACAATGCACCCTACCAAGATTAAAGTACGAACATTACAGGTAGGGGCTGGGGGTGGGACATGTGGAAGAAACACACCCCAGGCCCTGTGGGGACTTACAAACCACAGGAGAGGCAGGACCACCCTGAAGATAGTCACTGCAGATCTACACTCAAAGAGAAACATGCGACAAGATGTACATCCAGTCCCCTTTTAAATGCTTATTGGCACAAAGACAATTGGAGTATAAAGCAGGAAACAATGTAGTTGTAATTACAGGAATAGACAGTCAGAATTGTTCTTCAGAGGCATTATTGCTTTTTCCTCTTGCTGTCTACAGAAATATGGTCATTCCTTACTCAAATACTGCCCTCTACCCCCACCCACCTCTGTCTGAGGGGTCAGGATCACCAGCGTCAGGCGAAGGGAATTTATGGGCTGGTGTCACTTGGCGGTCCGGGTAAAGCCAGGTAGACGTTTTTTATTCCAATTATGTCATGTTTTTGAAACCTCTCTCTTTCCTCCACTTTCCTCTGTTTCTTCCCCTCCCTGCATTCTCTCCACTGAAGAAAGCTTCTCTACTGTTGGGGGTGTGGTGGGGACGTGGTGGCTGAGAGCTGTAGGCTTAGCAACGAGATATTCTCTCTCCCAGTTCAAACATATTAATCCTACCAGCGGGAAAAAAATCTGCTTGTCCTGGGTTGAGTCACATGCCTCATGTCTCCACTTACCAAGGCCAAGTGTAAAGAGATACCATGATTGGACAAGCGTGACACAGACCCAATCCTGTGACCAAACATCAGTGAGTTGAGGAGAGGCAGCTCCCTACTGCAAGAACGTCCTGTTAGCAGACAAAGGGAAGGAGAGCCGAGGAGACAAAATTGACAAGCATCCACCGTGGCGACAGAGCCAAATTCGGACACTGGCTTCCCCGACTTCAAAGCCCTTGCCCTTTCCATGATCCCACACTGACTCCAAGCATGGGCTGCAGCAGGGCTGAACACCTGAGAAGGCAAGCAGGTTGCATCTGGCATGATAGAGCATAAGCTTTGTACTTATTGCTCAGTTCCTAGCACATTCTAGGCCTTCAGTTAATGTTTATTAAGAGAAAGACAACACAAGTTGATTGGCAAGAGAGGGAAGGATTCTGAGTCCCTATCAGGGATGAACAGAAAAGAAAGCTGGGATTGATTACTGATGGGTGGACCTGGGCGGTGGCTGTATGTGCCACGTATGTGCCGACTGCTCTGGAACCAAGGCCCGGCAGGGCAGAATGTTCCCTTTCTGTAACCTGGAGATTCTTCTGGTAGTGCTGCTGCTTGATACTGTCACTCCTCAGAAGGCTGCAGCTCCAGCTATGCTGGAGAAGTGTCCAATTCATCTCGGCCGAGTGGCATTGACACCGCTCATGGGCGGCCCTTCTCAGCCTAAAGCAGAGTCTGCCTTGGGCCGTACACTTTCTCTCTCATTCGTCTTCCTCATGACCTACGGCAAGTGCTGCTGCTAAATGCTCCACAAAATGAAGAGCTGTGGGGAGGGGGAAAGGGGAAAATGACAAATTGGGAGTCAAAGACAGGGATGACTCTAACAGTTCTGTGTTGGTTGGTAGCTTGCTCAGTGATCCTGGGAGCAGCATCTGGGTCTCTGTTTTGGACTCAACTAATATTCATCAAATGCTTATTCCATTTTCATTTAATTCTTACAATAAGTCCGCAAGGTAAGAATTATTATCTCCATTTTGCCAACAGGGAAACTGAGGCTCAAAGAGATTAACCCAGCATGTCTAAGCCCCTCTGGGCCAAGGTAACATGTGCAGGATTCAATTCCGGGACATGTTCTAGCCGCTGCATCCCTGCTGCTTCTCCAGGGCCTTTGGCCACCAAGCTCAGCTATGGGGTCTGTGGAATTAGGGTGTTCTTTCCATCTGGCCCCTTCTTTGAGGGAGAGAGGGGACTGAGAATCATGTGCTATGTTTCCAAGAAGCTGTATTTTTCTCCCTCTTCAGTGAAGGTTTAAGAGAATTCTTTTCACTTTTGATGGCTTTGTTGCCAAAGAATCTACAAGCATATGGTTACTCAGGTGATTGGAGTGACGGCAGCGAGGATGGACTCATTAAGTCCTCATTAAGAAGGCCCCACAGAAGCTCCGTGGCTTTCTGAAGACGGTTACTCCTGTCTCGTCCAAGGGCATAAACCCACTGACCAGGAGCCAGCAGGTAGACAGTGCAGTGTCCCAGAAGGCTGATGGAAGCTTTCTAAAAAGTGGGTAAAAGAGGGGGAGGATAAAAACCAGGCCCTGTAGACACTTAATAGAGGTTCCATTCTGGGGATGCATCAGAAATGGGCTGAGATTGCAACCGGAGGCATCTGTTCAATGCTGCAGTTTATGATGCACCTACTGCGTGTATTAGCTCATCGAACCCTCCCCCTGGCGCCACAGTCCATTGTTTTAGCACCATATTTGTGTGTGTGTGCCTACTTGCCATCCCCCATTAGCCCGTGAGCTCCTTAAGGCCTCAGACTTTGTGTTGTTCATCTCTGTATCCCCAGAGCCTCGCAGGCAGGCTGGCCCTAATATGGTCCTGGGAAACTTTGATGAATGAATGAACGAACGTGCTGTGTAAGTACATGTACAAGAACCCATCCAGGCTTTCAGACCCCAAGTCCACAGATTGATGTCCTCTACCTTTCTGCACTCCTATAAAAATTATTGCCTGGCAATTAATTTCACATTCGTATGCTGACTTGCACCATCTATTGAGTTGTTGTGTTGAGCTATAACTGGAAAATTTTATTGTTATTAAACGTTTCACATCGGGATTTATGTCTTGTTTTCACAACTAGACCGTGAGCTCATTCATTCATGCAATAAGCATCCACTGAATTACGCACTGGGCGTTATTACATGCGTTATCTCATTTGATCCTCCCTCCTTCCGCATGAAGGTATTCATTCAGCCCCTACTGTGTATCACCAGCACTGTGGAGTGCTCCTTTCAGCACTATGGTCCGAAAATAACTCACTAATGAGGGGAAAGGGGGGAAGGGTTTTCAGGCGCATGTATAAAGGACACATGGACAAAACCAAAGTGGGGTAGGATCAAGGGTGGGGAGTGGGGAGGGTTGGGGTGGGGAGATGGAGACAACTGTACTTGAACAACAATAAAAAGAAAAAGAACTCACTCAGTGCCTTCAAGGGCTACATTAGCAAGCTCAACGAGCGAAGCAGTTAACTGCTCAGAGGGAGGGAGTGTGTTTGGATGTGGCGTCTGCCTATGGCTCTGCAATCTTGCACCATGCAGAGGAGCGCAGATGACAGGGTGAGGATGGGGTGACATCCAGCTTGCTCTGTGCCTACCATACCATGCAGTGGGGCACAGGCCTCGGTCCACCTGCAGGTAGCAGCACGTTTTCCTTCACTGGAAGGCATTTTGACTTGTCGAGTGGCACCTGAGACTGCAACTGGCCAAGAGGGCTGCTTTCCTCTAAGTTGCACCAGGGCACTGAAGTGCAAAGGGAAGGCCTGTTGCAGGTGGCCTGTGCTGAAGACAGGAAATAAACTTGAAGGTGAACAACCCCCCAAAGGCATTAAAATGAAATTAAGCAGGTTGCTGCACAAACAAAATATTTCTCTGAAACATATTCCACTTAGAGCAACCCCTGGTTTCTGATTCTTTAAATGACCCTACAAAATAGATATGAGCCATCTCATCTCACAGCTGGGACAGCTACCCCTCAGAGAGTTGAAGAGACGTCTGCGAGGTTACCGTTTATGATGCAAGGCTCAAAGACATGAAGTGTGTGCTAGCGCGAGGACTGGAATTCAGCTTCTAAAAAGGAACGGCTCCCTGAACCCCTTCTGCTTGGGTCCCTTCTCAGGGCTCCTGCCAGGATGCCCCAAATCGGGTGGAGTCCTGAGGGAAGTGCTTATAATTCAGGGAAGACTTGCCGATTTGTGTTTTAAATGTGAGCTCTCATCCCAGGGATGCCTTACCCCAGCACTTTCTCCACGCATGCACGCACAGCCAAGGATGACACAGGGGTCCCCAGGATGGGCACGGCGGGCTCTCCTGTCCTGGCATTGCGACCGCGGGCTCTTCACACACCAGGAGGAGCCTGAGAACCCCGCGAAGGAGCGGCTGTGTCTGTCTGTCAGCCTCGCAGGCTGTGATGAGTCGCTGCAGACAACAGACACGCCGGGGCACCGAGGACCCATTCTGTTTACTTTGCCTCCCTACTGCTCAGTTGTTTGGTGCAATCTGTTTCAGGAGTTCAGTCAGTGAAAAGAGTGAGAAAGAAAATCCTTGAAACCAACTGGCCAAAATATTTAGCAGGTCTAGCTGGAGGCTTCCTGGCAAAATGAACAGAATATGTTTTCCAAGGCCACCAAATAAAGGAGGGCTCTGTTTCCAGCTCTGTTACCAAATCACTGTGTGGCCTTGGGCCAGGCACCTGCCCTATCTGGGCTCAGGTTCTTCTTCACAAACATAGGCCATTGGAGTAGGCGAGGCCTCGGGTCCTGGCAGTTCTGTGGGCTGTGGTTTAATGGCTCTTGGCAAAACTGGGTATGGGGAGAACCCCAGGTATTGAAGAGGGACTGGCCGCTGGTGGAGATGATGTTGGGGTAGTTAGGTGAGGAGCCCAGACCTCAAACACCGTCAGCACTGACAGCGTTAACTAGATGTCCTGTTTGATACCTTTACAGGGCCAGAGATATTTTCAATTAATGCAAGTTCATGGGGGATCTATGAAAAGGGTCATGCCCTTAGGGATCTGACCCTCTAGATAAAGAAACAGTGGTGTCCTGTGTTAGCAGGATAAGGACTTAGAAATCGAATTGTTCTGGGTTCAATTCGTAGCTTTACTCCTAACACTCAATAGATAGTTATTGAATGAGTGAGTTCACTGCGTGTCCTTGGACGAATCGTTTAACTCCTCTGAGCTGAGGTTTCCTCTACAGTCAAACAGGATGGTAATAACAGTGCCAGTCTTACAAGGTTGTAAAATCAAATGAGGCGATACAAGTAGCTTTAAGTGAGCCTCCATAGGCACTAGTTGTCTTCCCCTTTCCTCCTTCCTTAAAGAGGCACCGCCCCCCCAAAAAAAAATTGCAAACAGCTGAAACAAACTAGCACAGAGACGAAGGATCTAGAGACCTCGCGGTGCCTGTGCAAAGACGCTCACGTGATTTGGTGGGTCAGGAGGGAGCGCAGGATTTCATGAGAAGCTCCTGGCTCAGAATTCTCCAGGAGAGGCTTGGAAGTTTGGAATGTTCTGTGTGTCTTTCTTTTCCCTTCCCTCCTCATGCTCAGGTCTGTCGATATGCTACTCCTCCTTCGGGGCTCAGTTCAAAAGCCACCTCTTTGTGAAGCTACTTCAAGCCTGAGCTTTCGGTGATCTCCTCTCCTCTGGACTCCCCCAGCCCTTTGTGTGCGTTTAATCCTTCGGAGCTTGAGCTCTAGCCATTTGCCTCCAAGTCAGACATTTGGTGGACAATGGGCTTCCTCAGGATAGAAACCAGGTGAGTCCGCTCAGTGAGGACACTGAGAGGGAGGCCTGGCGCAGGTGCCCTGTCCGTGTGCGTGGCCTCATTAACGAGGCTCCCTAAGAGGAAATGAAAGAGGGAGTGGGGGGAGATCCATGATTTTGAAGAACTTTTCTAAATCCAATTCAAGATTCCCAATCCTCTCTCCAAACCATAAAAAGTACATAAGACAAGCCTTTGTCCTCAAAGAAGTATCTTGCTAGAAGCGAGGCCAGCCCAGCTGGAACAATGAAGTCATAACAACTATAGATTAGAACTTACAGCTGTCACTGAGGACCAGGCTTCCCTCTGAGCACTCACATATTGGCCCCATTTAACCTCACAATAGCCCCAGGAGGTAGGGACTATTACTAAACTCGTTTTGTGGTTGAAAACCTGAAACCCAGAAACTTCAGCATAAGCCCAAGGACTCTTGACCTGTAGATAAGGGGGCTAGCATGTGAACGCAGGAAGTTTTACTCAAGAATCCACATGGGTCTCCCTAAATACAGCAGAAAAATCTGAGGTTAAACCTCTGGAATCTTACACAGGTCACCAGCCCTCACTAGGCTCCAATTTCCCATCAGAAAGTGGTCCCAAAGCCACTTCTCTCGTCCTCCTGGGGCCCTTTACACAAAGTAATGTATCAGCTGACGGTACCAGATTGGGAGAAAGAGCAGGGAAGAGACAAGAATCACGAGTGGACTGCCTAGAGCAGGGGCTTGGGTCCTTTTCTATTTCTTTAAGGTGATCCTCACTGCCTTCCACGCATGGAGCGGCGCCAGCTGGACTCACGCACTGCTGTCACCTCCTCTTCCAGCCACTGAATTAACAATGATGCAGCGTACACATTGTGCAACCTGTCCACGTTGTCACGCCCCCCGATACTGCCCTGACTGCCGCGCCATAAGCCTGATGTAATGGGCCCTTCATGAGCAGGTTGCTATGACACCTGGCCACTGTCGAGCCAGCGCCCTCGGTTTAGTCAAACAAAACCCCTACAGTCCCTCAAAAGAGTCTTCTTTCTTGTGCCTTGTACCTCACTGCATGCTGGTTTTCCAGTCCTGTGTATCCCTCCCTTTATTCCCTCCAACTCCCTCTGCCCTTTTAGAGTGAGCTCGGTCAACATCTCTAAGATTTCTTTGAGGCCCAACCCCTGAACTCCAGTGAGTTACTTAGCACTCCACCCCCTTCCCGGAGCCCAGTTTCCGCATCTGTGAAGTGGGTATAATAAACCCTATTTACCTACAGCAGTCACTGAGGCTCTAAACGAATGTGTGATCCTTTCATTCTGAGCACCTGTTAGGATCAAATTTCCTCATCCCAGTTAAACTCGGGCAAGGACATCTGACTAGCTCTGTCCAGTGAAGTATGGAAAGAAGCGATGTGTGGTGTTTCCAGGTAGAAACTTTGGGATCCAGTGTGTGTCTCACCACATTCTGTTTCCCTGGGTATAGCAACCTCAATGTTCACAGCGGCGCCCTATCAGTCTGAGTCTCAGAGTCAAAGCAAATAAAACATTGAGTCACCAGCCAACCCATGATGGACACAGAGCATGAACAAGAAATAAATCTTTGCTTTATGCCACCTAGGATTTTGGGTAAACTTGTTACTGAAGCATAACCTAACCTATCCTTATTGTGAATGTTACATGAGAATATATGTAAGAGGGCATACAGAATAATAGGGGAAATAGAAAACATGTAATAAATAACGATTCCTTTATCTTGTTGAGAGCTGTGAACAGTACCACTCATTGAATGCGAAGTATGTAGAATTGTTAATAGGATGCAAAAATTGTTTTAGTAGTAATGATGATAGGTAGCATTTATTGAACAATTACTACAAGCCAGATTTGGGGTAGGAGCAAGTCCTTGCACGTGTTTGCTTCTTTTCCCTGTCTTTTATTTTATTTTATTTTTCTCCTCTGATCATTTCTGGTGACCCTTTTCAATCAACCAGGTACGATACAACCTGACCCTCGGTGTAAGAAAGGGCCCCAGAAATCCTGCACCCAACATCAGGGCTTCCTTTACAATTTTCGTGGCATGTAGTCATCCAAATTTTTGTTGAATCACCCTGTGCGGCTGCTGCTGAGCCACACGTTCTAACATGTTGGGGTCCATGTTTGCCTTGTTCCTTACGGAATTTCCTGAGACCAACACTGTGCACGGTAACACAGCAGAAAGTCAATAAATATGTGTGTTAAAGGAGTGAATGACCATATGGACAAACTTATGCTGGATAGCTATAATTTTTAGTTTCCATGTCTATAAATGGTGATAATAATACTAAGAAGACTTTAACAAGATAACGGGTGCATGTGAATGTACATGGTACATTGTAGAAACTCTATTAGTGTTGGTTCCCAGTCCTGCCTCGCTTCTTCTTAAGCAGAGCCCAGAATAAACTAGTGCTGTAATAGGAATTGAGCCATTCACTGGTCTTCCAACTAGGTTCCCACAGCCAAACTTGTGAGCAATTTCTGGAACAAAGGCATGATATGCATGCACTTAAAATCATAGAATGGCATTTTGGAAGGCAGTGTAGTTCAGTGGTGGGTGATTTGGGCTCTGAAGTCCAACAAAATTGGGAGAAAAAAATCCACTCCTTGTGAATTGTCTGGCGTCACAGATTTCTTATCATCACCAGCAGCCATCAACCTTGTTATCTTTAAATGGGGATATTTCACAGAGCTGTTGTGAGGTCTGAAGAAGAAAACTGAAGTAAAGTGCTTAGCATTAGACCTGGAACATAGCAAACACTTACTAAATACAATACATTGGTGTTATTAGTTTAGGATACGAAGACACCTTAGAGGGCATCTGGTCTAACACCCAAATAATTCACAACTGCTAGGCAATTAGATCCTGTGGGTGATATGTTGTCTTTCACCACCTCACTTGCATAAATAGATATAATTTGTCCTTTTGGACTATCCTGTTGTATTAGTTATGGTTACACTAGCTGGTGTAACAAAAGAGTCTAAAACGCATATAACTCAGAGATGATGAGAATT
Organism: Anoura caudifer; assembly: GCA_004027475.1. Classification (NCBI taxonomy): domain Eukaryota; kingdom Metazoa; phylum Chordata; class Mammalia; order Chiroptera; family Phyllostomidae; genus Anoura; species Anoura caudifer. The sequence goes on along the minus strand of PVKU01002898.1, from coordinate 118,625 downwards.
ATTTCTTATTCAAGTTCTTAACTAATTTTCCTGATTGGTGGGTGGCTTTCCTTCAATTGGTGAGTTAGGCATACGGGTTACCTCTGTCTTCAACACATAACTTCCAAGGACACCAAACTGGTGTACATCAATCCATTAGAAGAACAAAGAGGGAATGGAGAAACCATACCTGCTTATTGATTCTCTTGGTGTGGAAGTGACACATTTCTTTTGGTATTCCATCGGTGAGGACAAATCACATGTCACCTCCTAAATGCAGGGGATGCTGGCAAATTTAACAGCTACTTGGCTTGGTAGCTATTTCCCAAAGGACACTTTCGCCTACTTCTGTGAAAGGGGAACATGCATTTCTGATGGTCAGCTGTGTCTTCCTTAACTGATAAGCCTACTATCACCTGTAATTCTTCTTGCTATGATTTGCACAGTCCTAGAAGAAAGGTTTTAATTTAAACATTGACAGTCTTACAGTATTATATACCATGTGGCATAACTCCTAAAATTTCAAATCCATTTTATGATGGAGGCAAAAAGCTGAATGTAATATGTGTTAGGAATGTGAAGGACAGAGGGATAGAGGAAAAAAGAAAGGCAGACTTGAGTAGAGCTAGGAGAAGTCACTTTATACCTACAATATGTCATGTAATCCTCCCACAAGCCCTGTGGTGATGACATATGCTCTGTTCAATAAACAAGAAAACTGATGCTCAGATAGGTAGTAACATGGCTTGCTACAGAGCTCACACTCAAACCTGAATTGGTCTAACTACGAAGCCCACGTTCTCCCTGTTCCCAAATGTGAATGTAAGAGGAGCCTCTTACTTTAACTATGTCAGTCCTCCCTACTGGCCTGCTCCCTCCTCCAGTTGGTCAAATTTTCACTACTTGCTTTTCTTCCAGGGAGAGTGATCTTGCAAGTGGTTTTAGGTCCCACTTCCGCTGGTACTGCATGAACCTCACCCATAGGTACAATTACAAGCATGGTCTACTGCTCATCCACTTTCATTGACTTCTCTAATCAAAACCATTTTTTTCCATGTTGGACCATTGGAAATTTAAAAACTCTTTACAGTGGAGTCTATGACTATTCCACTTGGAATAGCCCAACATCCCCCCTCAGCTAAATTTCATCCACATCTTGCCAGCAGTGCCCTACCATTTTGAACAAGAAAAAAAAGGCATAGGGTCAGAATTATTGGAATTGGAGTGTAAAATTCCACATTAAGATTGGGTTTGGCTTTACCTGTTCAATCCAGCTTGAGATCCCAGCTTTGAGGGATAATAAAATATATATATATATATATATATATATATATATATATATATATTAGCCTCATTTTCTCTAGTTGATTTCCTCATAAATAATTCATATTTTTCTAATAACTTGTATCATCCCTTCTTATTCAGAAGGCACCCATCAGCCACAAAGAGCCAACTACTGAATTGACACTGACAGATGCTTATTTTTGATCACTCCAATTTATAGGAATCTCTGTCTGTACAGACACACACACACACACACACGCACACACACACACAAGAATCTGGTACAATTCATGGGGAGCATTAATTAGTGCATATCAAATGTGAGCTTGACAGGGCTATGATTTAAATACAAAGATGCCTGAAGAATCATGATTCAATATTTGAACTCCACACTAGTCTGATGCTATTGGATCCACCTGAAAAAATACAGCCTGGCATCCTACCTTCTCCACAGCTGTTTGGCTCTCTCCCTATAGGCTAGGAAGTCTAAGGGGGCCTCTTCACATGAGGGAAAAGTGGGGGAGGATTCCACGTGTTGCTTAGCAGGGTGGCAGATGCTCCTCTGACCCTCCCTCTGCTGGCAGGAAATGTGGTTCCCTGAGCAGAGCAGGAGCACCCCATCATCTGGGAATCCCAGGGACGATTTCATCCAGGATCTGACACAGTAGCTGTGGAACAACCAGTAAAGTTTTTTTTAAACCCTGCTGAGCCTCAATTTTTTCATCCATGAAGTGTAGGCAATAATTCCCAACCTTACGAAGTGGTGTACTTAAAAAAGTTTGCACATTTAGGATGATCGTTTATGCCAGGCTCTGATCCAGTATTTGCATACAATTTCTCATCCATTCCCCACAAGAATCTTATGGATCCACAGATGAAAAAGAAAACTGATGAGCAGAGACTCAGGGGATCCCCTGAGGGCACCCGATCAGTAAGTGATGGAGTGAGGACTTACACAGCGGTCCTCTCCTTATTTTACCCCATCCTGTCGGTTCTCTTTGCTTCAAACCGAAGCTATTTGGTTTAAGTCAACTTAAGTAGAAAACGGAATTTGTCGCTTTTCTCGGGTAAAATGTTGAAGGAGCATCTAGCATTTGGTGTGGTTACATGATGGCCAGACAACATCATCAGGGTTCTTCCCTGACCATCTTCTACTGTGTGGGCTGAGCATATTCCATCCTCCTTCCATGGGGTCAACAAAAACAGCCACCAGTGTCTTACGTTAACATGACACCAAAAGAAGAGAGTGTGTTCCCAATGGCTCCTTTGCAAAAGTCCTAAAAAGGCTTCGCCTGGCCTACCTGAGGCCCTAGCTTACCCCTCATTGTGGTCAGGGGAGAAGTATTATGACTGGGAGGCAGGTGGAGTGGACCTCCTAGAATGAGAAGTCCCTCAAAGAAAGAGGTGCTTATGGGATGAAAGAAGGTGAACTCATGGACATGGTCAACAGTGTGGTGATGGCCAGAGGGAAGAAGGGGAGGGAGGTGGGTGGAGGGGGGCAAGGGGGGGGGAAATGGGGAGACAGCTAAAATAGTGTCAACAATGAAAATAAAGTTAAAAATCATTTAGAAAAAGAAAGAGATACTGAGCAAGCCCTAGTATATGTCCATCTCATAAGTTAAAATCATATAGCAAGAATCTAATATGCAACACCTCTTATTTCTTAAACCAGAGATGACACAATTCTTAAAACCCTTCTTTAATAGTTTTTGCTTCATGCATTCACATACAATACAATCAGATCATTCAAATGAGAATCCTATGTATTCCAAGAATCCCCTCCCCAGATTTCCATCCCCAACCCTGCTATGGCAATGCTTGTTGTTCTTGGCTGGTATGAGGGTTATTTATGGCCATATTTGTCCATCCAGTTCTTCACCCACAAGTAGATTCTAAGCGAGGCAAAGACCCAGTGTCACTGAGGTACAGTAGAGAAATCTTGAGCTTTGCAGTCTGAGAGATCTAGAATTGAATCCTAGCTCTCCCAGTTATAACTTGTATGATCTGTTGAAGTTACCCAACTTCATTTTCCTCAATTATAAATACTGTGATAATAATACATACCTTTCATTTTAAAAAATTATTCTGGTATAGCCACATTTCAATTCACAATGGATTTAAGGCAGCTTATAGAATGCACAAATATAGTAGAAAAATAAAAATATTAGGGCCGGAGAAGTAGACATTTAAAATCTGAAGGAAAGGAAGTATATAAATATATAGCCCTTCATAATTAATAGATTATAAAGATTGTATACAATTACTAAAATCAAAAATAGTAAAGGGAAACTTGAGCCATTAAGTGATTTCTCTTCTACATGTCATATATATATACACACACACATATATCTGTGTGTGTGTATGGAATAAACATCCCAGGTACTCATAAAAGTAAAGATTTTGCTGTCACTTATTTCTGAGTAGACACCCAAAAGGGTATTAGGGGAAAAGAGCTCTGAAATAATATGTGCATAGCTTCTTTTTGCTGGTTTAGAACAAGTTGTCCCAAAAGACACAAATAAATAGATAGATGATATTCCATGTTCATGAATTGGAAGACTTATTATCTTTAAGATGTCAATACTACTCAAAGTGATCTACAGATTTAATGCAACCTATGAGTAAAATAGGTTGCATTAAATATTGTGTAATTAAAATAATTATTTGCAATAACTGTTTTGTAATTATTTTGCAATTAAATATTTTGTAAAATATTTCACAAACTTATAGTAATCAAAACAGTATGGTATTGGCAAAAAGAAATATTGACCAATAGAATAGAATAGAGAGCCCAGAAATAAACCCTTGCATACATGGTCGAATGATTTTCAAGAAGGGTGTCATGATCATTCAACATGGAAAGGATAGTCTTTTCAACAAATGGTGTTCAGAAAACTGGATATCCACAAACAAAAGAATGAAGTTGGATCCTTACCTGACCCCATATTAAAAAATTAACTCAAAATAGATCAAAGACATAAACATAAGACCTGAAACTATAAAATTCTTTAAAGAAAATATAGGGGAAATTTTTGTTGATATTGGATTTGGCAATGATTTCTTGGATATGACACCAAAAGCAGAGGCAAAAAAAAAAAGATACAAATAGATAAATTGGACCTCATCAAAATTAAAAATGTCTGTGCATCAAAGGAAACAATCAACAGTGATAAAGCAACATTTTGAGGAAAAGAATCACAAATCATATGTCTGATGAGATACTATCCAAAACATATAAAGAACTCTTTAAACCAATAACAAGACACCAAATAACCCAATTAAAAATGGGCAAAGGTCTTGAATAGACATTTCTCCAAAGAAGATATTATACAAATGACCAGCAAGCATATGAAAAGATGCCTGACATCATTAATCATTAGAGAAATGTGGAATAAATCCACAATGAGAACCACCTGACAACCATTAGAATGGCTACTATCACACACACACACAAAAGGAAAATAGAAAATAACAAAGCGTTGGTAAGGATGTGAATAGATTGGAATTCTTGTGCATTATTGCTGGGACTGTAAAATGGTTAGCCACTATGGAAAAGAGTATAGCAGTTTCTCAAAAAATTAAAAATAGAATTAACTCTGTAATGCACCAATCCCACTTCTGGGTATATATTGATATCCAAAAGTATTGAAAGCAGAGTTGCAAAAAGATATTTGTACATCTATCTTCACAGCAGCAGCCAAAGGTTGCTATCTTCATTCACAATGGCCAAAGGCTGTAAGCAAGACAAATGCATGTTGATGGATGAATTGCTAAACAAAATGGGGTCTATGCATAGAATGGAATACCATTCAGCCTTAAACAGGAAAAATTCTGACATGTGCAACGTGGATGAACCTTGAGGATATTACGCAAGTGAAATAAGCTGGTCACAAAACCACAAACACTGTACGTTTCCACCATATGAAACACCTAGAAAAGTCAAATTCATAGGAATAGAGAGTGGAATGGTGGTTGCCAGGGGCTGAGAGGAGGGGAAAATGAGAATTTGTCATTTCACACACACAGAGTTTCCATCTTGCAAGATGAAAAACTTCTGGACATTGAGTGCACTACAATGTAAATACACTTAACACTATTTAACTATACCCTGACAAGTGGTTAAGATGGTAAATTTTATGTTACGCCTATTATATCACAACTAAACTTTTTGTAATTCAAAAAAAAAAAAAAACCCCAAGGTGCTTCCTTGTGTAAGCTTCTTTCCTCTCTGGTGCTAGGAGCGTGCTTTTCAAAAAGCAAGAAGGGATAAAATCAGGTCGGGAAGTTCTGGAAAAGCTACACAGAGGAGACAAACTGCACCGCAAAGGACTGGTAGACACCTGCAAAGCAGGGAACAAGCCTCATGTGCAAAGCCTGTGAGGGACGTGCACACGCCTAAAGGCCTGGAAGTCTAGGTGTGAGCTGAGGAGGGTGATGGCTGAGGAGGCTGGAGAGAAGCAGACGTGTCCATTCTGCTCAGGGGACTGGACTTTCACCCGGAGGCACCAAGAGTCTCACCACTTACAAAATAGACGGGAGTCACGTCTCAATGATTTGAGAACTGGCTCTCCATGTGAATTACACAAATCTTATTTTCTCTATGCTGCTTTCTTTTTTTTTTTCATTTCGTTGACTATCAACATCATCAACTTCCTAGAAATAAAGAATGTGAGAGATCATGTAAATCATGAGACCCTTACTCAGTGACTGGGATAAGTGGAAGTCATGTAGAGTGAATTTGGGGTCTGAACCCTGTATATCATGAGGCTGACTTTTGCTCCCTGCCAGTTCCCTGAATTCTCTAGCTCCTGTTAGAATAGGGAGAGAATGGTGCAGACACAAATCCTACTCCTAGCACTTAATCTAGTATCAGTTTACCTGGGGCACACTTACTATTTGAATACTATAATCTTAGTTACGACTTGGTGATGAGATTAGGCTCCACAGGAGCCTCCTGACCATGGTAGCGAATTCCTTCACTGGGAAGCAGCATCGCCTCTGATGCTCAGTTTCCGACACGTGGAGCTGTCCAGGTCATCCACAGAATCATGGGAACGCAATCCTTCCGTCATTCACTCATTCAGTCAGTGCCTCCTAAGGGAAGGGCACCGCTCTGAGAATTCACAGATGAATCTGGCCTGGTCCCTGCCCTGAAGGACCTCATGGTCTAAAAGAGGAAGACAGTTAAATTAACCAGTCATGTTCTCTCCGGTGTTGCCAGGCTTACGTAAGGTACAATTTCAGACCCACCTCAACCTCCATGAAGCCTTCTTGACGTCTTGACCCAGTAGGACTGTTGGTTTCTCTATCTACGAGCCCCGAGAGCTCTCTGTTCTCTGCACCACTCAGCTGGCCCCTGTTAAGCCCTGCCCACTTGTGTGGTTGGCGGAGTATGTTTATCCGCTACCTGGATTGTGACCCTACATTAACAGGGACTTTTTCTTAGCAACTCAGTGCTTCTCACTTTCGGCATTCTCGTGTGTTTGCTCCTGCTGTTCCCTTTGCCTCGAATAATCTTCCCGGCCCCAGACTTTCGCCTGTTGGTGAAGTCCTATTCAGCCTTGAAGGCCCAGCTTAGATTTTCTGGGCAGTCGCTCCTACCTACCTCTTTGTGCTCATGGAATTCCCTTCCTACTTCCACAGCGTTTACTGCACCGTTGTGAAATGTATTCATTTACACGTCTGCCTGCCCCACAGGCAGGACAGGAAGCACGGTTTAGCCTTTACCAGGAATACAGAACCAAGCAGTGCACTAGTTAAGGTAAAGCAAACTGCTCTAATAGCTAGAACCTACAATCTCAGCGACCTAGCACATGTAAATTCCAAGCAGATTTTCCTGATCAGAGGCAGTGGGGGACTGTGCTCCATAAAGCCACCCAGGGGCCAATCTGACTAAAGTTCTGCCGTCTCCATTGCTTCCAAGATCTCCCTGGTGCTCACATTAAGGCATTAGATGGATGAAAAAGAAATAGTGGAGAAGGCATACCCCTCCTTAGTGTTCTCAGGCCAGAAGGGGCACACACCTCCTGTTCACATCTGGTCAGAGAGCTGGGCATACAGCCCTTTCTGGAAGTGAATCGGCCTGGAGGCAGTAGGCCCTGGCTAGGCGGCCCCTCCCCAGTGGTAACCCTACACTACAGAAGGGGAGCAGAGATTTTTGGAGGCTGGGTGGCTGTCTCTGCCAAGGGTGACAAAAAAGGACCCTTTAAACATACGCCCATTATATTCAGGAGATTCCAGTAAACCTCCCTGCATCCTGCAGGGAGGTTCAGCTTTTAGACATGGAAAATGAAAGCTGATGTGGGAAAATTCCTCAGATCCTTTAGAACTTGGCAGAGAAAGCCTACAAGCGGTATGAGACAATAAAAGATAATGCCATTTAATTTGGTCCTGTAATTATAGTTACTTCTTTCCAAAGATCCGAGAATAAACACTCTAATTACTCTACAGGTTATACAGAGATTAATAAAACTGACTCCTTCAAATCTCTCCCTGCAGAAACACACACCTCATAAATACAAAAGATCAGGGCTTGACCTGACCGGTTATTAGACCCATCTCCCTGGGTAGAGAAAGAAGGGATTGTAAGGTGAGCATCTAATTTGCTCCATGAATTGTAATAAGCATTTCATATAAGTCAGTTAAAATAATTTTCAAAGCAAATCTCTGAGCAGAGCATTATCTTCATTTGCATATGAGGAAACTGAATTTCAGAGAGCAGGAGACACTTTCGCAAAGCGGCAGAGCTGGGATTTGAGTGCAGGGCACCAAGCCCTCTACTCTTTCCATGGCACCAGTTTCTTTCTAGGGACAACACAAAGGCACATATTGGTAGGAAGTCTCCCTTCTCAGAACTGTGCCCATTCAGGATCCTGTGGTGGTACATTTGCGCCTTCCATACTTTTTCCCAAAGGGCAGATGCTGTCACCTCAGAGCAGGTCCCTGAGGGATCCCAGTGGAAGTGGTAGCCATGCTTCCTCCCAGAGAGGCATGACCTTCAAACACCTCCTGCCAGCCCATCAGTCAGAACCTTTGTCGTGGCTTTGTGTATGGGCTCTGCTGCGCTTTCACAGAAATGAGCTCCTGGAATTGGACTCCCTCATGCATTTATATTGGCCTCATCAACAGGATGACTCCAAGAAATTGGGACCAATCTTCTGCACGCTCTGAGCAGGGGCTCCGGGAAGAAAAGAATTACCTTGAGCCAAACAGCAGGAGGCAGAGGCTGCCAGGGGCACAGGATGAGAAGAAACAGGCGACTTCAGGTAAGGGCATCTGCAAGGTGAGCTGAGAGAGTTCAAACAGCCAGCCTGCCAGAAGCCAGCCCCCCTCTAGTGTAGGAGCGCCACACATGTCCACCTCTTCTCTCTCACACTCTGCCTCCCCAGCCACCACCTTCTGCTATTCCTTCTCTGACCTCTTCCTTCCGGGCACTTAGCAGAGGGGCTGCAGCCTGGCATGTAAACAAGAATAGGAGCAGTGTGGCCCGGGGACTAAGGTAATGCACCTTGAGAATATATAGACCTGCGTTCTAGCCCTGGCTCAGCCACCTGAGAACTGGGCAAATGGTTCCACTTGAGCTTCAGTTTCTTCATCTGTAGGATTGTGATAATGGCCATAAAGGACGGCCATGGAGACAATCACGTAAAATGCTGATATTAATACACAGCATAGAGTAATTACGCACATTTTGGTAGGTTTTTTTTCTTAGGCCTGTAGATGAAAGACAAGGGATTTGGAATTTCGAAATCCTACCTGGCACTCTCCAAATACCTCATGTTGGGCAAGTCACTTGGATCCTCTCAGCCTCAGCTCCTGCATCTGTAACAGAGGAGGAGGAGGAGAAAGAAAAGGAAGAAGGCCTGCCCTTGGACCTTGTGGAACTGATGAGAGTTGAAAATGAGATAATATTCACAAAACCCTTGGGGACAGTGGAGGTGGCAGTCAAGGAGCTCACTGCTTTGCTACAAAAGCAAGACCAGTGGAAAGATCTGACTGTCTGTGATGTGGTCTTACTGTGGGGGCCAGAGACTGTAAGAGACAGAGACACTCAGCAAAAAGAGATCCGTAAGGTAGGATGGGCCGTGTATTTTCAAAGATATGAGGATTGGCAGAGATGAAAGGGGCAACCCGTTAATGGTGAAATGGGCCCAGATTTTGTGTTTGGGAAGGAAGGCAAGTTGGGACAGGTGAGCAGGGAGAAGACTCCTCCAGCTAAATCATTCTTAGAGGCAAAGGACCACAACTTGGTATCAGTAGGATGGGGCCACACCATGAAGGGGGTGAAGAAGGGGCAAAGGAAGGAGACAGATGTTTTGTTTCTGACTTTTGATGTGGGCATATGTTGTCTTTGCCTACCCAAGCATCCATTTATCAACTGCTCTGCGGGGAGCCACCACCCCACACCCAGTTCCAGGATCTGGACTTGAAGTCTGTCTGACAGTTCCCCCAGGTCATGCAGCCTGAAACGTGGGATTCATCCGAGGTGAATGAATGGAAGGTATACGACCTTTCCATCCAAACATCCCTCAAGTTCCATAGATTCTCCCTCCTCAGTAACTCTCTGGTCCACCCACTTCTCTCCATCTCTACTGGTACTCCCAACCCAGCTCATCCTCACCTCTCATCTGAGCACCTTTATCAGCCTCCTACCCTCGTGTCCTGGCCTCCACTCCGTTCCCTCCAATCTTCTCTACTTGCTGCATCCAGACTGGTCTTTTCCTGTAGTGCACATGCCTCTTTATCCTGCTTAATACCTTCTGATGACTTCACATCAGGATAAACTTCACAGAGGGTAAACTCTCAGCTCTTTACTGTGGCAGGTCCCTGTTTACCTGGCACAAACTCTACATCCAGGCTGCTTACACGCTGGCTTTTTGACCTTGGGCAAGTTATTTAACATCTCTCTTCCTCAGTTTCCTCATTTGTACAATGGATATAATAGTGCATGCTACAAAATGTTGTTATGAAGATTAGATAAATTAATATACATGAGGCACTTAGAACAGTGCCTGGAACATTGTAAAAGCTTTTTAACTGTTACCCACACCACCACCACCTGTATCCCCATCAGCATTTTATTCTTTCCCTCCCGCTCACCGGTATAATACACCGAGATTTAAGTCCTCCTAATACACACTAAGATTCTCTCAGAATCTTATACATGGACCCCTCCACGGGGGGGCAGAACCCACGCCTAGTCCTGCACACCGTGATTCTTCACGCTTTATCTGAACCCTCTCTTTCCTCAGAACACCCTTCCCTGACCGTCTGAGATGCGAGTAAGATGTGCATTCTGCTATCCCTTGCAGCCCCTATCCACACACTTTGTAGTACTCATCACCCTGGCAATTACTTATTCAATATCTCTTTGACCCACCTCCTACTGTAAACTCCTTAAGGGCAAGGACCAAGTAAGTCTCAGTCGCCACCACTCCACCTGCCCCACTCTCCACGCTACCAGCTCAACATGAAAGGGGTTACCACGTTTCACGCCATGTCCTTTCTCTATACCCTCTCGTTTTCAGAGTGGAAAGCATGCCTCTGTGGGGAAATGAGTTTGCCACTTATTTATAGCACTCTTTTATTTAAAATTATTTGTAAAACTAACAAGGTCACATTTTAATCCAACTAGCTAAATCGTTTAAAATATTTATAAGGGCCACTTTCAGCCTTTGCTCTAAGAAACGGGGGAGGAGGAGGGAGCAGACTACAGAAGCAAGGCGTGATGTGGAATTAGCAGAGTCCTTGCAAGGACCATCAGAAACTGCCACTCTGCCCACGTGAAAGATGTTTCCCAAAATAAGATACGCCATCCACTAACACTCGCATAGTCTCGAAACCATGCGTGTTCAGCCTGGTGCCAAAGGAGTTTGGGAGAAGAGGAAGCGGCTGCTCCAAGCTCTGTCGGCCTCGCCTTCCGAAGCTGCCATAGCAACGCATATAGACTTGATGCGATCCTTCCATATTAGGTGTGAACTGACTCCAGACAAGGAAAAGAGCTTGCAGAGAAGTCAGCTTCACTGGGAAACTCCTAGGGAGTAATCTGAAGACAACCCGTCCCCCTGCCTTCTACATCCCAAACCACCATATGAGTAATAATGTGGAGGATTTTTCCTTTTGAGGATTTTTTAAAAAAACTTTCCATTCCTTCAGACACCCAGTCACACAACCTTGCTTGATAAAATTGCACTTGAGTCCTCCCCCACTCCCAAATCCCAGCACTCTCCCCTCTTGTTCTGACTCTCAGCTGCTTCTCTAGCCCGCCCATCTGTCAGCGCACATATGGGTAAAAGAGGCAAGCCAGAAATCAGAGAGAAGGATTTGTATTTCATAAGCGTGTTCTCAGCAGAGGAGCAGAAAATGTCTTCCATTAAAACTGAGAAGGGGCGGTGGGTCTGGGATAATATCCTCTCAGCTCGGAACGACCCTGCAAATCTAGATGCTACTCTGTCGCGTGGATTCCAATGCCAGAACCTGCTTCCCTTCCCTTGATCACCCAACCACCTCCAATCGCTCATCCACGTGCACCCAGTGATAAGACTCGGTGTGGCACGGGGAGTCCCAGCCCCTGCATATGTCCTTGTCTGTACTTTTCCAGATTTTCCTCTTCAGCGCTGAATGAGCTCAGATTAGAACTCTGAGGCGTGGTGACTGCAGCCTTGAACAAGTCCCTTCATAGCTGAGCCTTGGCTTCCTCAGCTGTAAAACTGGGCTAATCGCACAGCCGAACTTTCGTTAATTTGTGAGGATTAAATGAGATGATGTATATAAACTTTTAGTACAGTGCCTAGCTGATAATAATCAGTAAGTGCTGTTTTTTTCCACCCATGAATTTGATCTGCCAGCTCACCTTGGAGCTGCCCGCAGTATCTACTCATGGCAATTTTTTTCCTGGGGGCAAAAGCCATGTTGCCTTATTTATCTTTGTCTCAGTGATCTGCCTATAGTTCCAGTTACCTAATACAGAGTGTCTGACTTAGTGTAGGTGTTTAAAATGTGTTTGGTGTAAAAATTCGCAAACTGATGGAGGGGTGCGTGGATGGGTAGATGGGTAATAAAGGGAGAGATGCACCCTTTCCTTGCCACATTGAATCGGGACAATCTGGTTCTCTGACAAGCCAACCAACAGAGACAAGTTGCCCAAATAGGTTCACAGAATTCGCTAGACTTCAGGTTTTCTGACCAGAGGCTGCTGCATGAAGTTGGCTGGTTGTTTTCTTCTCCATCAATATGGGAACTTGGGAACTTGGCTATAGTTCTGATATTTGGTTTTGTTTCTCTTTCTTGTCTTGACACCGAGGCTCCTTTTCTTCCTCTCCTTGAGTGCCAGCACAGATGCCAGCTGGCCCACTGGCTCAGTTAACCCCTTGCAGCCTGCCCTTGGATGGCTCTGCCAATGCTCCACATTGCTTAGCTCTGCTGTGAGCCCACATGGCTCCCTGTCGCGTGACGTTTACACGGATACCCTGCCTCTCTCTTCATTCCCTCAGCCGAGCTTCTTCCACTGCACAAAGCCACATCGGAACAGAGCCAGAACCAAGCACAGACCTGGAATGAAGAAAACGCTTAAGGTTGTCAGGCGCTTTCCCTCGTGGCCATCACACAGCTAAGACCGTTTTGTAAATGAGAAAGCTAGAGATTGTAGGGAGCTTAAGTCAAGCAGCTTGGAAGATACAGAGACAGAACTCAAACCCAGGCCCTCTGACATGGAGCCTGTGCTCACTTTACCACACCGAACAGTCTCTCACTGCCCTTCCCGTGAGATGGAGGGAGTTCTTCTTATTCATCTTTCTGTCCCATCTCAACATCCTATCTGTTTCTTTCCTTCCCATTTTATCTAATTGTGCAGAGGGGTCAATCGAAGTTCTGAAGTAATAAGGGATCTAGGCAATCCTGAAGTCTCATTATTGGAAAGGAAGCAGGGATGATAGGGTCCCTCCCAATGATGAGATCCTGGTCAACTCCACATAAAGAAAAGAGGGGCACTTTCTCACTCCTTAAGGTCTAAGCTAACTTCCCAGCATTAGCTGCTTACGCTGCAGCGCCATTCACTACATAGGCTGAAGTCACCTGTTCATACATCTGCCTGCCATTCTGTGAGTGAGACTTTTTTATGACCTTATTCGAGGTATTCATTGCTGCATAACCAATCACCTCAATATCTACAGGCTTAAAACACAATTTTTATTATCTCTTACAGTATTCTGGTTAATTGGGCTTGGCCAGAAAGTTCCTCCTTGGGGTCTCTCATGGGTTACAGTCAGTGACTGAAGCCATAGTTAACTGAAGACTCTCTTGGGCTGGATACTCAAAACAGCTCATTCCTGTGGCTGGTAGCTGACGCTGGCCCCTGAGTGGGAGCTCAGCAGCGGCTATCAACCAGAGCATCTATTCATGGGACTGCAGATTTTCCCAGCATGGCGACTGGGTTCAAAGAGTAAGTATTTCAAGAAACCCAACCAGGAGATGCAAGGCTTCTTATGACCTAGCCTCAAAAGTCCCACTATGTCATCTGTCTCATTCTACTGGTCCAGCAAGTCATTAAAAACAGTCAAAAGTCAAAGAAGTAGCGAAGCGTTTGCTGACATCTTTAATATTCCATGGAAAGATAGGGTCTTTTAAATCATCCTTATGATCTCAGCACCTTGAAAAGCATCTGGCATGCACAAACAGTAAGTACTTGTTGACCAAAGTCAAACTGGAAGGTAGTGTGAGATGGAAGATAATATTGCGGGAACAACTTTAATGGCCTCCACTTACCCCCTTGGAATCTCTTGGTGTCTTTTACTCCAAATAATATAAGTGCCTTTTAAGAAAGACCTCTCCCAGTTCATGTGAACTTGCTGCCTGGAACTCTTTAGTAAAAAGGAAAACATCATCACAATAGTGTCATGAGATGGGAAAATTTCCACCAAATTGGTTATGTATACGGGCTCTGGAGTCACACTGCCTGATTCCTGGCATTACCCCTTCTAGCACATATTTTTAGGCTAAACTTTTTATGCCTCCATTCCTCGCTCATATAATGGGATAATAAAAGCATCTACCTTTATGATTATTGTGAACAGTTCATCATTTATATAGTGCCTTATATACAATAAGTGCTTAATCCACATTAGCTATTATCTGGGCTTCCCTCCCCTTTCTTACACCTGTATTGAACAAACATCTCAGACGCTGTCCTCCTCATTTTCTTCCCTTTCTCTTTCCAGCTGCTGGTTCTATCCTCTGCTACTGGTTGCAGCTTTTTCTAGGAATCGCCTTTCATATTATGCCTGTATTTGTATAGAATTTTATACTTTTCAAAGTACTCTTGCATCAATTTAGTGTATCCCCTTTGCATCTTTAATAAAAGGTAACAAGATGGATAGAGTTATTTCCATTTTATTGATGATTAAACAGGCTAGAAGATGTGAAATGTCTTGCTCGAGATAAACATAGTAAGTTACCAGAACAGGAACTGAGTCTCAGTGTCATGGTTTAGATTCTATTAATTTCCCCAATAACTGAACGGTCTCTAGTGATGTCACCAAGAGTTGGATAACAGATGACTTCAAAGTCTGGAGGAAATCATTATAGCTTGGGCTTTCATGGGCTTGAGAGTAAGTTTGGAGTATTTATTCCTACTAAATTATCAAAATGGATTTAAGCTTCTAGAACAATTTAAAAGGCAATTAATTTTCCTAAAATAAGAGCAGCTGTTCTCGCCAGTGAATATTAAATAGAAGTCTTGTGATGATTTAGAATTTGCTAAGGATTCTTGGAAGCCAGAAAATGATGGCTTTATAGCTACTTCATGGAGACAAGTGCCCTCTCCCCACTGGATCTAACTCATGGCTTATGTGAATTCTCTGGTTTGGAGAAAATCTATGCCAAAGGCAATGAGACAAACCCCCTTGATATGAACTCAGCACGCTCAAAGTATGACCCACATCAAACTGAGTAATCTCTACAAGCATGTGGCATGAGAAAATGAAGTTACACACAATAGTCGCCAACACAATAGCTTTCCAACAAGCCAGAGACAGCATAACAAGGGAAGGGAAGACTGGGCTGAAAACAAGAGAGCAACTCACAGGCTTTAAGTCCCTGTCATCTTCAGTTAAAAACAACAAACAAGGAGCACCCCCTTGATGACGCATATGAGGCTGGATGTCATGACTTCCAGCCACTTCTTCCAAAGAGCTCCTAGCTTAGCAAGTTCCGGACACCAAAATATTTGTGACTGCATGGTATGTGTCTTGATAGAGAGATATGTAAAATAATATGCATAAAGTGACATATGCCTTAGCTGGAAGAGGCAGCTAATCCCCATTGGAGGAAGGGCTGGGAAGAGCAGAAGAGGCTGTCTGAAGGAGATGTCAGCTGATCTGAATCATGAGCAAAACGTGGGAGCTACAAAGGCAGAAAAGAACTTGCAAAGGCAACAACGGCAGAAGAAACAGCGTGAGTAAGGCATAAAGCGGCAGGGTGTGGGAAAGGGGGCCGTAAATATCCCATATTACTAAAGCTCAACATGGCAGGTAGGAAGCAGCAGGAGGTAAGGTAGAGAAGTAGGCATGAGACAGGCAGAGGGCTAAGGACTTTATAGAGCTTATCTAATCTACGTGTCACAGTAGTCGTTAAAAATTTTTGGCATTTCCTCCATTTTACAGATGGGGATAGTGAGGGCCGAGGAGACAAAGCCTTCTTCGTTCGTCTCTGAAGCTCCCAAAACGTCCCCAGAAATGCTGCGTTCTGGTCTCACAAGAGATGTACACCATTGCTAAGGCAACAACTCTTCGTTTCTGCGTCTCTTGTCCACTTTTGTTGAAATAAAAGGGACTGGGCAGGGTGCCATCTCAGGCCACTGCCTGCTGCTGCATGTTAGGATCCTACCGCCTTTCTCAGCCTCCGCTGCAGTGCTAAACCACGTGCTTGCTTTCGGCAGCATGGAGAGGCGCCGCACTGCTGAGAGCTGCAGGCCCGAGGGTCAGCCTGTGTAGAGGAAACCAGGAGACCCACAAATCTCCCTTTAAAGAAGACATCAGCAAAGGCAGAAGGGCAAGGAAAAGGAATATTAGCAGAGGACGGAGAGAAAGAAATTGTCCACCACCACTGTTTTCTTGAACAGCCGCTGAGTGATATGCTGAGTGAGACAAAGTGAACTAAATAAAGGGAATAAATTGTAGCAGCCACATGTCCTCGACATCGTAATACAGATGCTGTAATCATACAAGGCTAATAGTCTGAGTCACTCCACAGCCATCAAGAGCAAAATATTGATGGGACATGCCTTGCGGCTGCTCACAAAACCCAATAAATTAAACTTACTGACCACGGCCTGGAGACAGGGGGGGCACAGTACCATTGTGCAACTGGTGGCTTATTTCCTGAGTCACACAGCTTTTTCTTCCCTTTATCTTTCTCACCTTCAAGACAGGTGCCCTGTGGCCTCATGTAGATTCCTACCACAATCAAAACTTCCTACATGAAAAGCATCCATTACCTGACTCATACTAAGGTGTAAGTGGAGACTAAAATTTAAAGAACTCTCTCTCATAGGAAAATCAGAAGCTGGGGGACTTGATTCACTATTATGTAAGCATCATGAGATCGGGATGGTTTTCTTTCCTGTTCACAGCACCTGCAATAATATCTAATATGTGATCAAGAAGAACAACAGCAATAATATTAGCTAATATTCATTGGGTGTTTACTATGTGGCAAGTGCTTTATTATGTGCTACTTGTTTTAATCCTCATAACAGCTTTGTGAAATAGGCAGTATTATTAGTCCAGTTTTCATATGGAAAAACTGACACATTGAATGGTTATTCACTTCCCAAGGTAACATAGCTAAAACATTCAGAGGTGGGATTCAAAGCCAAAAAATCTAGATCCAGAACCCAGGTTCTTAACCACGGTGCTAAAGAGATGAGAGGAAAAGACGAACAGATGCATCAAGAAAGTTAGAAAGAGACTAGATATCCTCACAATAGTAAAAATGTACTCAAAACTTTAAAAATAGTATTAGAGCCTATGAAACAGTATGATGAGGATTAAGAAGGAAAAATAATAATTCATCAGATCCACTCAACACATAAGCACTATGCTGAGCACCGAGGATACAGAAGCAACAAAGAGACTGTGCTCAATGTTCATAAGAGGTGAGGGCAAAAACAAGCAAAAATTAATAAGGGTGAGAGAGTACAACGATTGTTTAGATAGAGGTTATGCTGGTGCTGGGGAAAGTCAGAGAAAATGGTGTTACCTATGATACCCACTCTATGCCTAGGTCCTAGGAATCCCACAGCTGAGAGGTTAACGAGATACACAGATCAGGAGGCAGAGAAAAATTTCAAGTGAGGGCATGAGAGGTTTGGTAGATCACATTGGAATATTAGAGACCATGTAAGCTAACCTAATGTGCTCTACAGTTTGTTTATGTATTCAAAAATATTCTGAGTGCTTATTAGGTGTCAGGCCCTGCGCTTGGCACTAGGGATATGAAAATGAATAAGCAGACATATTCCCTGCCTTTGCTGAGATCACAGTCTACAGTCTACACTTGAGATGGTGAAATTGGGGCCCAGAGAGGTAGCGTGTTCTGCATAAGATCGCACACTGAGGTGATGGTAAAGCCTGGATCAAATCTAAGGCATCAGCCCACTGACGCTTCTCAGGAAAGCTCATTGCGTGAATGAGTAAGTAGTGAACAAGGGGTTCGTAAAAGTCTTTGGTACCCCCCCAAAAAAAGTCACTTTGTTAATTAGGCAGAAGTCATGAAGCCATGGCTGGAATTTGGCTGGACTACGGTTACTGTCAGATGTCAGCTGGTGACCACAGCAGAATGAAATGTCTGAGTCCAAGACCTTCATCTTAGACACCAGCTTTCTTACTCCAGCTGCTCAGCAATCCCCTGTATTCCAATAAGCTTGTGCATTTTGTTTCCATTTAGTTTTTCTCTCTGCAAATCCTCCGCCAAGCCAAGGAAAATCAAAATCAAAAATACAACTCACTGAAGCAGCCTCAGAAAGCCCCAGGAGAGATGGCGGCAGTCATAAGAGGGGAAAATAACCGAGCAGAGTATAAATGAAGCCTGCGCAGTGAAGGAGAGGCTAATTCGCATAATCCTCCCCCTACACCCGCCCGCCTCGCTCCTAGAAAACCACAGGAGAGCCTGGCCCTGGCAAGGTAACCTGTGGGTGGCCCAGCTTCTGACTGCACGTCCCAGCTCTGCAGCATGGACGGCAACACCCAAAGCCTGGGTCCAATACCAAGGACGGTTGTTTGGAGATACCAGATAAACCAATAGGTGGAAGCCATTGTCACCATTCCTTTTGTTGAACTGCCTCTTTTTTCCCCAAAGTGGTCTTAGAAAGGCCCCAGACAAAACATCTCAGGAATGCTCCAGTGTGAAGTAACCAACGGATATTTCGCTCAGAAGAACGCCGGGTGGGTTGGCCTTCGCCCTCAGCCAGCCATTCAGAGAGTGCTCTTTGCATTCATGGTTATTTGAGCCCTGACAGTACCTCTCCGTGACAATAGAGCCCATACCTACAGGGCTCCGAGCCCTGTGTAACTGGTGGTTTATCTCCTGCATCATTCGGCATTCCTTCTTTTTCTCCCTCACTCACAGCTAAGTCCTTTAACGTGTTCTGTCTCGCCAGATACTAAGACTCAGTCTAACTCTCTAGACTCACGCAGCTGACAGCCTTCTAATTCACCCAAGTTCTAACAATAGATAAATGATATCATACATACTAGACAGAAGAGATGGAATTTCATCAGATAGGACTTAACCATCTCTGACTGTGGTAATGCTTCCTCACTGCCTAAAGCAATTTGAACTTCTGGAAAATCATATACACATATGGGGAGCCAAAAACCTGAAATTTATTTATAAAAATTGTGTACTTATTTTTCCATATTTAAACTTCAGTCACCTTCAAAATACTCAATAGGTGATGGAATATACCTATCAAGATGCTTTTTTCCACCGCTCAAAACACTTTCTGAGCTCATCAATTTTTGATGTCACTTAGCGCTTTTCTGCTGTGTTTTGTTTCACTCTTCCACATCAGCAAAATGTTTCCTTTTGAGGACTTCTTCTTTTGGGGAAACAACAAAAAAAGTGACTCAAGTGAGACAGGTGAATAGGGAGGGTGGGGCACAGGGGTCATGCCATGTTTGGTCAAAAACTGCTGAACACTTCAGTGCAATGTGGGCTGGTGTGCGTGTAAATCACCCATCATGAAGTGGGCAAATACATTGAAAGAGTCTTCAGAAAAATTCACTGAAGCCAAATGCAGCCTCTCAGAACAATGCCTGCTGGTTCACTGATACAGAGGGGTTCCTAGAACACTCACCTAGCAGGGGAAGCCTGTACTACAAGGGGTCCGCCCTCTAGAAGATAATTCTGGGTTTTGTTTTGGGTCCCCCTTTGTGTGTATATGTGTATATTTCCTATAAAACTTAAATCTTATAATATTTACTCAGCCCTGGCTGGTATAGCTCAGAGGATTTAATGCTGGCCAGTGAATCAAAGGGTCATTAGTTTGATTCCCAGTCAGGGCACATGCCTGGGTTGTGGGCCAGGTCCCCAGTGGGGGGTGTGCCGGAGGCAGCCACACATTGATATTTCTCTCCCTCTTTCTCCCTCCTTTCCCTCCCTCTAAGAATAAATAAATAAAATCTTTTTAAAAATTGAACCAAATCTTTAAAAAAAATCATTCATAGAATAAGTGGCAAGTGGCTGAAGATATATTTTAAATCAACCCCTACATACTCCAGTTCCATTCAACTCAGTTCAATATGAGCTAAGAAATATTAATTAGGCACCTACTATGTGCCAGGCACTGTACATGGCCTTAAGGATACATGGGTGAAGGAGACATAGGTCCACCTTTGAGGATTTTACCACCTCGTAAAGATGCCACGGAAAACATAAACCCAGCTCCAGAAGGAGTGTACCGTACCAACACACAGACTGCACTGGGACCGTAGAAAAGAGACGGTAATTGCAACCAGAGCAGAGCGGGGATGGCTTCTGGAAAGCGCAAGGTTAGCTGGAGAACACATTCTAGACAGAGGGTACAATAAAAACAAATTTGGCAGGCTGGATGTGCACTGTTCTAAGACGTGCAATGGCACACTGTGCCCAGATCATTGTGTGGGGGTGTGTGTAGTGAACAGCGATGAGAAAGATCGGAAGCTAGGTGAGGACCCAAGTTGGTTCTCCTACTATTTAGCAAAACACTTTATAGCTATCACTGGATAGTCAGAGACCATGTTCTTTGGGAAGCCCTCCCTGACCCCCTGTCGCTGGGGTAGGAACCTGCTCTGAACACCTGAGATTTGGTGTTATGATTTTCTATTGCTCCTTGTGTTCTCCCTACACTGTGAGCCACTTGAGAGTCATGACTGCTTTATTCACTGAACTCCCAGGCCAACATGCTTCCTAACACATAGTAGGTACTCAGAAGAAATTTGTTGAATGAATGAATGAATGGATAATACTTATTATTTGTGCCTTTGCCACCACTTGTGACACAGGCTGAGGCTCCTGAGGCATGGAAAAATAAACTAATTGGCTTCAGTCATAAGGCCAGTTATGATAACATTTATTTCCAGATCTTTTTGTTTCATGGGGTAGAGAGGAAGGGTACAGGTGGGGAGAATATGCCTGTAACCCTCTGTCAACTCTAGAACTAGGAAGATGACAGTAGTTTTTGGATTCATTGATCAAAATTTCCCAGACAGAGGTGCCTCTCCTGACCACCTCCACTGTCCTTGTTCTCTATGCCCTCAAGTCATATTTTCTCTATATGACTCATATCGTATATTCATTGTGGGTTCTCTGGATGCTTTCATTCCTCTCTAAAGGGAGAGTAGAGAAGATATTTTGTCTGTTTCATTTGTTGCTGTATACCCAGCCCCAAGGACACACCTGGCCTATAGTTGTGTGGAATGACTAGAACAAACACCCTGGGATACAGGGGGCAGAGGCTCTATGGACAGGAATGTGGTCGCCAGAAGAAGCGAGAGAGTCAAAAATTCTTGGCAGCATGGGCTCAGTGGTTAGAGCCTTCTCGTGGACACGCACGCAGCTAGAGAACAACGGTTAGCGTGGTCCCGCCTGAAGGACCCGGTGATATGGCCAGCCAGCAGAGACCATGCACAGAGTGTCCTGCAGAGGCAGGAAGCTGCAAGGATGATGCAGGCTGAGTCAGAAACAGCTGAAAGGCCAAGTGTGGCCTGTGCAGGTCCCAAAAGGACCAGAAAACAGAAACGCAACATGAAGCATGAGAACCAAGGGAACCTCGGACATTGCAAATATTATTAACATTAACAACTAAGAGCTCCCGTGGCATGTCCTGCCAGAGACCCTTATACACATTGACCGTCTCCTGCCTCTGCGCCTTTGCCTGTGCTGTTCCCCTCACCTGATGTGCTGGGCCCAACGCTTGCTTAATTAGTGCCCCTCAAACCTCAAGGCTGTGCTCAGGCCATGCCCTTCCACAGGAAGGCTTTCCTTCTAGCTAATTTCTAGTGTGTGCTACCCAGCACTGTGAACGCATCTTTGTGGCAACCATTGCTGCATGGAACTGCAACTTTATTGGGAGGCAAAATTGTTGAACGTTTAAAAACTCAAGGTGGAGCCAGACTACCTGGGATCAAATCCCAATCCACCTCCATTTATCTGGGTTTACCCTGGGCACGTTACCAAACTGTTTCATCTCCCAAATGGTGATAATTAGTACCTATCGTACGCGGTTTCCCAGGAACAGGAATTAGTTAATTAAGTATTTGAGGCACTTTGGATACTACCTTACAAATAGTAAGAATTCAATAAAGCGGTAGGTTTTGGGGAGTGAAACTCACAATGTTGATGCATCTTCTTTAGATCAAGTACTGTGATGGACATTTTTTGGTTAATAAGTGACTGTTTATTAACCAATACAATTCATTATAGTAAGAAATAAGTAAACAGCAGCACTTCTGAAAACATGATATGAGACACTTTTTATATGTTATTTCATAATTCTTCTTAATAGCCTTGTGAGGTAAATAGTATCTAACCAGTTTTTCACTTGAAGAAATGGGTGTTTAATAGGATAAAAAAGTGAACATTTAAGATTCCTTATCTGTAAAATAGAGTTAATAATGACTATCTCAGAGCTGTTGAGAGAATTAAATGAAAACATACATGATTTGTAGAGGAAATGAAAGCTAAGATGAGTGTTTTAAATGATCTGTCACTTTGTGTTATTTGGGTAGCTTGCTTCAAGTTCAATTCCACATCAAGCTCCAAAGGTGCAATGATGAGTGCAACTATCCCCTGACCTTGAAAAGTCCATGGTTTAGTGGGCTGTTGCAGGGGCTTGCTTATATACGATGCCCAGGTCTTCTTCATCCCAGGCTCCCCCAAGCCAACAGCGCAATGCCGGGCACAGAGTGAGTGCTCAGGGGAGGGCCCGTCTGCAGCTTCTAGATTCTGGTCCCAAGGGGCCTTTGCTTCGCTTCGCTTCTCCTTGAGTTCAGGAGGCAGAGAGAGTAAGGACATCAGACAGACATACTTAATGGATACGCTCATATAAACCCTAGTCCAAGAGGGGTTATAACACACGCTAAAATTTAAAACCAAGCAAAGTAATATAGAAGCATGCTGTGGAAGAAAGCAAATCTGTCTGGTGGGGTCAGAGAAGGTTTTCTGTGAATGTGAGATCTGAGTCAGGTCTTGAGGGATGGCACAGCTTCCTAAGGAAGGTGTTTGAGGAAATGGGAGCAGACTGAACAAAGTTTTGGGGTTGAGCCGGTGCCATGCTATTTGAAAGTAGTCAAGTGTGGTTGGGTGGTGTTCCTTAGGGAAGAGGGCGGAGCCGAGAGCAAATGTCGCTCCAGTGGGAGACGGGAGGGAGGCTGCCAGCTCTCAGGGCGGAGCTCCCCCATTGAGGTGACCCTCAAACTGCCTTCAGGTAAAGTATTTTGATTAAATAACTATTACACATTGAAAGACTCTTCAAGAGACTAATACTGTCAGAGGGGAGGGCAGGGGACCGGATGAAGGAAGGTGAAGGGATTAGCCAAAGAACATACATGCATGACTCACAGTCACACTGTAGTGTGGTGATGGCCAGAGGGAAGAGGGGGCGGGGCATGGGTGAAGGCGGGCCAAGGGTGAGGGAGAAATGGGAGCGTCTGTATGAGTGACAACAGTAAAAATAAGGGGAAAAGAGAATTATATGGAATACTAATTACTGCAAGGGTGCTGAAGATGTCACTCACTCCACCATGCACTGGACACCTTACGTCTTCTAAGAAAAGGAGTGCTTCTCCTTGGCAACCAGTTTGACTCATTTACACCACTGCTATGAATGTTGTAGAGCTAATACTTGTTTCCTGGTTTGCGCTGGCTACTAAAAAGCTCAAAGTCAAGTTTATGATCACTTGTAACAGCTGCACGGGACTGAATGTCATACAGTTTACTGATTCTGCTGTTGCCTTCATGTTTTTGTCCTACCATTATTGTTTCTTAGTCCATCTTTCTTCATTTATCTCACCTTTTGACTTACGTTATTTGTATCTATCGAATACACTTCAAATCCCATGTTCGAATTAGGTGGATATAAATAGATTACCAACACTAAACTGCTTATTGTAGCCCGAGGCTTTGGAAGAGCAACAGTGTACATGTCCTACAAAAGAAACCTGCGCCCCTTCAGCAGCTGTGTCATGGATCCAAGCCTGTAGCCACTGGTGGGGCGGGCACTCTGCAAGTCCGGATGAGGCCTGTCACTGCGCACATGCTGGGGGGGCCAAGGGAAGTTGGACAGAGCGAAAACTCAGAGGCGTGGGGCTGGGCCAAACAGGTGCTTTGATGGAGGCATGGCTCACGCCAAAGCCTGACCCTGAGAGCGAGACAGGCCTGGCACAAGCAAGCGCGACGTGTGCATCACTCTCTCGGGGAAGCTGCCCGGTGTTAAGTAGATGCCCAACCTCTGGGCCCCCAGACCTGTAGAGTTTACCTTTGTGGCGCTTCTCATGACTTTGCACGATACTGTGTCGCTGCAGCTGCTTACCGCTCCGATCACCTCTCTCACTTTTATGTGCATAAGAACCACAAGGAAATGTGTAAATGTGGACTCCCTGGTTCCATTTGAAGAGATCCTGACTTGATGTCTAGATTGAGGCTCAGGAATCAATGTCTTCAACCAGAACTTAAGTCATCTGAAGTTGTCACATGTGGCAGACCCTTCTGCGTGGCGTGGGCCCAGCTCCCACTTGGAGATGCACAGGGCCCACGCCCACAGATAGGTTCTTTCATGGGTAAGCAGATTTGCAATCTACTTAGGCTGTTTTGAGACTGGCTTTTGGCTGAAACCCCCTCACCCTGCAAGTACCTGCAGGCCCAGAGTAACTGCCTGCCTATTCATTTGCTAAGGTCCTTCTTCTGTGATGTAATGAGGGGCATTGGCTTCTTTGTGGTAACGGGATAGGAGGAACCATCTTGGAATGTAAAGGGATATGATCAGAATAAAGGCCTGTCATGGTGGAGGCCGAGAGGCTTTGGCTCCTCTTGAGAGAAAAGCCAGTCTGTCGTCCTTATTCCTGCACCGGACTCGGTAGTCTGTGTGCATGTTCTAATTCATCCATAATGCGCAGAACTGGAAATTCTGCCTTGATTCAACTCCTGACAAAGGGGCCTGTCCTACCTTTAAATCCATAGCATTTAGAACAGGATCTAGCTTACTAAGGCCCAGGAAATGATATCATTTATCCAAAATCACCTAGCCATGGATCAGGACAGCTAGAATTAGAACTCAGTTCCAGCTGATTCCAAAGGGTATATCTTTCCCACAGTCCCCAGCAAGGAAGTGATATGGTTCACCTCGGCAGTAGCCTGTGTACGTACGTCCCAGGAGGTACGCAAGGTGACCCATGGGGGTGGTGGAGAAGCACATCAAAATTTCTATTTATCTCCATACATTTATCTATTTATCTTCATACATTTATCTATTTATCTTCATACATTCTTTGCCATTTTTACTTTCATACATTCTTTCACATTTTTACTTTATATAAGTATAGAGAAACGTGTATGCAATGAAAGCATGAATAAACATGTGTACATGGGGTGCCTGCCCACAAACCTCTTCCTGACGGGTGGCACAGTCAAGACCATGGGAAGCCACTAGTTGAGCTGCCTTTAATCTGCAATAGGGGCACGCTGGTGCCTAGGCCGGTGCCCCTTAAAGATACTGCACGTGGCATGTGACACACCCCGCTGAGGCTTCTCAGGGGCAGAACGAGAGATGGATGAGCATAATTACCGCAGGAGGATTAAGCACAGCTGCTCAGAATTTCTAGGGACTACACATTTGTCTTCTTGCCAACAGAAGACTGATTGTGAAGTCCTAGGCTCGCTGGGACTGCCTTCATGGGCCACGTAACCAGGGTCTGACCAGCCATGTGCTTCCCAGAGACAGAAGCTAGCCGCTCTCTGCAGGGAGGAGGGCGTGAGCCCACAGGCTCCAGAGTAAGATGAAAGCTCTCCTGCCTCTGCCCCTGCATCCTGCATCATTTATGGCTCAACCCCATGGGGCTGCTGAAAGAAAGAGCCACGATTAGAAATGAAATTTACCAAGCAGACAAACTAGATTTAGGCAAAGAAGTGACTGCTCTGATGACTCATGGTAATGTAGAAAAATGGCTTAGGGTTGGGCCTTGCTCAGATGGTATAGGGGATTCTGGAATATGCTTCCCAAGGGCCTGAGCATGATGCAGAAATTTAGTTGCTGGAACAGGACTTTTGGAAGGTAGTGCTGCTTTAAGAGGCTGGCAAGGAG
Organism: Anoura caudifer; assembly: GCA_004027475.1. NCBI lineage: Eukaryota > Metazoa > Chordata > Mammalia > Chiroptera > Phyllostomidae > Anoura > Anoura caudifer. Next base: position 92,530 of record PVKU01002898.1, on the reverse strand, counting down.
AGAAAGCAAGAAACTTGAGCTGGGTGTTTGAGGTGGTAGAGGCAGGGCTCACACACACGGTTCTGCACATTGTACCCTGCGTAAGGTAGGGGGGCCAGTCGACAGCAAGAGCAGGGGCTAAGCTTCAGGGCACTACCACTCTGCTCGCCAAGCTAGGGTCTTGCTGCAGCCCTACGTTAGCAAAGAAGGGACAGCTTTTCTTCATCTGTCGGCCCAGAAGTGGTCCTTTTTCTAGTTAGTTTCAAGGGTTGGTGAGGTGGGTATTTTTTTTTTATAATTTGCACAAAGATGCAGTATGGACATCCCCGTAGCCATGAATAGACTCCCCATCGTGACTCAAGAATACTCAGGAAAACTACAAATACGATGTCCTAGGAACTACTGGATTGCGGATGGAAGCTTGCAAGGAGTGTTTTGAGTTCCAGCTGGCACACATGTGTCAGTTTCAAGACCATTGGAGGAGCAGAGGCAGAGGGTGATAAAATATAAATTGGTCAGGAACTCACAGAAGTTCTGGGGAAGGCACTGAACTTGCACAAGCTGTAAGACTGGTAGCTCAAGCCAAGTTCACCTCAGCCTCTGAGAAGAGGAAAAGGTCTGTGTGGTTTCTGGGTTGTTGTAGGAGCATTTGCTTCCCCCTGCTCTGCAGGTCTGTTGGGACCTAAATGGTCTGATAACATAGAAGTTCAGAGTAGGAAGAGCCCACACAAAGAAACTGAGGCCCAGAGGGATACTACACTTTTTTGACTTTGGACCCTGATGGCCTTGAGTTCAAATTCTGAATCTACCAACTTACTGGTTCTGTAAACTTGGGCAAAATAATTCATCTGATTGTGCCTCAAATTCCTCATCTGGAAAATAAGAATAATAATAAAATCTATTCAATAGGGTTGTACTAATAATTCCATGTTTAATCCTGGAATATAGTAAGCCCTATGGAGATGTTAGCTTTTTATATTATTATTATTATTATTACTATTTTGCCTTCCATGATCTCATTTAATCTTCACCACTACCTTAAGATCTGGGCAAGGAAGAGCCTGGCCTCCCCATTTTACGGGTCAGGACTGTAGCTTAAGGATGGAGAAAGGAAGGATGGGGACATGAGGGAATTGGGCTGCCCTGGAACTAAGAAAAAGGTTTTTTTTGGTTTTTTGGTTTTTTAAAGATTCTATCCATTTATCTTTAGAGGGGAAGGGAAGGAGAGAGGGAGAGAAACATCAATGTGTGGTTGCCTCTCGTTCGTCCCCTGCTGGGAACTGGCCTGCAACCCAGGCATGTGCCCTGACTGGGAATCGAACCGCGAGCCCTTGGTTCGCAGGCCTGCACTCAATCCACTGAGCTACACCAGCCAGGGCCTAAGAAACAGTTTTGAGACTGATGCATACTTAGGCCTTTGAAGAGTACAGATGGCATTGAAAATGTCACAAAATTAATCCCTTCTCATTATAAACATCACACAAAGACTCAGCAATAACAAGAGATGAACACATCCTCATTAGTTCAAGAAAATCCATTTCTCAACAATGTTGTGTACATTAAGGGGGAGAATGGCCGTGAACCGTCACAGAGAGACATTGGCTGGTGGCTGTGAGCCCTAACCAGGCCCTGACCCAGGAACCAGGGCCTTGAGAGAGAGCAGTAGGACTGAAGGCGAGCAGAGGAAAGACAGGGGGAACCTGAATGGGATGTAGAAAATCGCTCATGCACTTTCCCTTTCTGAGGGTGGGGGAAACCAATTACAGTTATTTTTGATGTTGCCTATGAGCCAGTATTGTGCTCATAGTCTGTACATATTGTTAACCTTCACTACAGCTCAGTGAAATAATATTATTACTTTCTCCCAAGTAAAGAGTTGACCATTAGAGAAATTGCTAAAAATTTTATTTTTCAAAGTCCAACAGCTATTGGGTAAGGGCACAGGACTTCAGACTGAGGGAGTGCGACATGGCGGAGTACAGGGGCTCTAAGCCAAGCTGCCCATGTTCAAGTACGGACTCGGCCATTTGCTAGCTGTGTAGCCCAGAGAAAATTACTTTTCTGAGTCTCCACTTCCTCATCCATAAAGTGAGATGATGACAAGAGACAGTACTTCATAGGGCTGGTGTGAGCATTAATTAAATTTGTGTATGTAAAGTACTCACAACAGGAAGTGATGATAAAAAGTAACTAATAAATGTTAGCTGTTGTTGTTTCATTAAATATTTTATTTATTTAGAGATGGGGAGGGAGGAAGAAAGGGAAAGAAACATTAATGTGTGGTTGCCTATCGTGTGCTCCTTATTGGGGACCTGGCCAGCAACGCAGGCATGTGCCCTGAGTGGGAAGCGAACAGGTGACCCTTTGGTCTACAGGCCAGCACTCAATCCACTGTGCCACACCAGCCAGGGGTACTTTTTTTTTTATTTATTGTTTTTATCCTTGCCTTAGAGGGCTTTGGTGTGGCCATCTCTGAATTAGAACTCCATTTTACCAATTCTAGTTTCTTAGTTGTTTTACCACCCATGTTGCCTATGGGCATCCAAACTTGTTCCTCACCTTTTTTCCCCTGTTCTGCGCTCATCACTGAGGGGGTAACTCCTGCAAATTTTATTCACAAGCGTCCTAACTGGCCTTCAGCTGAATTCTACCCATGAGTACAGGCTGGAGATCTGAGGACAGAAGGAGGCGGCCTGACCTCCTCTATCCTCTAGGACTCCACCTCTCACTGGATGCCTTCTCCCTCTGTGTTCTCTCCTCCATCCTGGGTTCCAGTTCCCTCCAAACAGCCCATGCTCCTGGTTCCAACCTAAGGATAGTAGCTGCTTCTTGCTGTTGCTAATCTCTAGGAGGCCTCGCCTGGCCCATTTGGCTTTTCAGTTCTTCTGACACATTGAAATAACCAGTTCATCATATTGAATACCTGACTATATCGAAGGGCTACTTAGACTCTGCTATAAGTATAGTAGATAGAAGTATAGTAGAGATGGCTCCTGTCTCATGATGGTTCAACTTAAGATTTTTCAACTTTACAGTAGTGCAAAATTGATACGCATTCTGTAGAACCCATACTTCAAATTTTGAATTTTGATCCTCTCCTGGGCTAGCAATACGCGGTATAATAGTCCCTCATTTTACTAGGCAGTGGCAGCGGGCAGCCCCCTCCAGTCAGCTGATGCTCCACAGTGCACTGTGCTGCCAGTGTTTTGTGGATATTATGTTTTCCATTCTCACATCCCGTCATGTCTACGAAATGCCTGTGTCTCCTGCTTCTGGTGAGAAGAAGAAGCAGGCAGTTACAGATGCTCCTTGACTTACGGTGAGGCTACGACTTGAAAAGGTAAGTGTTCTAAGCACGTTTAAGGCCGGCTAGGCTAAGCTATGCTGCTCGGTAGGTTAGGTGCATTAAATGCATTTTGACTTACAATATTTTCAGCTTCTGATGGGCTTACCAGGATGTGACCCCATCGTAAGTCAAGGAGCATTTGTCCTCGTACATGGAGATGAGTAGAACAGGTAAGACCCAAATCAGACCTGATTCTAAACAGCTTATCAGGACAAAGACTCAGGCCCTCCAGAGGCCAACACAGGAGCCCAGTCATCAACACTAAAACACGAAGTCCAAACCAGAGCAAGAGGACATGACACCTCTGCATGGAGGACAGAGGGAGTCCCACTGGTCACTCCTTCATGAAGGAAGGTCAGTGCTCAAATCCCAGGGCAGGGCTGAGCCTCCAGATGGAGATAAGGGGTTAATCCAGAAAGAGAAGCGGGAACTAAGCAAGGCCTGAGAAAGACACTGCGAAGGACTGGCCGTTAACTACATTTTGGTTGATCTAGCTACGCTGCAAATGCATAGGAGAGCTCACGTTAAAGGAGTTCTGTGGGGAACCCTTTTGTTCTGCTAATAATTACGCCCCTAATTCATTTGCTTATGTTTGGATTTTCATATATTGGGTTTGTTTGTTTATTTATTTATTTATTTATTTATTTATTTATTTATTTTTACCCAGGAACAATTCAGCTGGGGATAAGCTGTTGCTTTGAATTAAGCATCGTTTGGGATAAACCACAATCAGTTTAGTAAAATTTTGATTATATTAGCCTTGCAAATAGTCTTGCCCAGGGTGAGTAGCAATGTATTCTGGGTAGGTAGGGGGTAGGGGGAAGAAATCATTGATTCTAGGACATATTAGGGCTGGAAAGACCCTAGAGGTACCAAGAATAATAATAATAAAAATCTCAACTATCTGCCACCCTGTTTAAAATATCTTGACCAAGTGTGTGTGAGTGCCGCTTTGAAAGCCATCATTTGTCTAATGGTAATTTCCACTCACTGGTCCTGGTTTCACCTGCGGGGACCATGGGAAACACGTTTGCTCCTCCAGACTTACTCTGCCTATTTTTAGATATTGTTGCTCTTGAAACAAAAATTTCTAATTTCTCCTGCCATTTCTCCTGTGACACTTCTTCCGGAGCAAACAACTGGTTAATGAGTTACAGTATGTACTCTAGGCAGAAAAATATGTCACCTCTGAAATAATCATTCTGAAGTAGGAAGAGAAACTCTTAATGCTGAAAGACAGGAGCAGATTACAGAATTGGAAGGCGGCCATTTCCACATTGCTGAACACTTAAAATCAGATGTGCTTCTGCATTTTCTAATGGTAGAAGTAATTTGGCAACAGCACAAAACATAATATAAAAAGATCTCCAATTCCCCAAATGACGTGCTTCCCAGCGCGGCTCTATGGATACACTGAGTAAAAAATCACAGGAAGGTGATCAAAATTAGCGATACCAGGACTCCTCCTGACTTACAAAATTCTAAGGATGAAACCTGGGATCCTGTGTTTTTTCACTGGCTCCCCAGAGGGCTCTGATGAGCAGCCAGAAGTGAGGTCATTGCTTATTTACCACAACAATGACAATTTCTGTATTTCCTTCCAGTCTTTTTTCACATGCACACATTTACTCTGAACGTTGTGATAGCACGATTTTTTCTACACTCTTACAAACACTTCACAAAATATGACCAATATCCTGTTGTTAGCCATCATTAAACATACAAATAATTTTGTGACAACTATCTCAGAGTGTAAAGCCTTTTATATTGGAGTATTTCCTTACACTCCAGGCCAAGAAATAAAGTTATGGATGAAAGCATATGAATATTTAAGACTTTCCCTTCTCAAAAAAAAAAAGATCAAGTAGTTATAATTACTTGAGAAGTTCTATTGAGTGGGTCAGTCCATTCCCTAGATCTCTGTTTCCAGAATATTTCATTCTATACTACAAAATAAAGCCGATTTTGCTAGAAGAAATGTTTCAAAACAAGCAACGTGCAAAGGATTCCTTGAACAAGCTACATGGAAGCCTCATTACAAGGGATCTGAGGTGTCCTTGCCATGGAGCTCACATTCAGGGGAAAGCTTCATAATGAGGATCTTTCCAGATTTCCAGAACTTTCCGGTGGGGAGGCTCTGCGATCTCAGCACCCTGCTGCAGACCTCTGTCTGTGGGGAGGAGCAGTCCCTCCCCCGCCAGGTGCCCGCACTGGTCAGGGCTCACCTGTGCGGGTGACAGGGGAGGAAGAGGAGCTGGCTCTGTGATGGAAAGAGAGAAGAACTCTGGGTGAGCACTCATTCCTCAAGGACTCAGATTCTCCTGGAGAAGTAATGAGTGTCTCCGGTGCTCTGTGGGCTCCTTAAGGACACTTCAGGAGCAAAACAAGCTGGGTGTGATTAGGCTAATCAACAACAATAGTCCACCAGAGGAGAAGAGAAGGGAGAACTGGAAAGGGAAGTGAAGAAAATGTTGAAATGTAAAAAAAAAAGTGCATTTAAAATACCTCACCTTTAATGTGAAGTTGACAAAGCGCCTTCCTTTCTAAGCACATGGACGCTACGAGCTGGCGCAGATGCTATTCCTGCCCCACCCATTTCTCCCAGTCCCACCTCTGAGACCACCTGGATCTGCAGTCCTCAGTTTCTGCCAAATAACACACTCACTGCATGTCACGGCTCCTCTGCCTGAGGGTTTCTCCAGCACCTAGTAGAGTTTGCTGGGCTGCAGAACTGTGAAGAAGTTAACCCCCAGGGACAGTCTTCAGCCAATGGGAGATGAGGGTAATGGAGCCACACTCCCAGCTTCCAGTTCACCCCTAGAGACGGTTGAGGCACACTCTATAGGGTTTCTCAGGGCATCTCCAACAGGACTGGGCCCACCTTGTCCACTGGAGCAACCCATCACTGATGTACCTGATACTGACTTATCTCTGTTCCCTATCTCACGTTTCCTATTCCCCCACTTGGGCTTCCCAAGGCCTACTTCCAAATAAACTGCATAATCCAAGCCCCTGTCTGAGAGCCTACTTATTGGGAACTAAACTAAGATAGTAGAGAATTCATATACCCATTTGGCAGACTAGAAGACTGAGTTTCAAAGAGCACCACTGACTTTCAAAGAGCACCAAGGTCACCAGGTGCCACGTGACAACATCAGAACTAGGAGCTGACTATCTAACTAGTGTTCTTTCAACTCTATAAGGTCATGTACTTTCCAAAGCAAATTATAACTATGTTTTGAGTAACTTTGAGGCACCATGTGTGATATTAGGAGCTCCAAGTCAGTGAGAAGGAAAGAGAAAATTATTTTAAGAGTGGCAATCATGTACTTCAATTCCATTGTTTATTATTAAGCATTTTTTTAGGGCCCACTGCATGCCAGGCAGTTTACTAGACACTGATGTCTGAAGGTGAGTGAAACTAGCCCCTGCCCTTGAGAAAGTTAGAATCTAGAGGTTGGGGAGGAGTGAAGAAGCTACGCATAGACACAGAAACTTTTCAGTATACAATGGTAACTGAGCAGATAAGCACAGAATGATATAAGAGCAGAGAAGACTGATGCCCAACTCAGACTGGGGGATGAGCATCAGAAAATGATTCTTGGAGGAGATTCATCCCTTAGTAGATGCAACCAGTATTCCCTGAGTTCCTACTACATTCCAGTGGCATGCTAGGAGCTCAGATTACACTGGCGAATCATACAGCTATAAGGGTATACAGCTATAAGGCTATAGCCCCTCCCTTAGGCTAGAGCTAAGTCTTAGACTATGCTTGATAGCTAGCCAGAAAGAGAGAGGAGTGGGGAAAGGACTTCTAGATGGAGGGAGAAGCATACGCATAGCCAGAGAAGCATGGAGCCGCATTCTGGAGATGTGTTTTTGCTAGTGTGTGTATGAAAGTGGGGAATAGCACTGCTAGAGCATAAATGAGAGGAAAGGATGCCAAGAAACCAGCTGCACTGTTGGTCAGGTATCACATCAGAGTGAAACCTAGGCAAATAAGTCCCTCCGGGAACACCAAGAAAGGAGGGGAATGGTTAATTCTGTGGGGATGGGGTTGGCCTTCAGGGAGAACTTCAGAGGCATCAGTATTTAAACTGATCCTTGCAAAATACCAGGGATTCAACCCTGTGTAGAAGGAGAAAAAGAAATTCTGGGGAGACTTGGCTTGGTTTGCAATGCAAATCCTGTTCACTGTGCACATAGAATGACAACCCAGCAAATTTTCTTCCAGAAACCGCATTCCTCCAAGATGACATTCAGGGGTGCCACATAGAGTTGTGTAGAGCCCAACCTCCACAGCCAAAAACAGGGGCCTCAGCTTTGTTTGCTGGGAGGGCCTAACCTCACAAAAATTCTCCTTCATCCTTCTTTTCAAGCAACTGAAAAGCATCCAATTAGATATTCACTTCTTTGGAAGGAAGTATTTGCTTTTCAATGAGCAGTTTTAAATGCAAATATGCTGAGGGTGGAGGCAGGGTAAGGAGGAAGCCCTGACATCTGAGATGGCAACTCGGCCTGGGACCACAGATAGGAGGCCTAGATCCCAGAGACCCAACTTATTTCTTGAGGATCTCCTCCATCCTCCTTCCACAACTGAGCTAATTCTGTGGGGATGGGGTTGGCACGCCTATGCCACAAAGCCAAACCAAAACAAAACACAGGGGCTTAGGTATGCCCAAGCTCCTAGAATACAGAAGAGATTTAAGCAGATGCACTCAGTTTATAGCAATCCTGACAGCCTCTGAGGATTACCTTTTTTGGACAACCAGGCTTCAACTTGCCATGGGTACCTACTGGGTCCTCAGATTGCCCCTTGCTGAGCTTAGCAACCTGCAGATTAGTCCTGGACCACAGCTGCCGTCACTATGCCATTGCTCAGTGCAGAAATCTCCAGACCACTTCACTGTGGGTCTTGCCCAATGGGAAGTATCCTCCTTTACCACCTATAGCTAGAAAAGGACCTAATTCTTTTTTTAAAAAAAGTTTATTTTAATTGTTGTTCTTGTACAGTTTTCTGTCTTTTACTTCCATCCCAGCCCACCGCCCCAGCCCTCCCCACCTCCCTCCCATTTCCACTCCCCCTAGTTTTTGTCCATGTGTGTTTTATACTTGTTGCTCTAAACCCTTCCCCTTTTCCCCTGAAATTCCCTCCCCTCTCCCCTCTGGTGACTATCAGCCTGTTCTCAATTTCATTGTCTTTGGTTATATTATGCTTGTTTGTTTGTTTTGTTGATTAGGTTCCTGTTAAAGGTGAGATCATATGGTATTTGTCTTTCCCTGCCTAGCTTATTTCACTTAGCATAATGCTCTATGCAGCAGAAAGAAGGAGCTCCTACCCTTTGCGACAGCATAGATGGAACTGGAGAAGACTTAATTCTTAAGATAAGTTCCAGTTATCCCTCACATTCCAGGGTCTGTCTGGTCAAAGTTTCACATAGAAAAGCAGCATTTATTTCTTTGTTTAGCTCACAAGCTTTTACTGAGCACTTACTATGTGCACTGCCTCAAAAGAGTGCCTCAGGGGTCAGATGAGTAAAACTAATTGCCATGCAATGCCAGATGGGAGAGACTGGAATTGAGCTGAAGAAGGGTGATAAAAGGAAAAAGTTTAGGGTTAGCACCTGTGCACATTAGTTTTCTTAGCTGCGAAACGAAGATGCCACTGCTTTTTTGCAGAGTTGTTGTCAGAATTTCTGATAATGTTATGTAACTCATCCTGCCAAGACAGGCGTTCCACACATGACAGATCTTGTGCTGCTCCTAGTTAGGATGAGATTGTTGAAGGGCCGAGACTGAACTTCACTTTGGGGGCTGAAATGCTTGGTATTCAGCATATCACCTCTTCCCTGGAATGCCTGTTTTTAAATAAAGAAGCACTTCCCAACTGACACCACCACAAATGCGCTATAGGTGTCCCCAGATATTGGGCTCCTCCTTCCTGCAGTTGACTGGAAGGAGCGGGGGCTAAGGGTGAGGCTTAAGCCTTACTCCCAACCCTTCCTTGGTTTTTATAGATGAGAAATCAAAAGCACAAGCATGTCTAATAACTTCTCCTGGGTTATATAGCTTCTAAGAGATACAGCATACATTCAAATGCAGTCTTCCGACTACAAGTCCACTGCTTTCTCCCTTTCCCTTGCTACCTCTCTTATTCTAGGCAGGTCCATGTGTTAATCTCGGAACGGGATGAAGCGAACGTTACCCTGCAGTGGGCTTTTTTCCCAGTGATAATGAAGGCCCCATAACCGACCCAGGGGCACTAATGACTCCTTCAGTAAAGGCTCTCAGCATCTTCACAGCTCTGTGTGCAGACGGACGGGGGCAGAGCTGGAAGGACCCAGAGAGGAAATGTGCTTCAAAGTTACCAGCTCAGCATAAGTAGAGAAAGGAAAGCGCACGCTGGGAACTAATAAAGAAAGTTGTTGGATTGGCAGATAGCTGGAGACATTTGAATCTTGATGATCTCTGTCCAGACCTTGCTTAACTATTTCCAATACCTTGATTTCAAAAACAATGTGCTCTCCCCTCTAACCAGGACAAGTTTGATCAAAGCAATTAGTCAAATGACAATATGGCTGATCACTATCAGTCCATTAACACACACACACAGAATCCAAGGAGCACCGTAGCACTGGACTGAGGGCAGGAGTTCGGCAGCCAATTTCTGATTCTTCCATACACTTATTCTCTGACCTTGGGGAAAGACTTGAGCCCTCAGTGAACATCCATTTTTCCATATGTAGACAGTGGATATACAAAAAAACCTGCTTTTCTACAATTTGATATAGAAGAATATATAGAACAAATCTGGTGTGTAAAGGATACCATTTGAAGAAATTTATGTGTGAAGTTAAGATGGTCCCCAGAGAACAACATTATAGGAAGGTATAAGGTATATAGACTTTTCAATGTTCTGAATTATTTGCTTAAAAGTAGTTAAATTTAAGTGAACTAAGCCAGTTGGTCAAAGACAAATACCATATGATCTCACCTTTAAGAGAAATCTAATGAATAAAACAAACTAATGAGCAAAAGAGAACCAGCAGCATGGAAACATGGAACAGACTGACAGTGACCTGAAGAGAGGAAGGAGGGGGACAATGGTGGAGAGAAGGGGAAGGTACTAGTCAAAGGACACGTATGAATGACCCATGGACATGGACACCGGTATGGGGATTGACTGTGGGAACTGGGGGCAGGGTTGGGCAGAGGAGGGCAAAGGGGAAAAATTGGGACAACTGTAACAATATTGTTGATAACAATAAAAATTGTTTAAAGCTAAAAAAAGGAAGTTAAACTTAGAATTAAGAATTTGGAAATTAAGACTTTAGCCTTCTCTTCACTCAACAATAGCAGTGCCTATAGCTCCCTAGGGCATAGTACATCAGTATGTCATGTCCAGGCACCTCCACACAAACAGGAGGCTGCCAGCTGTCCTGGGTACACAGACTGCCCAGTTGTTCAGACCCATGAGGACTCTGCTGGCTGCAAACTGAGAGACGGAGGAGGCACAGTGTCCAACTGCCCACAGGTGTCATCCAGGTCTGCCATGTGCTCACCCTGACCATCAGGTTCAGTTTAGTGAGTCTGCTCCTTACACACACTAACATTCACTCACACAATCATTCCATGAGCATCTACGGAACCCTACTGTGCATTAGGTACTGGGTGAGAGGCAGAGATCGGCTATAAAGATAGCCCAAGCATATCTGTCCAAAGTGTTCTTCATCTAGCAGAGGTGACAGGTGACGAAGACTCTCTCCTTGATGAAACTTTAGACAGGCTCCTCTGAGCTCTCTTCTCACATGGCCTTTACCTTGGTTCCTGTCCTTGGCTTGGCAAGCCAAATTTTGTAAAGATTACTACTAAGTCAGTTTAGCAAGAATCACTTACCCTAGATGTCTTGTCAAGTTCCTCCTCATCTACCACTGACATCCAAGTCCTTGACCTTCCTTTAGCAAGAATCCTATTAAAGCCATTTAGTGAGGATCCCTTTACCCCTGAAGTCTAATCAAGTTTCTCTTAGCAATTTTCCATCTACTGACCCTCCCCTCACTCTGCTCGTTGGCTACAAATCTGCAGCCATCTTAGCCGTGTTCAGAGTCGAGCCCAATCTTATCATGAGTTCTCTTTCCCCTACTACTGTAGCTGAAATAAAATGGTTTGTCATTTTTAATGAGTGTCCAGTGAATAATTTCTCTTTGACACAGGCGTGAACACAGTGCGAAGAATAATAACACTTGTTTCCATTCCTTGGGTTCCTAATAAAAATGATAGCATCAATAATAGCTAACACTTGTTGAGTATTCACTTGGAACCAGGCACTGTGCTAAGAGCTTTACATACTTTGGCTGCCACGCTCCCCGGCAGCTCTAACCAAAGACTGAGCGCTGTGGGCACATTTCTGTGTCCCAGTAGGGACTGGCCATTTCTGTCCAACGCAAATAACCTCTATGGCAATCTTTGTGGCAGAGGCCATGCAACCTGGCCAAGATTTACTCAGTGCTAAGCCATAGTCCGGGGCTCCTCTTACCCAACTCTGCTTCTCACCCCCTCTCCTTTCGCAGGTCTCAGACCTGCATCATGGTTTGCAGACTCTCTCTCTCTGATGATTCCTGCTCCCTTCCTACTTTATCGTTCAAAAGTATCACTCCCCATAAGTCTCTTGCACTTCTAAATCTGTATTAACATCTGCTTCCTAATGGATCTGAACAGATAAGTATATATTACCTCATTTAATCTTTACAACAACCTTGTAAAGTAAATAATATTACTATAATCATCTTATAGATAAAGAAATTGACACAGGGGGGTTAGCAATTTATACACAGTTAAATGGTAGATCAGGGATTCAAACCAAGGTATGACTCGCTGTTATAAGAGCATTAGCCTCTAACCACTTCCATAACCAATGTGAGAAAAAGGAGGCAAGTGATTGTTCCCATCAGACTCTGTGATCACTGGTTGAGAAAGCTAGCAGACTTGCGGGAAAGGTCTATCAAGCAAGCATAATTCCTGATCTGTGTGTGACCCTAAGAAAGGCACATGGCCCAAGAAGGCTGGAAGATGCGAAAGGCAGTTCCGATGCTACCACTGTGACGGGTTCCAACAAAAGAAGAGTATGTAATGTAAATAACGTGGTTTTCCTGGATACCCTCTAATAAGCTCTGAATTATAAAGGGTATATTAAAAAGCATGCATTCATTTCGTAAATGTTTATCACGTTACCATCAGGAACCAGGCACTCGGGTACGGCAGTAAAAAGACAGACACTGTTCCAGCCCTGTAGGAACCTACAAGGTTTATGAGATAGGAAAGTTCAGAAGACTTGCACTTCAGGCCAGCCTCCACCATGCACTGACTATAGGACCTGCGGCTGGTGTTGAATCTTGTGATGAATCTGAACCCTGTCAGAACTGAGTCAGAAATGTGAGGTTCAGAATGTACTGAAGTGTATTAAACTGCTAAAGTCCATGCAAAGGCTGTTATTAGCAACTTTTAGACTAACAAGGAGAACCAGGAAGGGACAGGCCCAGTACCTGGTATGAACAACAGATGCTGATAGAGAGTGGAGGATTAGTCGTTAGGTCCATGGACTCCGGAGTGGGACTTTCTGATTCCAGCTCCCCCACTTTCTAGTCCTGCATTCTCAGGGAGGTTACGTGATGTCCCTGTCCTCAGTTTCCTCATTTGGTCCAATGGTGGTGGCATCACTACCAAGGACTGACTCCATCCTGCCTTCCCTCTAGTAGGAATCTGCCCAACGCTGTCTCTTTAAAGTAGGCTAACTCACCCATAGTTTATCAAACAGAACCCAATAAGACAGAGTTTTGGACAGAAGCCCTGAAGCGTCTAGTCAGGGTTCCAGCAGAAAACAGATGGCACACCCCATTAGGATGTAATAGAGTTATTTACAAAGTATGGCCAGGGGCAGGGAAACCACGGGGGATAGCTCGGCACCCTGGGGCTGGTAAGAGGTGGGATGCCCTGAGCTCTTTAGGTCTGAAGGTGCAAGGGGAGGGCGTGGTTACCAGAACCCAGAGAGCATAATGGGGACAAAGACCCCTGGTTGAGAAAGGCAGACATCCCACATGACCTGAAGAGTGAAACCTAGGGAACAAACTCTTTGACCTCACTTTCCTCCCTCCGCACCATCCTTCCAGTCTCCTGCTTCACTTCCCCGGTGCCTGGAGTCATTTAGAAACCAGATGATAAGGGATCCATTCATTCTCAGTGTTGGGCTGCTTGCCAGGACATGGAACAGGATGGCAAATGGTAGAGAGTAGAACTGGAAAAGCTAGCAGACGTGATCCCGAATAAACTCTAGCCTCGTAGCATAATTCCTTCTTTGCTTCATTCTCCATTTTTAACTTTTCACGGTACCTGGACTATTGGCTTTACCCCCACCCCCGCCCCTGCCCTAGCCTTGATCTCACTCTGTAGACGTGATTACCTATTAGGCCCTCTGGTTGTGTTCCTGGTACTATCTCTTGGATGTGGTGTCTGTGCTAACCCCTCCCTTTACGCTTTGCCTCCTGTCAATATAACGTGCCCCAGTAAGCACTTAAACCCATAAGCTGTGCTGTCTATTCTGTTCTAGTTCTTACCTGCCTCATTCCAAAATCCTGATCCTATTCTTTGGCTTTGACATCTGCCTTCAGTCCTTCTGATGGGCTCCCCTTGTGGTTCAGTTAGCTGTGCCTCTGGGTTTAGATGTTGGCTTCCAGTGTGGTTCCTGAGGCCCTGTTGAATCCCTCAGCTTGCACGCTGTCCTTTGTTTTGGGCGGGAAGCTCTCAACGACCTTGAATTTCCCAACTGCTAGGACAGCCTACAACTCTGAGGCCCAAGATCCAGAAACATGGTATTTTGCACTTAATTTTGAGTTGTGTTTACTCACTATCACAGCAAGTGACCACCTCGCTGATCTCATGGGATCTTCCAAGCAATCATAGAAGGTGTGTTTGCTCTATTTCTCTCAAACTGAATCTCAGTAAAGTGGACTGACCTGCCAAATGACACACAGCTGATAACTACTAGGTATGAGGCTGCCTTCCTTACATAGAACCCCTCACTACAATCCACGCTCCAAGACAGCATATATTTTGTCTGCTCTGTTCACTCCTTTTGCTCCAACGCTTACAAAAATAAAGTTTCTGTCATCACAGCAGCCCAATAAAATGTTTGTTGAATGAATATTGAGTGTATGATTCCATTGGATCCCCATCACATAGCCTCCCAAAAGGGCATTATTGTTCTTTTCCTCATTTTATGGATAAGGAAACGAAGGCAGTCATGCGTGGTAAATAACTTCCCCCCAAACACGTGCATCTTGTGCGACTCTAACCCAGCTGTGAGTCCAAGCCCACACTCTGAAGAACGCTGCTCAAGCTGTGATTCCAGGGTCCAGGCTGGACTGGGAATGGCTTGTTTCTGGCTGGTGATGAAGTAAGCACAGAAAATGAGGGTGAACTCTTAGAAATTCCTATAGCCATTTGACATTGTTATGACTCCCCCATAGTGATCAGTGCCTCGTCTCCCTGTGAGGGATACTGACTGGTGAAGGTGCTACTGCGTTCACAGAGACGAGTTGCTGGTGTTTAGACAAGATTGGCGTGTCTGTGTGCTCGCAGTCTCTTCGTAACAAAGGGATGACTTAAGGAAAATTCCTCTCAGTGGAGAGTGGGCTGGTGAAGTGATTCCGGCTCTCTGTGGTACCCTGGGAAAGCACTGCTCCTCTCATTGTCACAATAATTGGACTGTAGCCTCAACGTGGGGACTCAGAAGACACAGGGCATGAGCTGAGCTACTCAGAGAAAACCAATCTCTTATCATGTTAAATCCTGAGACACCATTGTGAAATGGTTTATGCTACAGAGTTTGTACCCATAGTACCAAGACCTTACTCTCCTGAACGCTTTTAAAGTGTAACTAAGACGGCAATTCCATGGATGCTATTATGAGTGGTCACTGCAAAAGAAAACGAGCAACCAATTCCATGAAAACAATCAGACCGGGCTGAAGTCCTAGGTGTGCTGCATGCTGGCCTGTGGCCGCACGCAACTGACCTGACCTCTCAGAGAGGGGAAACCCTTATGTCTATGTGAAGATAATAATTCTTGCTCCCCCATGTGTTGTAGGGATTGGTTCTACAACTTCGATACAGGAACTGTGCGATGATACTCAATAAGTGGTCATGGTGATTGTTTTTGTTGGTTGTTATTAGTCACATTAGGTACAAAGCTGGATGGGAAGGTCCGAAGCCTCCCCCTTCCCTGTGTCAGGTGCGGCAGACTGTCTGCGTCTGAATCTCAGCTCTGTTCCTTACTCACTGGCAGGTAATAGGTGCTACGCAGATATTTATTTAAAATAAACGAAACCAGAATGATGAGTTTGATCCAAACGAGAAATCAGAGTCTCAGCTAAGAGTTTCTTGATTCAGGTCCCCTTTAACTGAAGACTTCCATGCACCAGGCATGGTACTGGGCGCTGGGGACACACGGTGAACAGGCTGGAGTTCCTGCCCTTGTGCTGAAACTCAGAGGAGAAGGCCACAGGGCAGCGAAGAATGAACAGACAGGGAGGGAGAGAGGAATGGAAAGAGGAGGGCTGGGAACTAGACAGGGGTGTTGCACCTAAAGGGGGATGCTGGTGTTCAGTCATTAGCGGAACAAGAAGGAGACAGCCTTCCAAAGACCGGATGCATGAACGCAGTAGCCCCCGACGTCGCAGCACTCAGCACACTTGGCGTAGCTGCCCCCCTGCTGGTCTGTCTCCCCCGCCAAATAGAAAATTTCACGAGGTCAGGGTTATCTACTTTGTTCTCCACTGTCTTCCTCGGGCCTCACACTGGCATTTAGTTTGTTTGTTCTTAATAAATATTTGCTAGATGAATGAATAAATATTCTAGATCTGTTTTCAAGGTGTCCTCTTTTAAATTGTAAAATAATATTAATAATAGCTAGGACATATTAATCATCATTTGTTTCAAGCACTGTTCTAAGTACTTTCTGAATATTATCTTATTTAACCACTGTTACCACCTATAACCAATCAGATATTCTGTCAAGAAAGTGTTGAAAGCTCTTCCGTGCTCAGCACTTGCTTGGACATGGGGGAGGAAAGAGAATATTGACCTTGCCACAGTGCTCCTCCATCTGTCTTTTTCCAAAGAGCTCCCCTCCCATTCTCTCCCTTCTTAAATCGAATTCATCCTTTGAGAATCCAGTTAGGCAACACCTCTGCCAAGGGCCTTCCCATGATCTCATGGGAGTTGAGGGGTTCCTTCCCACCCATTCCATTCCCTACCAAGTTCCACACCCCTTGTGGAGGCAGGCGGAATCCCTCAGCATGGCCCTGAAACTCCCACGTCCCAAGCCAAACTGGGGAATCTGCGACTGTGATGATGTACTCTCCCGTGACCGTGTTGCTGGGTGATGTTGTAAGGTGCAGCTGAACTCTAAGGAAGGAGCACAACAAGGTGAGCCGCCTCTAATCACAAGAGCCCTAAGAAGGAGAGTACTTTCTCGGGCTGGTGGCAGAAGAGGGAAGCAGAGGGAGTCAAAGCAGGAGGGCTCCATCGTCCGTTGCTGTTTTAAAGATGGAGGGAAGAGACCACGTGGGAAGAAATGCAGTTGACCTCTAGGAACAGTGAGTGGCCCTGGCTTAATACCCAGCAAAGAAACAAGAGGCTTGGACCTACAGCCTCAAGGAACTGATTCTGCCACCCACCTGAATAGGCTTAGAAATGGACCACTTCCTCCGAGCCTCCAGATAAGAGCCCAGCCCAGCTGACACCATGACTTTGGCCTTGTGAGACCCTGAGCGGAGAACCCATCTGACCTACAGACTTGTGAGCTAAAAACAGGCTGTTTTCAGCTGCTGAATTTGTGGTGATTTGTTACGCAGCAATAGAAAGTGAATACGTCCCTCTACCCTAGCACCCTCTGTGTAAACATCTGTTTACTTGTCTCTATCCCTCTCTAGACCGTGAGTTTATTCAATCTTTATCTTTGTGTCTCTTTATATTCAATGAGCAACATGGTGTCTGGCAGAGAGTAGGTGCCCAGTAACTATTTACCCTTGAACTTAAATAAATTCAGGCAAGGTTAGGGATCTGAACTGAACACACGTAAAAAACGAGAGAACAATTTAAGAGAATGTCATGGGAGCTTTGAGACTCAGTGTAGGTTGGAACACTCAGGGAAGGCTTTAGCTTGCCCTTTATTCGAATGAACGTCTCCTCACGTCTCACCTCATGGTAGCCATACCTTATTCTTACTGATGCAAGTTGCGTCTGAGCTGGCATTAGAGAAGATGGGTAATTCTGAAACCTCCAGATGGACCTTCGAAGTATCACTTTTATGTCTTCGCTGAGGTTGCCTCCTAACTGACAACCCACAGATGTTTAGCCTCTACTGATTGAGATGCAATCTGGGGAGACTCTGGCAAGTCTACTCACAGGCCTGATCGAAGGAGCTAAGAAGCGGGCCACCCCTCAGGGACTGAGACACAGGCCCCAAGCGATGTTCCTGCCCTCTGAGGCATATTCAGACAGACACACGGGATCACCAAATGTGAGATCACTCCCGCGTTTTACAGACGAGGAAACTGAAGGGGAAAACACGTCACCTATGCCTGAAGAGCAAACTAGTGTGAAGGCCAGCTCTGTAGCCCAGGTTTCCGATTTCCTGCCCCACCTTGTCACGGCCTCCTAGCATCTGTTCGATGAATGGCCTCGGGCCCTTACTCTTTCCCAGGAATCTGCGTCTTTGCTCACCTCAACATTTAAGACCTAAAAGGCAGAAAGAGTGATTTTTTACTAATCCAAGCATGCATTGTAAATCTTTGTCCCCTTTCTGACCTGCTGAATGTGACCCTCCCTGCAGCTAGCGGACACCTGGCCTCTTTCCTTGTGATAACATTGGTTCTAGAAAGACAGCTCTCTCACAGCCAGACAGCACATCATGGTCGCACAACATATTTGCAGGAAAAGACGGTCGCGGAGCCTTCAAAGAGAAGAGTGCTGGGTGTTCACGTGCGTCAGAAGTACTTGCGGCGGAACCGGGAAAAGCACATCCCTACCTGTATTAATTGATTATTGCTTTTGAGCTGCACACTTTCTTTAGGCGTCAGTGAGGACCTTTTCATTTAACAGAGGCCTCTTCATTTGACTTCCCTCCTCAAAACTTTGCAAAGGCTCCACATTGCCTACAGAACAAAACCCGAAGGTTATCTCTGACATTCATGACTACTGATACGTTAGTCTCACATTCCTTTTCTGGTGCATATTCCACATCCACAACCCTTTGGGTTGGGATGTTTTCGTTTGCACGTAACAGAAACCGACCTTGAAGTAGAGTAAACAAAAATGGGGCATTATAATAAAACTTTTACTGTGATCCGTGGAATCCACGGGCAGAAATGTGACAGGGACGATTTGAACCGAGGACACAGGCATTCTTACGACTCTTCTCTTCCCGCCTCCACTCCTCTCTGTGTAATTCCTGTATCCGTTTATCTGTCTGCAGAGTGACTGTCCTTTATTTCATACAGAGGAAAAAGTATGGCTGCCAACTGCTTCTGGCTCTAATATCTTACACCCTTAATGTGAACGTACGATGGTAAATGACTGGCTTCTCTCTGTAGGCGTCTGTTCTAAATTTCCCAGGGATCAAAACCGATGAGTTCCATTTGGCGCTCACAGCCTCCCACTAGGAAGCAGCCTGGGACCCGCACCCAGGGCTCTTCGTACACGCGCAGCAGGCCCCACGGCCACTCTGCCTAGGAAAGGATTGGTCATCTGACCCCCAGTCGATGTCCGCTATCTTTCTCCCAACTTGCTCCAGCCAGAGTCTAATGTTCCGTTCACTTTTCTCCCTTCGGCTTGTCAGTGGATGATCACAGATTCACTGCGCTGTTTGGTCAGGATTGGCTTAGAAACCAGGCAAAGACGCTTATAATGAAGAGGGAACCAGAGAAGGCAGATCGCCTGGACTGCGAAACTGTTCATCTTACTTTTGGGGAGTGAATGATAGCAATCATTTATCTATTCATTCGACACACATTTGCTTTGCTACGCTCTGTGCTCAGTATGATACGTAGAGAGCACTCCATACTCTTCTGTCTAGAAGAAGCTCATATTTTAGTGAAAACCAGATAATTCTAACATGGTATGAAACGTGCCTGCACAGAGGTGTATCCAAAGTGCCTTGGGGACACACAGGAAAGACACTCTAGAGAGACCCTGGAATTCTGAAAGCCATGTAGGTTCTGCAGAAAGCGGTAGCCATGTGACTATGAAGTAGTCCCCAACTATTAAATCCAAATCTGTTTATAACCCATGACCGTCTCAGAACACCTTACAGACGAATGAGACTGTGAAAAACAAATCAGACACCAGCTTCTCCAGGATCCTTACGATGCTCATAACTCAGTGCCTGGCCAAACTGAGCGCAGATAAGCCAGATTCTCATTTGCTCCTCTGCCATCCTGGGCCTTCTCCCTCGAATCCATCTTTACCTGTCTTCTGCTCATTGCTATACCTAAGAGAAGCTATGACCTGAGGCTGTGTTTCCCTACATCAGTGGATTTCAAATGAGTTCAGCCAGTGGGAGGCAAGAGATTAGAGGGTGGGGGAAGGGGAAGGCCAGCTTTTTCTCCCGTTCCCTCTCTCCTTAGGGAAGCATCTCTGGCGGGGTTGCATCACCCCCCCCCCCCACCCATAGCTCTAACTCCCACCTGGCCTGACATACTACGGCTCCAGCTCACCCCCGGGTGACCCCAGCTCTAGCCATACCACTTCTTCCCTCTAAATGAGAAGTACCACTATATCACTCCCTGGTGCTCCTGGTCCCACTCTGACTTGCCTCACCATGTCCTCTTGCCTTCTCAGATCCTCCATTGCCTCTGGAGGTGATTCCCGGCATTAAATGTCCTCCAACTGACATACTCAGAATTGCTTCTGTTGTCCAGTTTGGACCCTGACCGAGGCAGTGTCCTGCTCCTCCCTCCTGCTTGCTGTGGCCGTACGTAGTCAGAGCCATTTCATATCCGCCACTCTCCTTGCCTTTGTCACTGTTTGGTGGCACAGTAAAGGTTATGATTCCCTGCCTTATGTTTTTGTGAATAAATTACAATTTGGTGCTGCTGAAAGGCTCAGTGGTCTCCTTCTGTATCTGTGCTCCTTCCAGTATTCTGAGCTTTATTTTCATATCTAGGCAGATCACCAGGAAGCAATATAGTTGGTTTAAATTAGCTTAGAAACCCACAGAAATGCTTCCCTAATAAAATCAGAATATCGCTCTATCTTAAATGGCTGCTGATATCCTCCATATCCCTGTCAACCAGTGTACCAATAGAATAAATTCAACAAATTTCTCTTATACATCTGGTACGTGTCATGCATCCACCAGGTACCCGAGATCCTAACATGAAAAAAGACTCTATCACTGCCCTCAGGAAGCTGACCATCCAAGTTTTTTTGGAAATTATTACTAGCCAAAGTTTATATTTAATTTCCAGACATTCTTATTTTATCTGGTATTGCAAACACACACCCATCATGATCTCCATTTTATCTTCTGTGCCAGGAAGCTCATAGTTGATCTTAATTTTCATTCATATTAATCACAGTAACCTGTGTAGTTAGTGATTTTGCCTCTGCCTTCTGGCACAGATGTTGTCTAATTCTATTTTAACAGCCTTATTTTATACATATTTTTATGGTAGCCCTGCTGAAATACCTTCTACATGTAGACTAATTACACATTATAAGTTATACATAATCCTCTTTTTAGGAGCATCTAGTACATAGGTGTATAGTGGAGCTCGATAAAGGATTGATTGAGTTATTGCCAAACCCCCACCATAATCTAATGCAATTGCTAATGCATCCATGACAATTGCTTGTGCCAGCATCCTCAGGCCCCAACTCTTTGAGTTTATTCATGTTAAAAAAAAAAAAAAAAAACAGAAAAACAAAACAAAAAAACCCTTGTTTCCTGATGCCAATTAAGCCATCTTGATATCTTCTCAAAAAGACTAATCGTCTCGCTCTTTATGTCCACATGGTGCTCAGCAATTGGACCCCCATCAGGCCACCCCCAGTCGAGTGAGTGTAATTTGAATCACCCTCATCGTGCTTGGAAAAGCAGCCTCTCTTTGGCCTCTTAATATTCAATCTGGAAAAGAAAATTCAGTCCAAGGGTTTTATTTTTCTTACTGCACTTTTCTGTTTTGAGACACCTGCCTCTTGGTTGGTCATGTCTACATGTTACAATAAAGCATTTCAGAGTCCCTCGAAGAGAGGGATGAGGCTAATAGGTGTGCTACATGTTCACGTTGGGGACCCCTACAGAGTTCAGCTGTCTCAACCAGAGTTTCATTAGAATATATCCCCTGATATATATTCACTGCACAAAGAGAAACTATAGGAGCAGCCAGAATAATCAGAACGTAAGACAGACAGAGCCAATGCCTGGCAGGTACGTCGCCATTCCGCTGTGCTGTGCCCACCACAGACACCGCTAACCAGCCTGCCCTTCTTTCCCATGGAGCCCTAACCGGCCTTAGAATCTTTCTGAACCCCACCCCCACCCCCTCACCCCACCAGGCAGCTAGGACCAGTGGGTCAGATTCAGCAAATGAGAGACATGTATATGTTCCTCTCCTGCATGTAGTTCTCAGGCTACAGTCTCCAATGGGGCACCTAGATCCTGGAGCCCCTGGGGATAGACCCCAGGCTTATAGGAATTCATTTAAGGGGACAGGGGAGCAGATTGCAGACACTGCATTTCAACGAAGCCTCCCAGGAGCTGTGGTTTCTTTAGATTTTATACCCATTTTTATCAGAATTAATATTTCTTTGTAATTATTTTCTCTGTTCTCATTTTACCCTTCTCTTAGACTGCAGGCTTGAGAAATTACTACCTGGTGATCTTGGGTGAATCTCTTTATCTCTCTAAGAACATACCACCTTCCACAGGTATCTTGAGATGGATTACACAACATAACTTATGCAAAGCAATACAGTGTAGGAATTAGCAGCGTGAACTTGGGAGCAAGGAGTATATTGAGTCCAGGGTCCGGCAGAAGTAACGCCTGCCTGAGTGTGGTTCGTAGGGTAATAATATGGGTGCAGTAATGTATAGTTTTAATTTGAACAGTTCACCTAAAATGTCATATGGTGTGCTTGAGTGTGGTATTGCTCTGTCACACAAGAACATGGTTATGGTTTTGTAATAAAAAGGGGCGTTATTTGTGCCAGACCCTCCTGTATATTACTCCGATCTGCTAATTTCTGTCCGTAAGACTCTAGGGACATTCTTAACCTCTCAGAGCCTTGGTTTTCTCATCAGACAAGCAAAGCAAACAAAGAAACCACTGGCCTCATGGGGCTATTCTAAGGATTCACTGGTGCTCTGTGTAAGGGTTTACATATAACCGCATGAAAAGTACTCCACAAATACTGGTTGCTGATTATCTTGGCACCTGGCTCCCCTCGAAAGCATGCACCAGATTTCAGTTCCACTTTGTTCGATTCCTGACGGAAATAATCTCATCTCCTCTTCTACCTCTTCGAATGAAAGTGAGAGGTGAAGCCTCCTTGATCCAAGTGGAAGTAAAATCCATCTGTCAGAGAGGAACTGGGACCACCAAAGAGGCTGCCCTCAGAGGTTCCCCGAGACTCTGCCACTTAGCTGCCCCGCCCACCCACACCCCCACTCCACCCCTCCCTCTGGCTCGTGGCTGGCCCCTCTAGCTAGGAAATCTGCCCCTCCACGAGCCTCTAGGAGACAATGTATTCAGCTTCATAATTACGTGCCTCTCCCCAATCACGTAGCATTATACACCACATCACCAGGCTGCCGAAAAAAGCCCCAAATGCTAATTAGTCCTCAAATTATCATTGATTTGATTTGATGTTGAATAAGCTTTGCCGTTTATATTTAGGCAAGAACTTCGGATTCAAGATGCTCTCTCTCGGATCGGGGTTTTAAATAACTCAGTGGGGCCTGTCTTGCTGTTCAACGTGTTTGTGTCAAGGAAGCAGACTGGCTGCTCTCCCCGGCCGCAGGTGAATGCCAGGCTGATTGAGTGCAAGGGAGGCATCATCCTCTGGCCAGAGCTCCAAGCCCGAAGCTCCAGGGAGCCCCTGAGTGCAGAAATCCCCATCTTGCAGAAGGACTGGAGGATGAGAAAGATGGGCGGTGGGGGGGAAGAGACTGTCTCAAATAGTAAACGCCTGAGGATGAAGGACATCCGTTTCTGACTCACATTCAGATGATGCTTCTTAGTACCTGTTATTGGGGAGCCAGGTTCCCTCACAGGCCTCATCTCCTTTAATTGGAATGATAATCTGATGACACAGGCATTTTCAGTTGCGGGGATGAGGCTCGGAAACACGAGGTGATTTTGCCCATCGCGGCGGAGCAGGGGAGTGGGAGCTGCTGACGTTTATATCCAGGCCCTAAGACGGTGGAGGGTGGTTCCATGCCTTCCCCTCTGTCACTCCGTGTCTCTCAGGTCCCCACAGTCCTGCAGAACACTGACGAGCTTTTCCCACCCCAGATCCTCCGCCAGCCACCCTCTGAGTGGAAAAATAACAACAATCACTCTGGCTTTGTTTTAGAAAGTACTAAATTGGGTTGCGTGCTTCAAAATTTTCCCTGTGCAAACCATGTGTTAAAGTGATTATATCACTTAAGGAGGGGGGGAGGTAATCTTAGAAACATAAGTGTTAAATGACAATCTAAGAACACAAAAATTTGCCACTGCTAACTAGTGTTGATTCTTGTCATTTGGTAAAAATTACCCATAACCCCTATGGATAACCTTTTTGAAACATGGCTTTAAAAACAAGCGCTAAGGTACAACTTCGCTGAAGTCTGTATTTATTTTATTAATCCCCATGCTGGACTTTGTTTAATAAATCGATGTGTACTTTATTGAATTTGATTTTCCTTCCGGTGATAGTAAATGGTATATGAGGAGGAAAAGGAAGGGAGAGGAAGGGATGGAGGCAGGGAGGGAGGCCAGGCAGCGGGCAGAAGGCAGACAGCGTCCTGGGGCTCAGGCTGTCACGTGGCCGGAGACTGAGGACGGCTGTTGGGCCAGTGCAGCCATGGCGATGGTCACAGGCCACAGTCCCATCCCCGCGCCCCCTGTGCACGCTCAGTGACAGGCAGTGTAGGCCGGTGGTTAACCAAATGACCTTGAGCTGATGTCTCGATTTCTTTGTGCATCCTCCCCCATTTGTAAAAGTGGGGATGACAGCAGGGACGACTGCTTCATAGGGAGGGATGGAGAAGAAATGGGTGCGGTGGTACCAGCAGGCAGCCCGCAGTTGTCAGTTCCTGTAGACGCAGATAGGCTCGCCAGACTCCCCTTCCAGGAGAGACTTGCTGCCCAGCCCCCATCCGCCAGCTCCTTTGGGTCTGCCCGCAGAGCCACCTCACTTGAGCTGATGTCCTTGTCCGAGTCACCCTATCCTGTGGCTTAGTGAAGCCGGGGTCTGAAGCCCTGGCCATTAGGCCTAATGCCCTATAGCTCTGACACACAGGACCAGTCAGGAGGGGACAGGCTGAGCAGATGGACAGGACAACGGCCTGCTTAACGGTCTTCTTCTCCACTGCCTGCACTACAGGACGGGGCCCTACTCCCTAAAGGGCAGCAGAGAGGCCCTTTGCCCCGGCAGCCACGCT